>CP137669.1:30079644-30679644 GCA_037976565.1 Mesocentrotus franciscanus | reverse complement strand
ATGTCCCTCCCCCTCCCCCTTCTCTCTCTCTCTCTCTCTCTCTCTCTCTCTCTCTCACTTCATCTCTCATCTGGGATGGAGGTCGGGTGGGCTGAGGGGAGGGGAGGGTGAATGAACCTGGCCTTCTGTTCCTCAGTGATCAGAGCCACTGACTTCATTCTTGCCCCTGTGAACATCTCCTCAGCTGCCCTGTCGACCAGGGGCAACACGAGACACAGGGCGGCCTTCAATACGAGAAACTTGACCCATCTGACATTTGTCTTGTGCTCTTTCCCTCTCTATCTGTCTGTCTGTCTATTTGTCTCTCTCCCTCTCTTCCCCTCTCTCTCTCTCTCTCGACATATCATTCACTACAGATCACACACTCGTCCCTATTACCTATTTCCAAACTGCTCAATCATTCCTTCATCCTATCATTGGACATAACTCCCTTTTCTTAGGAATCCACTAACTACAAAATATCCCAAGAGCTGAAATTTTAGCCAGCCACTATACATCATCCTCCACATAATACATCCATTCGTGCATGGTTTCTCGATTGGAAAGCCTGCAATGTAAATTGCACTAATGCATTAATGTGCCCTGCTTGCTCCATGTTCTCGAATACATATAGGTCACACTAAACAATAGGGTTCCCCCAAGGGTCCCCCAGGGCCACGGTCAATGGTATCATATAATCATAGCCCTATATCACAGACAATAGAGGTCAATGTACAAAAGGTTAGTCTCCTGTCATGGACCCATTGGTGGCCGCAAACCACTAATTGAGTCAAATCACCCTTACCATATGCTTAAAATGGGTCGTAAGAGTGTTGGGCAAGGCCTGGATTCCCCTGAACTGACTCCAAGTTCAAAGATGTGAGTCATGCACATTGTAATACCATGTGGACCCTGCCTGACATAGCAGCATGTAATTGCACATGGGTACATGATTTAAAGCAAACTATGGATGTATATTGCAAATATCTATCAATGTTTATCACCTATTTTATCACGCCTACGGGTCACTACATGCCATAAAGTTTGAAGAGCATGAACACGAACATTAACAAATCTAGAATCTTTACCAAAAAAAAAGTTTAAATGACCTCCTGCAAGCAGGCTGTATGAGTGCAGTCTACAACGCTGTAGTCAGCGAACAAGAGGGTTAGAGTTGACAAAGGGCTTGTGCCCAGGAAGGAAAACTCTAATACAGCTAGCTGGCAAAGAGGAAGAACCCGTCAAGGCTAATTCATTGTACACATGATCATAACTCTTGGACTTCAGCAATAGGCACAACCTACTAATGTATCGCAAAGCAACGCATGCATTGCTTCGCCTTTACAGTCTCTTTCTCTTTCTTCATACTAAAAAAACGACCAAGATCAGCATCATCTAAAGATCTGTAGGGTCTTCCCTGACTCAGAATATTGCTTGGGTTAAGAGTCTTATCAAACAATACTGAATGAAATGTGAACATACATTTTTTTTTTAAATTGGATTAAATCCAAGATATAATAACATGAAGTCTTTGTTTTATAACAAAAATACAAATTTATCACAATATTTCCCGATGTCACTCAACTTTTGTGCATATTCATCCACTTGTCTATCCAAAACAGGTTTCATTTAATATATACATGTACCTCAATTTTCCCCGCCCGCGCTCTGGCCTAACCCCTCTTGAGATGTTGTTGCCAATTTGGCAAGCATCCAGACCAGTGATTCACTGCGGTAGAAATCCACAGCTCAACGTATAGGGATGATACGCAAGTTTCTGGTGCAGCACTTATTGGGAGATGACGGAACCGGCTATATCCCTGCCAGTCGATGTGGCAATGTCAAGCGCGGATGGGAAAAACAAAGGCGAGGATGTTGATCTATTAGTGGGAATTCTAACACAGCATGGTGTCTATCTATTCTATTAGTTACCCATCTCAAAATTTAAGCTTTTTGCCATCTGCATATCCATTTGATTCAATTTTGAATCATACGACAGAAATATCCTTGAATCCAATGTCATGTTTACAGCAATAGCATTTCAGCAAGGCATGCACACAGACCCAAGTTTTGATATCAAGCAAAGAGGCATATCCCGTTTTATTTATTTATTTTTTAAAATTCATTTTATACAAGAGTTGTACTCTAAAACTTGCTCATATACTCATATACAAAACGAGACAAAAGATTTTTGATTATCCATCTTCATGGGTTGGGAGGATATTCCATTGTTAGTTTAAACCTCTATTTGGAAAATATTTAAATCATTGTTAAAACATCTTCTTATTTACGACAGAAAGATATATCATATTATGTCCATAGAATCTGAACCTACATTTATGTCATTAATCACCTTCGATGCATGAGCTTGAACTCTGGTGCAAGTTTAAGGTTGAAATTGCCAAACTTGGCAGCTGAAAATCTTGGCCTAGAATTCTGAAGTATTGTAATTACTGAGGCTTTATACATAAGAGGGGCATCGACAGGGAATGGCATCGCATATAGACTGTTCGATACTTGCACTACAGTTTAAAATAACCATTATAGACATTACCACATAATCACTACATTGTGTGTTTTCATAATTATCATATTTGAGGATTTCTCTCATTCAATATTTGGCAAGCTGTCAATTAAGATTTGAAAACATGACTAATCCCATATTCCAATTGTGAAGGCAAACCATATGCTTTTGTGCACATTTGATTGCATGCATGTATACAGAACTGCTTCATAAAACATTGAATACTAGGGTTGGGGGTGACTAGCAGGGGAAATTCAATATGTCCAAAGTCGGACGAGGTAGTGGGTAACATTGAGTTTGTTTTACCGTTCTAAAGCAGTGCATGCGCACAATATCACTCCTCAAATATTTGATGAGAGCTTGCCGAGCAGAAAGAGAGAGAGAGGGGAAGGGAGAGGCTCTACCATGAACGACAGGCAGGGAAGACGAAACATTTAGGGATGCAGTCATGTTTTCCAGCGATAAATGCGACTATGTACATACAAGCGATGCGAGGGATGGCGTGTCGCTGTCGTCGTGGAAGAGCATCGTCAGGGCTGGGCATAGAGATAGACACAGGGAACCAGGGACAAAACTAACAGCGCAAGATTGGCTCATATTGGCGGGGAAGGAGAATGATCAATTCTGTGGCCGTGCGATTGCGGGATGCGAGCTGTCAAGAGTCATCTTCACTGCCATTACTCTTCCAAGGGATGAAGATGGGAGATGGACAGTAGTCTCAACGCACAGCCACTTTTCTCAAAGATGTCCTACATTCTTAAGTCATACTGGACGAGAGGACAAGCCTATACGATGTATCCACAAGACTAGATGTAAAGACTGACCTACTTACTGTAAAGGTGAAGAAACAGTACGTACATACTAGTGTGAAACTACATTGTACATCCATACTTATCCTGTATCATTCTTCATTGAAAATATAATATCCCAATAGCACTCATATCAGTTAAGGCAAACATAGACTGCAATATGACTCCATGCAAAACAAGGAATAAATTTGAAGTATCTTTTGATGACCATAAATAGGATAGTACATGTATGTACATGTAGAGAGAGCTCTGCAGATTCAAGAGTTAATTTGACACCACATGACAAGCTGCTACACAAAAGGTATTGAACTTAAACATGCAATTATTGTGGAAAAGAGATATGACACAAAGGTAGATAACCCAATTATCCCCTGTGGCAACGTGCGTTTAATGAATGCTTTAAATTCCCTGTTGGTGACGGAAACAAGACTGCATAGGGCAGACTAATTTAGCTCTTGCATGGCATCCCCTCCATATATGCCCTAGCATTGCAAGGCATGACTTGCCTGTTCCGATTGCAATTTCGGATTTATTTTCTCATTTCATCACAGCCTTGGTCGACTATAATCTTCGTAGCAGGCTGCCTGAGGGCCCAAGTTATTTGTCAGGCAATTGTAACTTAGCTTTACTTTTCGCAGACAACCTGCATGTTTCTATCCCCTGTTTGATATAGTCACACATGATGTTCTCAACCTTGAAATGTTCTGGGTCACAATAAGGTTACATCACCAGAAATCAATCTAATATCAAATCAATATGTCAGCCGTGACTTACATTGTATTTGACTCATCATTATCATCACAATACACAGCCCACCCTCTAAAACCACAGGACAATATGACAGTGCCTGCCACTCAATTACACAGGAGATGGTCATCTTTCATATACAGCAGATCCCAAGTTCAGATTGGGTGATAAATGGTGACAACAGCCGATCGGGTTGTGAGGGTCATCGGAGTCCAATCTACCTCAACGACCTTATCACAGGTGATTTCCTGGTCATACAAGGGGTCAACCTAGGGGCAATATTTCATCGGTTTGAAAAGGAACATCTTCTTTATAAAATCAAGGGACATGTGACAAATAGAATTTGAGCAAAATAACATTATTTGTATTTGATAAGAGGAGTATAGAAATGTGTTAACGGTCAATTACCATTTCTGTTCTCCTTGGTAATTATCTTTTGTTTTGGGGACAGGAATCAGCAGCAATGCATACGTTATACATCATAAGTCATACAGAATCGTTTTAAACATTACAGCAATATTAAGTCCACTGTTACAGAGAATTTAAATCCATTTTCAGATTTCAAAGTAAACCATTATAATGTACCAAGTGAAGAAGGAGTATAATTGTAATCAACCCATCATAGTCAAACTCAAGACTAAAATAAATGGTTTCATTAAGTTTCTTTTTAATTATATGAAACATCACTCGCATACATGCACATCAGTGATTTTGGTCATGGAACTGTGTTTGGAGCATCAAGCTCACACGTTATGTATAAATCGGCATGTCTTGTTGAAAAGTGGCACAAATGCTTCTATGAAACCAACTTGAATCCCCCCACCTTCAATTCAAAGTGTAAAATGAAACTGAATTTTGTACCCACCGAGAAATCATATTAACACAGTTCATGCGAAGTTTACAAAATGGAATCAAGTGGATAACCTACAGCACAAACACACAAAAACGTGTTTCTCCACTGCCTCTCTCAAAGGGGGGAAATAGGGCTGAACTCTATGGCGAAAAACATTGTCCACTAGGAGCCAGAAGGGTGTTAAGTCATATATGTTTACATACAGGTAATGCCCTTCTGGCTCCCAGCAGACGATATGCAATTCACAGCGTGGAGTCTTGTTAGACTGAGAGGTTCAAGTATGCAAGCTTGCCTGAAGCTCCTCGACATGAAAAAAAGACTTCTCCTGCTCCAAATACATGTATGTAGAAGGGAAGGATATCTCTCAACCAACATACAGATTAGGCTGTGTATATTTGGGTTGGACAATAGCTCTATAACAGCATCATGTTCGTATCTACAAGAGCTCTATAGACACAGCTTAAAGGCAATTTACTTTGTGTGGTCAAGGTCATGGTGAAAGTGTGTATTTTTCATTGCACCTCTAAGAAATTTAAAAAAACAAAAGGAACTAATTTTTTCTCTACTGAAATAAACGATAAAGCCATGTTTAAAGCTAGAAGGGTATTAAAATGATAAGAAATGATGACCTTTTGGCTTCAAACAGACTATCTAAGAAGTTTAAGAGTAACTTGGATTCATTGAAGAAGAAAAAAAGGGGGCAGCTAGCTTGAGGCAATGATCTTAAGATCCCAGATATAAACAAAAACTTTTGTTGGTTGTAATTCATACTATCAATGAACACCACTGCCAAGTCCAGGATGGTCCAAAAATAGTTTTATGAAAATATCTTACCATCAATTCCAAATTCTTGGGTAATGGCATCATATACACACATAAATTAAAAAAAACTACTATATCATGTACACGTGTGTGTGTATTCACTACAAACTTTATTTGATAATATAGTTTTCTGATATGCACATTCTCTGCAAAAGAGGTAAGTTTTAAGCATTTTTATGTGCTTTTTATTGTTTTGTTACTTCACAATGTCAACAAATTTAAAATGGTTCAACGCTATTAGAGTGAAGAAAAAAATCATAATTTGAATTTGTAACATGAAGATTTCATTTTCATTAAACTTTAATCTGGAGGAAATTATACCATTATTAATACTGTAGGTCCTACGTGGGTAACAGCACCAAATTCTCTTCCCACCAGAAGTCTGAATAGGAGACGAAGACGGAACGTTATTGGCTTGTTACTCACACAGGTGAACTCTGTGTTTGCAAGGGTTACTTCCTATCAAATAAACACATGACAAAGATATTGCCAACAGTGATTTATTCAAATAAAACTACCCTGTGTCAGAAGAAAAAAACACACACACACACCACTTGCACAAGCACTTGAACTTTTCATGTTCAAATGGAAACTGCTTCCAGCACCACAGTTCAAACTTTCCCACAAGGCCCTTCTTGAACCATTTTCATGTTATTATTAAACATAAAAATTTAGGATGGAGGACCAAATTGTAAGCCAACATATTAAAGTGCCTCAGGAGTTCATACATGTATGCCTGTACATAGACCAATATATAGTATATATGCTCCATTCAGATATTCTGAGCGTCATATTACAAAACGTCATATAGCAAAAGCATGTTTGAGCATTGCTTTGAATGAAAACTTGATCAAGTATCAGGGTCCAGCTCTAGTCATACGAAAATCACATAACTGGGCGGGGCTTATCGTCATCACTCATTGTTGATTGGCCAGCTGTCATGTCAACCGACCTCCTCAAAACTAGCTTCTTTGTAAAACATTTCTTTATATGATATTGTTATCTACATGTAGTCTGTACATCCCTTTTGCTAAATGAGGATTCATTCTACAACGTTTCTTTACATAAGTTTCATATAAATTTACATCTCTTTACTAGAGGACAATACTGTGTCAGGTTTTAAAAAAGATGGTTCTTGCAATACATTATTGCTGTGAGCATCTTGATAATGGAGAAGGACATTAGCTTCAAATATTGCATTTATATTGCCTGAAAAGTTAACATGTTTTAAGTGACAATGACAGGCAAAAGAAGGCTTCAACACCATTTTATTTTGTAGAGCAAAATTTCAAAAATTGGGATAAAAGTCAAAATATTACTGTTTAAATATAGTGTGGATATAACGAGATGACATCGATGGGTAAAATCAAGGCACTGTTACAGGAACCATCTTTGTAGAATGTTAACAATACCACAAATAATCTTCCAAATGAGCTCATTAAATTGGCAATAACAGCTACTTTAGTATATTTTTTTTTCTGTCAAGAAGTAGTATCAAGCACAAGATTTACTATTAAAATGTAAATGTTACTGATAGGAAAAAGGGAGTTTCAAATTGATCAAATATCAAATGTTCTGATATTCCAATTCACAATTACAAATTGACTCATTAAATCAATATTTATGTTTTGTTTATTTCATTCATCTGTATTAGCAACTAGGTGATTGAAATCTAAGTGCCTGATATACATGTAATTTATATATTTTGCAAGAAATTAATATGACTTTAATCATTTATTTACAAAACATTTCCAGACAGCTCATGTTAATTGCAATTCTGTTTAAAAATTTAAGAACAAAATACACAATTTATGAATGCCCACTTGTCAAACAGCTGTTTGACAAGATAGTCAAACTATTGCTGCCTATAACTCCCCCTGTATGTAATTATTAAAGTAAAATTATCTGATAAATATTAAACCTAGTCACTGTTTCTATTTGCCATAAATGCATAAATTACATTGCCATTGATTTTAAAATAAGCGAGAGCATTATACATATAAAGTTTCAACAACTAACTGATATCAATTGTATTTATTTTTATTTATGATAATGGGAATAAGTATATTCTAAACTAGTAAATATTGATGAATTAATATTTTTAAATGGAATATTTTTAAACATCATATACCACAAAAGCAATCTAGTGAAAAGGTCTGTAGTACGGCGATGAAAACTTTGGCAGAGATTTATCTGTGAAATGTACTCTGAAAGGTTTCATGTTGCATTTTTCCAAGCGCCTTCAGGCATGAGCTTTCAACATCCGAAAAGGAAACTGCAAAATATCATCATTCTAACTGAAAATCAAATAGGTTCATTCAGAAAAGACAAACAATCTTGGGTTACGATTGACTTCCTTTGACTATCTTTATTCCCTTTTTTTGTATAACTTTTTCTACCAGTAGTGCATAAAATGTAATGTAACATTTACACATATTTTGATATATTTATCACAGATGATGGACATTGAACCATGTAAAGGAAATCAATCAGATAACCCTTCAAGTGGAAAGTTATCAGTATAGTTTATGGATGATAACATTGTTGAGGTTATTGTGGTAGCGATCTAAGGTATGAATGACATGCTATTACATTACAAAAACTTTTTTTTTTCCTTCTTACTTGATACATTGACTCTATGCATTCTCTCTCTCTCCATCAATTCCCATCTTTTCTTATCATTCTCCCTCAGTGTTCATTATTCTACTTTATCTCTGCTTTCTATCACCTCTATTCTTCCTATCTTCACCCCCCTTCTCTCCCTCTCTCTCTCTCTCTCTGTCTTTCTCTCTCTCTCTCTCTAAAAATAATAGAAATATGTTGAATGTACTGCACAACTGCATGGAAGTTCTAGCTATTTATACCCTGACTTAATACACATAATAAACAAACTGTTTCAACTTTCAAAATGGTTCCTCTCCTATGCATCATACTACAAAAACGGTGGTGGATCTGAGCATGCATATGAAATTCATAAATGATTGAACAAGTCTGAATTTAATTGCATAGGTTGTTTTAGTGGTAGCAATGGTATATAGGGTCATTATAATATGCAACACCCCTGCCCATCCATGGTTCTCTTCACTGTTAAAAGAAGAATACATGTTTGTTCACAGGAGTTCATTTTGGATCTGCCAATGATAAATTGGGATTATGATTTCTATCCCTCTATTCTGTTTTTTTTTTTTTTTTTCTTTTCTTTTTTCTTTTACCCAGCTCTTTTGGAGAACTTAGAAAACGCATAACTTTCTACTTACATGTCTTTTTTCTATTTTTGAAATGCCACTGATTAATGATATTTTACCATAAATTGCATGATAGTTGTGATATGGACTTGAAAATGTAGTGATAAGGGTCAAAGTTCCAATAAAAACTTGTCATGATGACACTGAAAGTAACACGTATACATTTTTGGTTTCATATGATAAAGATAATTTTTGGTAGTAGCTGAAACTGATATTACAAGGTAAGATAAATAGAACAAGAATTTGATATAACCCATATCATTTTCCCTATATGCATCACATGATATTCATGCATCTTTTACAATTCAACACTTTGAAATATGTACATCACAAAATCACAAAATCAATATTCATGTCCTAAATTTCTATTCTCTTGCTCCAGTACAAAAACGCTATCATCTAAATGTTGATAATCATTGAAGATAAAATGTGAATTAAACGACCTCATGATGCATAAAGTATTCATATGTTTGAAAATAAAGAGTAATAGACAGTCGTTGTTTATGACATGATTTCATTAAGAATGCATACTCCCTCCATGGCTGTGTGTTTTTATATGATCTAAAGAGCAAAATTCGAGATCACGTATTAAACCTGCGACACCACCGCTGGTAAAATCACAGATATTACATGATATGCATGCAAATGTGTCTTGCAGATCACAAAAACCCTCAAACAAGGGGGAGAAAAGAGAGCTAGGCTGAGCAAACGTTCAGAAAACCCACTCTGCCCCGAGGCTACGGGCGAGAACAAGCGCCCTGCACTGAAGGAGTCGCACCGAGAGAGAAAGAGCGCTGCTGTACCGTGCGGACCCACGGCTCCTGCCAACAACATCAGGAAAACGATAGCCAAACAAGGCACATGAACTCCTGACCCCATTGAAGACCAACAACCCAACACAAAAAGAGGGGACAAGAAAAAGGGGGAAATTGCTAGAACTTGGACTCGGAGGGAAATTCAGGTTCTATTTAGGCAATGAAAACTGGCAATCATAGTAAGGGGGAAAATAATATATCTCATCTTATTCCACAGATTTGAGAGATATTTCAACGATCTGAAAAACTTGAACGTGTTAGTTACCTTAATACCTTATACATGTACATGTACAAGTACATTCTAAAATTTAATTATTCATACCCTCACTTATCTTTCCCTTTTGTACCTTATTTTTAATATGAACTTCCCTAAATACAACATAAAATAACATATTTATGATCACAATGAATGTGTATCAAGTTGTAATGGTAAAATAAAAGATAGCAATCTTCCAACAAAAGCAATTTGTGCCATAAAAATGTATGTACACTTTACAAAAAAATATATCATTTTATACAAGAACAATAAAAATGAAAATTCTTTTCAGTACAGTGATGCCAGTATCCATTTTCTAAAATAATGATGTTCTTTAGAACATGTTTTGGTGATATTGATATAGCGGGCTCTTTCATTCAGTTGCTGTGCTTCAGATAGGACACAGTGAAGCTCACAAGTAACTATTCACCACATTTTCAACTAGATCTCACAGATATATATGTTTCAATGATTTAAATGAAGAAGTGAATTCAGAGGTGATGAAATTAAAGAACATGCAATTCTCACGAATGAAATGTCATTGAGAAAAAGTTACTGAAGATAAATTGAATAACATTTCAATATGATGGTGAAGTTTTTTTCTCTTTTAGTTCGCAGTGAAATTACTAACAAAACTTTCATACATTGTATATATTGTAGATTTCAATTACCACAAACATTGTTCAGTCATTCATACTCACCTCACAGTATAGCAAACATTATACTCCTACCATGCAAATTGACTTAATGACATCCAGTCCTACACTATCACTCACCCGACATCTTTCCCTAATTTAATACACAAAACATTCAGAAAAAATTATCCCCTTGTGCTGCAGATAGTGAACATGTGCTGGTGCATGCACGCACATGCATGTACATTATCTCCCGTTATCAGTGCAAAATCAAACTGCATGGGGAAAGGTATATAACTCGTAGCAGATACGTATGGTGTGTACTGACTCTGATGTGCTGTCTATAATACAGGCAGTTGTCCATCTGTGTTCTCGATTTTCTTAAGTAGTAAGCAAAAGTAAGTTTGGCAAAGACAAATATACATGTATATGATGATAATTCCATTATGAATCGCAACATATTATTGTTAGTAATATAACAATATGTCCAGATTGAAACTGGATTTGTATTTATTATTAATTGATTGGATTAGATTGCTCTATGAAAAAAATGAAAAAAATGAAAAAAAGAAAAAAAGAAATAGAAAATGAATATCAATGCTATTACAATGTCAGGTTCACCAAATATTCTGCCTATTGAACAGACTCTCCATGAAAACTTATTTGTGAAATGAAAAATATCAACTAAAGTCAATTACATTACAATAGATATAATTATTAGATTATATAATCATATAATAGATATAAACTATAATATACTCATCAACAAATCAGGGCAATAATATGATTAGATAATAGTGATCATTTGAAAATGAGACAAAAAAATTCATTAAGATATATCTGCACAAAAGAAATAAGGAACATGTCTCAAGCATATTTGCAGCCACCAAGATTATTATCTTAAATCAAAATATGGAATCCAAGAAGATTAAACATTGCCACTGCAGGAAAACACTTATCAATTTTTCATGAACCTTTTATGACATCTAAACACTCTTAGTACATACCAAATTATTGAGCAAAATCTTTTTGCATCAGCAAGGCTTTTAACGTTTGCCCAATGGCTGTAAAAAAAAAATATACATATACCAATGAAAATTTCTGCGGGAACTAATAGCAAGCTAGCTAGAGTGATGGCCTGAAAGTTAACACTGAGCCAATTTATACTGCAAGCTAAATGAACCACTATAAACAAACCCACAATATTCCCTGAATTATTGATCACAGCTGCTGCACTGGCACATGCTTCTAATTACAATATCAATTTCCAATTTGGTGGGTGATCAATCGCCAGACCTGTTTGATGTAGGAGCATGTTATCGTAGTTTAGTTCCATTTCGTGCGGTTTGGCGGATCTGGGAAGGGCCAGAAATCATGGCCTATTTGCAGGTGCTTTCTCCTCCTGGATTAGATACTGCATGTGTTGTTTGATTTTGATTTTTGTTAGAGTCAATATGTATGTTACAGACACAGGTACCTGGAAGCAAAAGATAGGTTTCAATTTCTCACATGTAGTGTGGAACATCTCTCCTATACTCCTATTCTTTCACTCCTTCTATCCATCTCCCTCACCATCTCTCCCTTTTCGCTTTTCTTCTCTCTTTTATATTCCTCTAGCTAATATAGAATAATTCTATATCACACCAATTAAGAGATATTGGGTTAGGGTAATAACAAAAAAAATATATATCATTTTTGAATGTACGGCTATCTCATTTCAAGCCAAACTGGCAGAGACTACTAGTATCATATCTGGAGATACATGTATAATGCACTATGACCCACTGACAGCAACTGATATGTTTGGGGCTATTTTCTCTTTTATTAACATAGGGGTGTTTTTTCAGAGTTCACTGGCAAATCATCCATATCCACCCCTATTTTATCATGGCAATGGTACTTGGGATTTAAGAATTGAGAGAACAAAACCACACCATAAAAAATTGCTCCCTATTGAAATTTCACAAGTGAGTTATTATTCAGGTGCAATCATCATAAAGAAAGGCAAACATGCCCTCTTTTACCCAACACAAGTCACACCCACAAAGGCACATACTGGGCACTATCACATTTCTGCAAATACTATGAATACATACCCAAGCAAAAATGTCATGTAGTGTATTTCTACATCTAGATATTTACCCTCTAATTTTACTTCAACATTGGAAGCAAAAATTTTTTTTGCATTTCTTGGCCATTGGCATTTTGGTGTACCGATTGTAAAACCAAACGGAAATGAGATTCTTGCAGTAAATATCTGACTGAGATTAAAATTATAAAAATGAAATCAAGTTCTTGACAGATGATCAGATTCTGACAATATTGAGGAATTCCCTGTCACAAGCTGGTCAATGGTAACGACCGGACATCAAGAGTGGACGAACCGATGAAGACAAATGAAAGAATGGGAGAGAACAAGATGGAGGGAGAGAGAAACAAATGTGTTTGTATTATATTATTTTCAATATCTTGCCCTACCCAAAATAGATGCACACTGTATGATTGACTCGTTGAGCAGTGATAAGGGAGAGAGGTTAGCCATACCCTCCAGCCAAATTGAGTTTCAATGAGGAACATGAACGGGCTATGTTATACCGGTGTCGCTTTACCGGTTTCCACTTCTTCGACGCCAAGTCTCATTGCATTGTGAGCCCTGTCGTTGCCAATAAAGGGGCCTTTAAAAGAATAGAGAAAGAAGAACGAGTGAAAAAAGAGGGGAAAGGGTTCTTCCCTGAAGAGGAAAACAGAGGAGAGGAAAAAAAAGAGAAGAAGAAATGATTCGTAGATTCCCAATGAACTGAAATTGGTGGCAGACAGGAAGTCTGATTCGTTTCATGTGTATTACGCTTTCGTCGAAGAAAGGAACCGGCCAAATCGCTCTGCTTTCTCCGCCACCACAGGCCTTGTGAGTTTCCTAGTGTAACGCAAGCATGACAGAGAGGAAAAGCAGTCTCACTTATTTTCTGCTCCTTTTTACTTGTTTAATTAAAAGATTGACCCTGTTCTTCCTTTAAACAATGGGCTATTGACATGACACAATGCTTTTACTTATAATACTGCTACAAACGTGCTACCGGTATATCCTTATCTGTGCAATTTGAGCTTTCAAAATAATGTTACTGGTATCATATCTCCAATCTTATTCACGCATGCTTTAATTTCTTCCATGATCATATGCCATACTTTCAACATTTTATTTGAAATCAAGTTCATTGGCTTCCAAAGGGTCGAATGAAAATATACGGGTATAAAGTTCAGACTAAAATTAGAATGAATTATGGATATAACGAATAGACAGATTAATAGAGAAGAAAACAGAGCAAAATGCTGGGTGAATATTCCTACCAAAGGGAGAATGTAAATGGAGCACTTTAGTATTTTATTGAAGCAGGGAGAAAGATCAGAAGGAGAAGATATACATGATGTGAATTCATGTAGGGTGGACAAAGGGAGGGGAGGGGGCTAACAACAAGAAATAGGTCAGGTCATGCTAAATAGGCATACCAGGGTTTTAACTAGAATGTGATGAGAGACTATAGTATGAATGATGGTTAAATTGGCTTTCCAAGCTCATTGGAGGCAATTATTTTTGTATGTGCATGCCAAAGATCTGAACCAACTTTCACAGCTGGATAAGTAGCATTGCATTCAGTGGAAGGCTACATTATCAAAATGCAACTTGAGTTTTTCTGTGTTTATTTACATAAGTCTGATTCAAGCCATTTTGTATTTTTTAACAAAAGCATGGATTTTTTTTTTCTTGAACAGAAGAATACTACCACTGAAATATGTTTGCTGCTATCACAATTCACTGCTTTTTCTGTTCCTAATGCATTTCTACTTCTAATGCATTTCTACTTCTACTGTTGCTGCTGATACCAATTATGCTACTTACATGTATATTACTGCTACTGTTGACGTTGTACATAATCTTGTAGTACTTCTACTATCACTACTACCACCTCCCCTCACCCAACATTATCACTATCTCTATCACTACTACTATATATCCCAACATTACTACTTCCATGTACTTGTTATAATAATTTCTTCTCCACCCCCCCCCCTTTTTTTTTGGGGGGGGGGCTTAATTTCTATTTAGTAACTGATGTATACCTTCAGAAGGTTCCAAAACCCTTCATCCAGTTCAAAACAACAAAAAATAATGGTAGGCATTGCACATTTCATGGAGGTAACATGGTAGCCTAACTCTTCATGTATGCCGCTTCTTGCACGTACCAGAATGGTTGAAGATTTGCAGGTACTATTGTTATTCCAACAAACACAATAAGGTTCCTGTTGCTACTCAAAGCAGAATAATGATTGAAAGATATGATAAATGCAACCATACACCTTGCAACAGTCACTCACAAGAGGACATTAAATGGGAGATAACCCTCTCTATCAGAAGAAGAGATGGCATGGTAGATTGTTGGCCAAAGAAATGTATAGCAACTGCATCAAATACTGTGAATAGTTTGACATTACAAAATTCTTTTAAAATTTGTTTCAGGATTCTTTTTCTATAGAAAAGAGGCAATTTCCTCAGGGAAGATTTTGGACAACATGTTTTCTTATTCCTTCTTTCAAGTTCATAGCTTTTTAACTAACCAGGGATAAATCACTCTCAGCTCCAAATTATTTTCCTATGTTCACGTTTGTTTAGTTGTGTATTTCTCTTTTCTTGGGGGAGCGGGGCTTTTTGATAATAACAGGTAACAAATTTTGCAAGGAAAATGATGAAGTAAATATTAGCAACATAATCTGCATGATCATTGAATATTTAGGTTTATCATTTATTGCACTGAATACAATGGAAGCTCAGCGATTCAATCCAAACATGAAAAGGGCCCCTGACATTAAAAAGAGCCCCTAAAAAAAGGGGGTGGTTCGAATAAAAAGGTTGTCATGAATAAAATCATCAAAAATGTTTGTATTGTTAATTTTTTTTTGAAATAGCCCTCTCATATAAAATTGCATTTTTCTTGGTCTTGATTCCAACGGAAATTGTCTTCAGAACATGAAAGTTTCTTCTATGTCATAAACATACTAACACAAAATAGCTTTAAAGTTGCAGAGGAAAACAACTCTGCATGATTTCATTCGTATTCCATCCATTCATCGCTTGCCATATTGCATTTTTCATGCATGGTTTCTTTATCAATATAAGCATGTTTGTAGGTTCAAATCTGTAAAATATATGGTAAATGCAAATACAAATACCATATTGTCAAGATTGAAATTTTAAGTAATGGTAAGCATAATGGGAAATTCCAGAAGTGTTTACGTGTATGAATCAAATACATGTATATCAGCTAATACACAGAAAATAGAGAAGTTTATTAAAGTGATAATGAAACCATAATAAATAATTACATGTCTTAAAATGCATTTCATCAATCTGTATATACATGTATATATATCTCCAGTGAACAAATGTATGTATATTGTACAACTTAATTTAACATTACACAAACCAATACATGTATATTGTTAGATATCTACATACACTGTAGGTATATCACTCATCAAATATAAAATTTCGACATTATTGTATGCTGATTGGAATATTATACACATATCTCATCTTCAGCATCACACTAAATATCACCTTTCAATCAAATTAAAAAACCCATGTAAAATAGAAACATAGTTTCATCCTCAGACCACTTTCTATCAAACTCTGTGATGTTTCTCTTTTCACCAATTGATGTTACTTTTTTTCCCAAACTCTAAAAAATCCTTCATGAAGGAGAGTTAAAATGAACATTAGAAAACAAACTCTCAACCATATTACATGGAATTCTCTTAGAAAGATTTTCATCAGAAAATTGAAAAAATATATATATCAAATGTAATTCACAAGTAGGAGAAACACTTTAAATATGAAAGAAAGGGCAACTTTGGCTTTAAAATTAAATTTTGAACAATATACTTTAAACAAACCTAAATAAAAAATATATACAAAAGGTGAATAGTCCACACCATCTCAAATCTGACAATCTGTACAATGCAATACATCAAGACGTAATGAAAAGTTACCATGATAAATTTTTAACCTTCATTTTGTCCCACTTTTCTGATTACATGAAGTACATGTATATCGTTACTTGTTACTTATATTATAGGGAAACCCTACAATGTTTTCTTAATGAAACATGAAAGTATTTGAATGATTTTGCAGTAATATATTTCAAATTGCTTGAGGATAAAAATGGAAAATTTATCCCAAAACACTGCACATTTCATAAAAAGAGAAATGTCGGTCTTCATTTTCTTCTTATTATTTGTTTTGTTCTCTGTGTCATTTAAATGAAATGCACTAATAAAATATTAAGGAATACCTTTACTCAAAAGTATATTTCTATTTATTGTGATCAGAAAAATGGGACCAAGGCATCAAATTCAAGAGAACTAAAAGTCTCTCTCCTTGATTTTTGTTGTTGCTTCTTTATATTTTTTACTACTATAATTAGAAATATTATATATGGTTTGTCCTACCTTGATCGTTTTGAGGGAGGGTGGATGGATTCCTCTATTTTAGTATAGTCTCCCTCTAGTGATGAATGTGATGAAACTGATGGAATGGGATCCACAGGCATGGTGTCAATTATTATATAATCAAATCCACAATATAAATGAAAAATCACAAACTTGGCACTTCTCCACGCACAACAGAATTTAGCTGGGCTAGATTTTCTTGATCTCTTTCCGTGATTATATCATCTGGGAAAATTTGACCAAAGCTTTAATTCTTTTCTTCTTGTTTCCTAAAAAAAGGGTGATGGGATCTTGCTCAGCTTTGATCTGTGGTTTGGCGAACGGATTCCTTTTTGCTTCTTTTTTCTCACTTCTTTCACTGAATTTGGTACACTTGATCCCGTTTTTCCTTGCTCGTATTGCTTCCTTATCACTTTGCGCTTCACAGATGTTGTGGACTTGGATGCTTGGAATGTGCTGCCAAATTTTCTGTAAACACGGGGTGGATGGGCTGTGGTGAAACTTGATGCGGGGTTAAAAGTTGATGATTGCACAACAAAAGAAATGACATTTGCGGTTGTTTCATCCACTGGCAATATTCAAGAGCAACACAGGCTGCTGTGGAGGCATTCTTTGTTTCAAATGAAGATAGAGCATTAGTTATTCACTGAAATATAAAATAGCAAATCTTGTAGGAATGTATAGAAATACAGTTTTACTCAGCTCCTTGTTTGGGGGATACTTGATGCATTCTAATTCCAGTACATGCATAAAATCTTGCCAAAAAAAAAATCTTGTATCACAATCACCTAATGCTTCACTGAAAATCCATAATATTATCCAATTTTTGTTTCTCCTTTCGCTCAATACTGGATTATACATGTATGACTGAATGTCCACCATTTGTGGTTTAAAAACTTCACAACTGCCATTCTGCTTAATCACATAATATTTTCTTCATGTTAAAGTCAACATGACAGCAAATATTGGTGAGTAAATGCTGCAATGAAGTGTCTCTGCCAAAGTCTACAGAATAGGTGTTTTCACAATCAAGTCATGCCCACTCTATTGCCATTCAATTTTCCTTCTTTAATACAATGTTACCACGCAATGAGACAGTAAATAGATTTCTTCCACGGCTCGCTACAATTCCAATGCTAAGTTTTTCTTTCAGCCGTGGTTTTGACGGGTGATTGTTAGCTGTGGACCGCCGATTCCAAGCAGGAGGGGAGGATCGGGAAGTAACAAAAAGGACGCAGAGAAGTGTGTCTAAGTGCTGCAATGATTGAAGGTTGGAAAAACAGTCTGAGAAGGTAAATTGGCTGTGAAGACGTGACTGATCTTTGTGCGTTTCACGCTAGCCCGGGCCAACTCAATGCGTGCACAAAGACTCGGGGAGTCGCCTGCAGGGCGAACAATCAGACCTGTGTGGCGGCCGTGAGCCCCGGCACTCTGGCAGGTGTTCTGCCCACCACGTCTCTCCCTGCCGCTGCTGCCTGCTACTACGGGTAGAGCTGCAGCTACAGAATGACTGACTGCAACTGCTTTAATGTTATTGCTCAGGATGAATTATTAATCCTTTCCCCAGATATATCCGATCATGGAGTAAACTGCTTACTGTGTCTCTACAGGTCAACAAGTACGATGATTTATAGATTACCCCCAATGAAGTGTAGTCAGTGATTTACTGCCAGATGATGCAGTTCATACAGTTTCCATTAGCTGGCTAGGCTTGGAAGTCAACAGCTGACTTCAGAATCCATTCTCTCGCACAGTCTTCTGTTTCAAAACATCAATCTGACTAACACACTGCAATAATACAAATGATGGGTTGCTGGATACTTGTAGATTGTACATTGAATAAGTCAGACAGTGATTTTAAAGGGCAATCAATCATGAAAAGCAAACAATTTGGGGTTGGTTTGATGTCAGAGAGTGAAGCAGGTGGCTCCAACGTGCTTTTCCCTGCTCATACGCACACACAAATACACACAGGCCAGGCTAACCGTGCCACATGCCTGCCCCACATGGGTAAGCGTCCAGTCTCCAAGCTGCCGACAACCAGAAAATTCATTCACAGTCTCGTCAAGCCAACCACATGTGTGATGTGTAATGCATCCAAACACAATCCCCTACTAATCGTTTCTTAAATCAAGAATCTCAACAAATCCTGGCATTTGCTGATTATCTCCAAATTTCTTCGCAAGTTGTTCACAAAAATAGTATTAAGTCAACAATAATGAAAAGTTTATAGTATCCACTTAAAGTCACAATACAGTAATAAAATCCCAAGTGAGGGTCAGTCCTTGTACTTTCATGCTGAGTGGTTTGTTGACAAGCAAGTTAAATTTTTGTTTAATAGTAAAACCATTAAATGGTGATCACTTCTACTGGTGACCATAGGCTATCAAACTAACAGTAAAACAAGGTCATACGAAATGGTGGCTAAGACTGCACAATCAATTTTGGGCACAGTCAGAAGTAGGAAAGAAGACAGCCCTGCAGATCAGTGATAGCGTATAAAGTCAGCAATGTTGGTATTCACAGGCATGGACTGTTGGGAGAGTTCCCGGCGCAACAACGCAACTGGCCAGCACATGCACAGAGCAGTTCAATCAGCTGCCAGGCGCATCAGTCTCTACCCCCACGAACCGCAGCAGAACGAAGAACACGAACCAGGGAGAACACAGAACAACACGACGACGACGTATAGCCAGTATGTAGGCCCACCCAATGACCCAGCAGTCCTGTTTATTATTGTCACAACCAATTACTGGAGGCAGGGAGCTCGGGCCTGGCTGTGCACTGCAGAATATAATAACCATGGCCTATATACACGAGTTCATTTGAGGTCACGGTATTACACACACTCATACACACAACCCATGCCTGGCAGCACAGTTCTATTCTTCTTTTATCCGTTCCTCTCATTCTCTCTCACTCTCTCTTTTTCTCTCTCTCTCTATCTCTCTCTCCCTCTCATTCATTCTCTCTCTTTTCATTCTATCTCTATTTCATCATACTCGTAGAAGGAAGGTGGAAGAGAATTGTGATCGTGCTTGAACATGTGTGTGTCAAAGAGAAAGAGGAAAAGAGAGAAAGGCTTTGTGTATTGTGCATTTGATTGTATCCCCGCGTGAGTGTGTTTTGACTTTGCGTCCAATTCTCTATGCCCTAGGCAGCAGCGAGGACTGTGATGTGTATGGTGTATGTGTGTGTGAGAGAGTGGGTGAATGCGTGTATACGAACCCTGGCACACAGGCAGTAATTTATCAAGGTTGTCCTCCGTCTAGCCCTCCATCAAATTGCTTCCCTTTCCACCGCTATTAATCTATTTGCATATTCATGATTTCTCAAAGTATCCACTGTGTATATCTATTTCCACTAAAATCTCATCTACTTGCCACAAACATCCGTGCCATAAGAAGCCAAATTTTAACAAAATTGCTTTAAAAAATGAAGATGATAGGTATAAATATCCTTTTTCCATGACAAAGTAATGATATTCTGTCAAGAAACAAAAATGACTCACTATGACTATCCAAAAGGCAATGCAAATTTGCTAGTAATACATGTAAGGATTATCCAAACACAACTTCCAAGTGTTATACAAATTACTTTGTTGTTTTAAGCTCTAACGACTTTCCACTGAGAAAACAATCCTGCTCATATTGGCCACAAAAAAGGTGATTACACTTTGTCTAAGTTTCATATCCTTCATAAAATCAAATAACACGATATATCACATAGTCTTCTAAGAAATCTAATATGAAAATCAATGCACAAGCATGCATTTCACAGGCCCTCATTGTTTCTGAATTGTGGTTTGAGCAAATAATTTCCTGATCGATTCTACAGATCTTGTTTCCTTCCGTGGTGTTATTTGTCATCAATTAAACTCTACAAAAAGCATAGAATATGCTTAGTGATGAAAATGACACACAATCAAGTCACCTTGCCATTGTTAGTAAAGAAACCTTGAAAATTATGCATTTAACCTAATTCTCCAACTTCCACACTGAGTTTTGTTTAACATGAGGCCTTGAATCACATTTTACAGAAACTATATTAAACCCACTGCCTAAAAGAGAACATGGTGGTCCCTCTATTAAGTTAGCAGTGCACCAGTTAAAATCATCATTTTTAAACATTTCATTATAATTACTCCACTTCTTAAGCAAAACAAGTCACATCTCATGTTCACAGCCTTTTACACATAATGTCTAAATATACATTCCTTTTCTTTATTACTCTGACATTTGCACCCAATGACAGATCATGCTCACAATCGAGCAATCAGCGCTCGTTCGGAACTATATTCTTTCTTCAAGGTAACGGTTCGCAACTAATTACTCTGCCGCTGTCCTGGCCGTGACCTCGCCTCTCTAGCTAAACATCCAGACCTCAATCTGGAGCGGCGATTCCCCCATTATGCACCACTCATGTTAATTGGAGTGATGGTTTCGTCGCCATGGTATCCATGATAAACAAGAGATGGCGTCACAGCGTACCAAGAGCAAAGTAGACTTTAACCATCATCTACATGTATCTGCTTCATCAGCGAAGGGTTGGTTTATTATCAAATGTGATGTCATATCAATTCACTTGGGCATCATGCAACAAGGTTATAATCTCAGAGCATTTGCATGTAATTTGGAAGACAACATTACCATAAGCAGACATATTAGTTTGTTTCTTCAAGATTAAAGATAAAGGAAATTAAGAAGTGCAATGATCAGACCACATTTCATTTGATCTTATGCAAATAAACTTTCCTCCTCATAATATTGTAATCCCAACAGATATTCACAAAGTAAATTCAAAGAATGAGTTGATTATTTTTGTTTTTCTTTTCAAAGTGGCTTTATTAAGAAGATGCAATGGATCTTACAACTTCCTCATTACTTTGCCATTTGTGATTACAAACCATTATCTCAAGCATGATAAACGGAAGGGCAATAGTTCAGGAACCAATAAATATCACTCTTCAGTGCAAGTAAGGTGTTTTTTATTTTTAATAAGTCTAAATGTCTTAGATCTAAGAAAAAATTTGAAAAGCCCTTTCATAATTCAGATAATTTGCATGGAGCTGCCGCCAATGAGAAATTTCTTTCATTCCACTTACATGTATGTTTGCGTGTTGACAGCATCAATAACATAAACAAAGTTCTGATATGGATCTATTTCAGTTTCACATCTTAGCAGTGGCAAAAATGATGTTATGAAAAAGATGAGAATGCAAATGGCATACAATTCTGGTACACCTTCAGATATTTAAATAAATCACTGCATAGCTCTAAATCTTATACTCATCTGAAATTCCTCTGAATTTAAAATGAAATACAGGTTGAACCCAAGGCTATAAATATCAACAGAAATTCCAAAAAGTATAATACCCATACTGACAGGAAAAATCTGAAAAAATTCAGGGCACCACGGCTTAGGCTATGACTGGTATTTACTTTTTGAATTTGCCACGAAAGCTCCGCCAATATCCATCGTGCAACACAATTTGAAAACCTCACACACTTTTCCTCTCTCTCTCTCTCTCTCTCTCTCTCTCTCTCTCTCTAGCTCTCTTTCTATTCCTTTTCATCACAAGACGAGGCATGAAGGCAAGGGAAGAGAAGTTGGGAGCGTTCAATCAAAATGGGGAAGGAAATTGTAAACAGAGTAGAGTTACTGATCAGGAGGACTCCAAAGTGCAGTCTGCTCACGACATCCCCAGCACGATTCAAAAATTAGATGAAAGCCTATCCCGGCCTGCCTCTCTCCTGCCATATTTGGGGAGGTACCCGCACGCCAAACCGACCCAATTGCGTGTCCACCAGAAATTTAATTAACCTTTTGCATTTTAACGGCTGTAATCTGCTCTTTGCAAACAAGAATTAGGAGGGTGACATTACCTTTTAATATCACATCCACCTATCAATCTTCATTCCCCAGTGGGACACAAAAGTGAACTTTAAGATTGACAGAATTCATTCATTTCGATCCCTCTACAAATAAGAACAGCCAGGTAGGGAAAGGGGGGGGGGACATTCAGACAATGTCTCGTGAAGATGATATACTCCTTGTCCCTTACTTATATCACATGCTTCAGGCCGTAGGGGCTGTAGAGTCATGTACATTTATAATTATTTTGGAACTTCTCAAAGAGCTTTGCTCAGAGCCAGAAATGTTGTTAATTTGTATCATTAAACACATTAAACATCCTTCTATCTCTCAAAAGATGATATCATATCTATTGGCATGCTTGTTTGATAATCATTCTTGAAAATACATGTTAATGTGGGGAACTTGAAGAGAAGTTCTGGGTTGTAAAATATTTCAATCTCATAAGAATAATCTATGCCACAATGTAGGAATTTTGAAAATACATGCACATGCACAAGAACATCCCTTCCCCCTTCCCTTCTCATAACATTTGAGGGCTCCTAATAGACCAATAAAAAGTTGATAAGTGTTATGCATAATCAATAAAAATCACTTAGGCAGTCAACAAACTACCATCATAATCTGTTAATCAATTAGACGAAAAAATAGCCACTCAACACTTGACAAACAACATCAGAGAACAATAACATTTTTATTGTACATTTATGCATGGTACCAGTAACTTTACCACCAGTGACTTGACAATCATGAATATGAAGAAGCCGGTAATTATATATGCATGGGACTAAGATTTGATTCCCTACCTTGTTACTGCCTAGACGACCATTTGTAAGATGCAATACAGTTATACACAGGAAGACAGGTGGAGGTGATGGGAACTCAAACAACAACGCTCTATCCAAAGACCTGTAGACAGCAAAGAAAAAAAAGACATACATTTTATTTAAATATTGCTCATTATTTCAGTTTCATAAGGGAATTTTGTGCTAAAACTGAACAGTCAAATACTTGAAATAAATAACCGACAAGAACACTTTATTTCATCCATTTTAAGACAGATATAAGTACATTTGTAAATCCAAATTAGCAATAAAAGTACAAATGCAAATCAAGCCACAGAGCATATATTCACATCAAGATCTGCTGAAAATTATGTGTTAGAACTCAAAGAAATGGTTCCTATTTCATGGGGAAAATTACTACCATACTTTATGTAATATACAGGCAAACAAAATAAGTTTAAACATACAAGAAGCGTACAAAAATATTGACAGTATATCAAATTGATGTAATCATTTATATTTCGTAAAAGTCTCTGATGACATACTGGATTGGTAATTCCCAGCAGGCATGGCAAGGCACCTTGACCATGAGCTGAACTGGGACTGATTGACCACTGAACTAATCACTGATTGACCATTGGCTGACCCCTTGGCCTTGGAGGGCTTTACAGACTGGGTAACCTTTTGACACACTTTTGACATAACTGTTAACAGTTACCGTAAATCTCCGTGTATAAGGCGCACTTTTTTGCCGCCGAAAAAATCTGAAAGTCGGGGGTGCGTCTTATACACGGGTACAAAAAAAAAAAAAAAAAACTAGAACAACACTCAAATTTGTCTGTCATCTTGGTTTGAAAGTAATCTTTGTAATAGATGTCAATATGTAGTTTATAATAATTCCTCCAATTTTTCTTCTATTACACATGGCATACCACAAGGTCCTATCCTAGGTCCTCTACTGTTTTTTTATGTACATTAATGGTCTTACACATTCTTCTAAAAAACTACATTGTTCCTATTATTTGTGACAAGTTCACAAGCACAAATCGGCGCCTTCAACTGCACCTCGCAGTTAAATGAAAGACCTTCCCCGCGTGGGTTTTTTAACACAGACCTGGAAAAAAAAAAAAAAAATCGTTTTTTTTTTTTTTTAAATCTTAAAAAAAGGGGTGCGCCTTATACACGGGTGCGCCTTATACACGGAGATTTACGGTAATCACACTGAGGAGCTTAGAGAGCGGCTTACTGTGAAACAATCAAAACACTTTGTTCATGATTACCGTATTTGCCGGCGTTAAGGCCGCAGCGCCCATATAGGCCGCACCCCCGATTTTTACATTTCATAGACAAAAAAATACTAACAATAATTTTTTTTTAAATTTAAAAAAAAAAAATTGATTTGCTTTTTTGCCAACACCGTAGGCAGCAAGCCAGATGCTGTCTTATTTCAGCTTTTTCTCTGGCGCAGTAGTTACACAGTCGATCGGGTATTGCGGGGTCTGCGAGAATTGAGGTTGCTTTAGCGATGGCACGAACTAAGACCCCGTTCTCACTCACTTTGAAAGTGGTCTTAGTTAGACCGCTCCAGAGGAACGGGTCTTGAGGAACGGTTTGCGAGGGTTCACACTCCGAGCAGTTTTTTATGGCTCAAACCGCTCCACGAGTCAAAGTGGTCTTGTTGCTATGGCAGCTCAGGTCAGCGGGTCAATTTTTCGCGGAATACTAAGCGTATGTACCGTACTACATGTTTCGCGTGCAACGTCACTAGACCACTTCCGTTCAAAGTACGCCTTCTCTCGCACGTTAGAGCGCTCCAAACCGCTCTTAATAAGACCCGTTCCTCAAGACCACCTCCCGAGGTGGTCTTCTGGAGCGGTCCAGAAGTCCACTTCCTGGACCACTTTGACCGTTCTCACTCACCTAAGAACCGCTCCTGAGGAACGGGTCTTAGTTAGACCGCTCCAACGAAGTGAGTGAGAACGGGGTCTTAGATCTAGATCTATCGGTAGTTATGAAGTTTATTCACGAGATTGACAAAACTTTATGTCAACGATATAAAATGTACGATATAAGGTAAGATGTGTGGAGTTATTCTAGAAATGTCCTGTACCATTGTACATTGTACATTGTAGTCCCACATGTACGAATACGTGCTGTTTTGATTTCAGACTTTTGACTGTCGTGGCGCATTGGCCGCACCCAGACTTTTTGATATTTTCTATACAGAAAATACTGCGGCCTTTAGGCCGGCAAATACGGTACACACAAAGTAAGTAATTATTACTAACTACATGAAGTGATTACTGCTAACTACGTTCTTTTTAATAATAAAAAAACTTGTCTAAGTAAATTTGATGATCAAGTGACCGGATGTTATACTAAAAGGCTGAACTGCATAAATTTAAAAGAAAAGAAAGAAAAAAAGGAAATATACTAACAAACAAAGAAACATACTAACAAACAAAGAAACATACAAACAAACAAGGAAACAAACAAGGAAGGAAAGAGACAGTGCGCATTTGTAGTTTGTAATGTCATAAAGTCTCTAGTCCTCAGACTAGTCCTGGTCCCCATTCAGTCAGCAACAGACCCCAGACCCAGACATCAGATTACATAATCCACTGACAGAGAGGGGATCAACAGTGACCACACAATGCACCCCTCTAAAAGTAGAATATAAAGTCAATAGTGCAGGTGTAATACAAAGCACACACACAGCATACCGGTACCTTGGAAGTGGTCAAGTATAAATACCTCATCACAGACTGCCCCAAGAGAGAGTGACCTCATGATGAGGACACCTCAGCTCAGTGCACAATCCACAGAGGTCACTTCAGGTCATTTGAGGAAGGGGGAAGTGGAGTGAGAGAGCTGTCTGGCCAGAATGACCTGCCATAAATGCCCTAATGAAGGATTATACTGGATGGGGCATGATGATACAAATTGTGTACAGCGGAGTGGACTGATCTGCATCACCAAGGGAATTTACAGCTCACTCTCTATATCTATCACTCGTTCTTCATCCCTCATCTTCTCTTCCTATCCGTCTCTTTCTTACATTATGTATCTATCTCTCTCTTTGTGTGTCTGTCTTTCAGTCTCTGTCTCTCTTTCTTCATTCTCACTCTCTTTTTTTCTTAATTCTCTCTCCCTCTTTCTTCACTCTATTCCCCCACCCCCTCTGTCTCTCTCTCTCTCTCTCTCTCTCTGCCTGCCTGTCTCTCTTCCCTCTCTTACTCGCTCCCATCATCTCTTCCCCTCCCTATCATTTTCTACCTTTCTTCTTTCTCATACCTTCCCTTCTCCAATGTTCACTCAATTGAAATATCTGAACTATTTTTTCATACGGGAACGTCCAATTAACAGTTCCACTTACTTCTTCATAACTGGCATGGAATATGTTACATTCTTCCTTCATTACTCTCTGCTACATGAAAAATAATCGACTACCCCCAACCCTCAGAGGTTCATGACTTTACAGACACTACCAGTTGATGACACACAAAACGAGTTCCCTTTCCATCCAGTATGACCTTACCAATCTCATACTCCTGACATAATTACTGTTTCATCACAAGTGCGAGCCAATTGGCATAAAATTGGATACTGCACAGTACCACACACTTACAGCCTTGCCAACAGATTTATCAGACATTATAGGTGTGAAGAACACAGGTTCAAAGTTTCAAGTTATCCCACTGGAGTCATAAAATGTAACCATTTTCTTATCTTCATCTCTTTTTTTTCTTTCTCTCTCTCTCAATACTTCCAGGGCTGCCAATTGTCCTTGACATACATTGAGTTGTTCTAAAAGTAATGGACTCATAACAAAATGTGAACTAGTGTATCAAGATACCAAGCTTTGAATAAATCAGATGACAGCTAAAGGGGAAAAAGAGTTGACAATTCTTATATCTTAAAGGTACTATGTCCCATTTGCAGGCCAAAAAAATGAAAAGGTTAAATTCCAACGGCATTTGAAAGACAATACTAATTTAGAACTTCCCTAAAAAAAAAGTGGGCTTGAAAATGTCTTTAAGTGGGAAAATAACGACTATTAGTTGTCGAATCGACTTAGGAGCTATAGAGCCAGTAAGTAATAGTCTGATTTTTCAGACCATTGTACCGAATGGTCGTACGTTTTATGCTGCGCAAAGATTCAATCAGTTTAATTTTGGCCATTACAAGAAGTGGGTTATTGATGTAGACAAATGCTCATGTACCCTTTACAGCTCATTTTATGTATGTTATTACCAAAGATGAAAAAGCCAGTCAGTCACTCAATAGTGTCTGACAGTGAAGTCTAGCAAGTAAACAGGTTTTCTTGCATAATTTGAATATTAGGACACTGCTAACGTTTAAATTTCACAGATAGGACATACATGACATATTCATAATTCCTGCAAAGTTCTACAGAATTTGATGTTGGCTGCAGAAGGGACATAGTATCTTTAAAGTCTTATATCTCATTTTATTCTATCATCTGTCCAGAGCCACAAGAGCGTTAACTCTTGTGTTTAAGAATAAGAATATGAGTTAATACCCTTCTGGCTCTAAACAGACAGTATAGTGACTTACTAGTTACTAGTACCATGTGACTGACAGAAAAAGCTTACAGAAGCTTATCTCACAGCCACTGAATGCATTTACAATTCTTCACTAAATCGTTCAGATATAAAAAGTATCCCACTAATGGGAAACAGCTAATTTTTGTTATTGTCACCTAGCTCTCAATACAGTTCGTAAGTGATATGAGTCATGACATTTTAATGTTCAATAGTCCAGCAAACCCTTCTAACAATAAAAGGCTTAAAAGCCTTCAAGTAATTCCAATGTCGTTAACAGTCTGGCAGTGATTTCAAGAATAGGGCATAAACAAGTCTAGAGAAATAAAAGGAAACAGTAATACCACAACTTTCTATTGGCCTTTTAGCATGCCATTTCCATCACCTCAAACTCATGTTTCTAATATTTATGAAAATGTATTTAGAGTTTACATTTCATGATATTAGCCCTGGTACATGACAGGATTTGAAGTTCATGTAATAGACAAAGAGAAATAATGCTAAAAGAAAAATAATGAAGAGTGATATTAGGAAAAGAGCACTCTCAGATATTTTCTTCTCAAGCAGATACCTGCAAGCATGCCACTTAATGTATTTAATTTCGGAGTGCATTAGCAAATTAGAAATGTAATGGGAGCGTAATACGCCCTTACCTTCCCATCTGCGAATGTGGAATTTGATTTCTGCGCATTATGCCACATAGCCATCCCCTTAATTACATAAAATGCCTTCAGTATATCAGAAGCGGTTTGGAGATATGATTGTTATGGATTTTCGCCAGTTTTAGATTTAATCAGCGGTGTGGAGTTGTGAAGGGCATTTGAGGTGGGCTGTATGACACAGATTCCACCCCTACTTGCTATTTAGAAGGTTGACATTTTACTCTTATTGGACTGTTTCCATTTTAGCTGGGAAAAGCATGGGCGAAAGAAATATTGAAAGATACTTTCCATTTCAGATATGTTATAAAAGAGTCAAGATTTGAAACACCTTTCGACAGCTTTTTTCTTAACAAAATGAACAATATATAAAACAAAATCAATGAATAGATATGGTTATTATAATTACTATCAAAATTTGAAAAAATAAAACACTGAAATGTAAAACAGTCCGACTCACAAAACAAGGACTAGATAAAATACACAAAATTTGTTACAACAAGATCAATTATTGACCATTACACAATTTTCTCTATTGACAGAAAAGTGGAGAATCACTTACTGAACTGTCTAATTAAAAAAATAGTGACCTATAACTTTAATCTCATTTAATGACCCGCTATTCTAACCACTTAATATCTCTGTGGTAAAGCACCCGGGTATACTTCTTTTTCAGAGTGAACAAAGAAAGAAAAGAAAATTATGCAACCAGTATTTAATAAAATGTTTACCCCAATCCAATGCCACACATACATCGAGCACTTATTTTGATGTACCCAAAGTTACACCTTAACGCATTTAATATCTTTAAATCCATAAACCACAACATTAACAGGGCCTATTTTAAATACAGAAATTAAAAAGAGTAGAGAACCTTCAGATTAGTATAAAATGAATATATCATGCTCATAGTTACTCCATTAATGTTCTTCCAATGATTGAAAGACTGTAAGGAAAATAAGAACTACTCACTCATGAAACATTGCCTCTTGAATCATCCAACTCCAGTTAAATATTAGGAAACTAATAACATACAGAATAGGATTCACATTTGCCAAAATAAAGCCTTATAATCAATCCTTTGAGGTTATGCTATTTCATATGTTGTTTTTTTTTCTTGTCTGTTGTCATAATAAAACTTGAATGGATGGGGGGGGGGGTAATTTTGAATATTGTCTTTAATTGACACAGAAGCCATCGAAAGGTGATAAATTCATACCATACAATATGTGTCTTGTTTCATGTTGATGAATGCCAATTCACCTTTTTGACCTTTCATTTAATGTATACATAATAAGTGGATGACAATTCCAATGCACACAATATGTCTTACTTACAAAATAGCATTAAAAGAAATGGGCTTTTCTTGCATGGAAGCAGCAGGCAGGTTAACAGAAGAAAGAATATTCATCATGACGGACAAATGAAACAGTGTTTTAAATATTGATTGAAGTTTTGATAGATAAACAAAGCCTAGTAACTTTATCGCTGGAAGGGTGACTTTGATAACCATGATCATCAGTAGAGTCACAGGGAGTAACAGTGCCACCCTGCTGCTTTACAAGGCAGTCTCAAGCAAAATGTCAAGGTAAAATAAGCCTGTTTATGCATCATAGAGCAATTGAGCTCAAGCTCACACGCTCTCCGACTTCAACCACCTTTTTCTCCACCCCCTTTCCTTGTTTTTATCCATTCAAAAATCATTGATTGCTACTGACACTGACAAATGTAGCACTACTATAATTCCTTCTTTTTGTCTAACCCAGTGGACATGTCAGACCGGCGGAAAATTCCCTACGCCAAGTACCTTCTCGCCTCTTAGTCTCGAGGAAAACGCAATTCCTGTATAATGGGTATCCTTCAGAAAAGAGCGACTCATTCAGAACCTATTGTGTGCTCTTTTAGATGGAAAGCTGTTTGGTATAGAGAGTAGTAAACATATGAAGACTATGGCAACAAAGAACTTGACAGAACCATTACTGTATGATTTAGTTTGTATTTCTCACTAAGTGCTTGCTGATTCTCTTTTATATTACACCCAAGGTTAAAGTTAATAGTCTCATTTTCACAGCAGGCTGCCTTGGAAATATAAGTTTCAGATTCATTCTTAAATACAACTACTTGAACATGTGATTATATAACAGTAAGGAGAAATAAAGCACAATTTGAGGTAAATTGTTGTTACTTCCAAAATAATGGATATGTGACATTTATAATAATATCTTTCAATTGCTATTTCTCAGTACAATTTTGTTTTGCATATTTTATTCTAGACTTTGATTGGTAATAGAGAAAAGGAAACTACGAGTTATGCACCTTAAAGGGCAAGTCCACTCCAAAAATAACTTAATTTCAATAGAAGCAGAAAAATCAGACAAACCAATCAAAAAAAGTTTGGGCAAACTCAGATAACTAATAAGAAAGTTATGAGTTTTTAATGACATGAAAAACTTTGAAAATCACTAGACAAATTGGCAACTCACTCATGAGTCTGTGACGTCATGTCTTCACTATCCACTAATTATTTTCTTTATATTGATAATGTAAATTTCCTATTTTCCCCCTAAGAATCTTATTTCTTCACACCAGCATCCATGTCCCTGGATTGATATAGTAATATGTTTTTGTGCGGATGCACTAATATAGAGTAAGTTTTTTCCAGTTAAATCATGAAAAATAAAAAGGGAAATTAATGGGATTAAACTATATAAAGCAATTGATAAATAGTGAGGACATGACGTCACAAACTGATAACAAAATTGGCAATTTGTGTAGTTAATTCCATTGTTCCATAGTTTTACATACTTTTTTAAAATTTCATAACTTTCTTATTAGTTATCCGATTTTGCTCAAACTTTTTTTGATTGGTTTGTCTGATTTTTCTGCTTCTATTGAAAGTAAGTTATTTTTGGAGTGGACATGTACTTTAACATTTCAATTTTATTTTTCCTAGAAGTTTCATATAAATTTCTAAACAGAAACAACTATTAAGATAGAGAAATATGAGAAATATGAGGTTAAAAATGCAAATTAAGAATAATAATTGCATACCTTACACATAGACTCACTGGATTCAATTCTATTTTGGTACAACAATCATAGAGTTAAGCCAAAGTTATCAAAGAAGAGAAGGAAGAAGTATTCATTATGGGCTCTAGTTTCCATGTGATGTTAAACTATATATAGTCACAGGGTCAAGCAGAAATATACATGTGCGTGGACCTAAAGTTACACTACAATGTACTTATAACAAAAGAACTATGTTCTGTAGTATGTGTCTTGTACATATGAAACCTTCCTCCTTGTAATTATAAGTGTCATATCCAATGTCACTCTTCTAACTGGATTTTCTTCGTAAAGTGCTCAAGGTCCTTTTAAATTGTGGAGTAGAAGATCTAATGGAGGCTCTTGCTATCTTTCAAGGTTCCACCCTATAGCAGGAGAGAGACCAATTACCAAGAAAGTAAGTCCAGTTCTACAACTGATGGGTTTTCTTAGAATGTAACTTTTTTTTTTAATGACAATGCCCACAGGAGTAAAACAAAATTCAAAATGAACCTGTTCCCCAAATGGCAAAGCTGAGCTTTTGTCAAGGATTCAAGAAAGACATTTATGCCTTCCATTGCCTTAAAAGATATTTAATGTTGTGCAGGCTATGTCAGCAAGCTATGATGCAATCTACCAATTTCAACACACCAGAAGCAGAAATTCTGTAATCCTGATTCTGAAGGCAATGAGAGTATTCTGAGTAATTTATACAAACAAATATAAACCATTAGATGAATTTGCGTTTCATTAAGACAACATTCAGTTTACAATTCTCTGCATTATTTTGATTCCCTTACTTAATGTCATTCCCCCCAGTTTTAATCACAAGTATCTAAATTCATTTTGGTTTAAATAACAGGTTTATGTTATTATCTCCCCCTGAAATCTCAAAGATTTGCATGAGAGATCCAGACAACCAACTGACAAGCTAGAAGCTGGATTATGTGATGTGGACGTGAAGCGGTGTAAAAGCCCGAAACGTACCTCAAGAACACGCAAAAGGAGTCCAGAATTATTCAAGGTGCAGAGATCTAGAGACAGAGAGACAGATAAAAGTGTAAAATGTGAACGTAATCATGCCCAAGAAAGGGCAATGAGCTGTGAGCGGCGAGGAAATCAGAAGGAAAGATTAAGCTTCAGAGGAATGAAGAAGTTGATCAAAGAAAACTCTTTAAGGTCTCTATCTTCCTCTCTCTCTCTCTCTCTCCCTCTCTGCTCTCTGTAAGAGCATGCCTTATAATCATATCAATCACTGGAATAGTGAACTCTTTCTGAAGCGGACAGAGTGTCTAACGACTTGCTAAGTATGCAGAGTTTGCCTTCACCCCTGCTGTGATTTCAAAGCTGTAATATAATAAAGCCAGACAAATGCGCAGAACACCACAGCAATTAGCATTTGTCAGGCTTTTCATGCGGCTTTTCTCCAACAGCTCCGAAAGACAACAGGGGGAAAAAAGGCTTTGTAAACCCATAACAGATGACAGAGATGTTCAACACCTCTCAAATATTGATTTTCTTTAAAAATCTTCCTAGCTCGACTATGTATAAGCTGTGTATTCTATGTGGTCAGAGGAAAGGAATGGCTGACTGAGTGCTTGTCGTAACGTTTCACTCTTTCGTTGATTGAGTCACAATCTGCACCCCATGGTGCTCGTCCTTGTCCTGTATTCCCTCCTAGTCATGTACCAGGTTTAAAGCTAACTGTAATTAAAACATTTCCAACAAAAAAACATATGGTGGAATATACATCTAGCCAAGAAATGATCATTTAAAAAGTAAAATTTGTTTCTATGGATAGTCAAAGTTATATGTAGCGATCTTTCTTAGTTCACTTGATTTTAGTAAGGCGATTTAGCATCTCAAATGTAATTTGCAGCGATACACCATTACTGGCTACTGGCTACATAATGAAAAACAGTCACAGAGATGATCATACTGAAGGTAGACTGTAGAATCATTCAATGGATAAAACATTGGTCTTGAAACCGGGGAGGTCCCAGATTCAAGTCAATTAGGTGTGCTTGTGACCTACAGTACATGCATAGTAGATAATTAATTAACAAGTGCGACAAATTGGACCTGTAGTCGAATATTTCTTGTTGCTCCCCTGAAGAATGGACCTACATCTTTGCCATAATCATCATCTAAATGAACATAGTTCATTCTCAAGATCATCAAGTTTCCAATTTCAATATCAAACTCATCAGAAGCTAAGTTTTCTATAAAATAAAATAAAAAATCTAGAATTTCCAGCTCACAGTAAATGGATTACAGAGTCAATTCGCAACTGTTCCAGCGTCATAGCTTGTTGACAGTACTGCCCATCAAAACTATCGAGTCTGAACAGAAGACTACCAGCCCGAGTCGGCCAAAGGCAGCCAGCGTCTAATGCGCATTACCAATTGACGTCCAGTCAAGCGTGACCATTCAGGCATTGATCGGCCAGGTTCATACTGACCTTGAATTTCACACGCACATTGCAGCACCACAAATTAGTGCTGCAACGGGACTAGGAGTTACTTTAGCAGTCAGTCAGTAGAGTCGAGGTGTCAAAAAGTTTTTCAATGATTTGACCATGTAGACTGGATTATTGCATGTCTCCTCTTTAAAAGCTTTACTTGTTGCTTTGTTTTCTAATGAATATCTTATATGGAACGGTTCTGGTTCGTTTTAGGGGAGTCAAGTAGACATTTTTTCTGAACCCTTATGTTAATAACTGTATATGTATGCCTCTTTTCTCACATCATACCTATTTTAATTAAGCTCTTTCACCCCTCAAGCATAATATGTTAAAAACTTCATATGCAAACTTCTACAATGTAAAAATGTGGTGAAATGTCAAATAATGTGTGGCTTAGGACCTATCCAGAGAGCAAGGGCCACAGACAAGATAAAATTTGGCCTGGTTTGATGATGGCTAATGGTGAAGATGATAACATACAGTCACAATTCACGATACCTTCTCAGACCATTGCTTAACGGTCATTTTTTCTAGACTCATTGAATTCCTAACTTTAACCCTGGACCAAACACTATGCCTAAGACCCCGTTCTCATTCACTTCGTTGGAGCGGTCTAACTAAGACCCGTTCCTCAGGAGCGGTTCTAAGGTGAGTGAGAATGGTCAAAGTGGTCCAGGAAGTGGACTTCTGGACCGCTCCAGAAGACCACCTCGGGAGGTGGTCTTGAGGAACGGGTCTTATTGAGAGCGGTTTGGAGCGCTCTAACGTGCGAGTGTGAACGGAAGCGTACTTTGAACAGAAGTGAGCTAGTGACGTTCCGCGTGAAACATGTAGTACGGTACATACGCTTAGTATTCCGCGCGCAAAAAAAATTTACCCGCTGACCTGAGCTGCCATAGCAACAAGACCACTTTGACTCGTGGAGCGGTTTGAGCCATAAAAAACTGCTAGGAGTGTGAACGCTCTCAAACCGTTCCTCAAGACCCGTTCCTCTGGAGCGGTCTAACTAAGACCACTTTCAAAGTGAGTGAGAACGGGGTCTAACATTAACCATAACCCTGAAAGTAACCTCAAACCCAATTGCAATCCTAACTCTACCTTTACATCTTTGACAGAAATAGAGCTCGGATAAGATGTCACTGGAGCACTTGTCTGATCATCATTCAAGTAAATATATTCAAGGTCAATACAATGTTTTCTACAAGTACCACTCATAGAAATGCACAGGTCCAATTTGTAACCAACCGATCAGGGGTGGACCCCCTCCCCTTCGTCACAGCCGCTATGATCTTTCATCATCAGGGTCCCTGTGTATTACCCGCCTGCTGGTACCAATTAGGCCATGTCCACAGTGATTAGATGCAGAGGAAAGACGTCTGTATGCACGCAGGCAGCCCTCAAAAACTTAAACTTGTCCAATAATTTGACAGTTTAGGGATGATGATTTTAATTTGTAAAATCACGCACATGCTCCTTGGTACCAATAGACTGCAATTTGCTTTAATACCCTCATTCACCTACACGTACATGCATGCATCAATTTGAACTCATTAAAGGATGAAATCTTCACAGATTCAAGTAAAAATGTAAATATTGCAACAGATTGCAATGACATTGACCAATCAAACTGTAATATGAGGGGGCATACAATTATGAAAAAATATTAACCGAAGAAAGGGACAGGGACTGATTCGTCGTCTGACAGACCCCTCCACAGATAGGTTATCATATATTTTCATTGCCTAAAATCATATGAATTTATCAGAGATAACACATCATTTGGGATAATAACATTTTCAATTAATTGTGATAATCTAACTACCACAAATATATGGAATAATACCTGAGGATGTTGTTTTCATTCATAAGAATCACTGTTGGGTAATTAGTTGCTGGAAGAAAATACACCGCAACATCTCCATAGAAGGATTACAAATCAATTTTTCCCACTCAACAAATGCACTTTATATCATAGACCTATCACTTTACAGCAGAGAAGTGGAACAGACCAGTTATCAAATACCAATCATACAAATGGAAAGGGTGTGAATAACTGTCCAAGGTCAAATATAATGCAATCAAAGTTTGTTTCAACACCCAAGCAAGCTGGATATTATCACCAGTCAAGATTAATAATCCGCAGTCAAGATTAATAATCCGCAAACAAGTAATGGTCAAATAATGCCCCGGGTAAAAAGAGTTGACCACTCGCAGGGCTAATTGGTCACCCCCCTACCGCAATCTTGCCGAGCAATGCGTCAGATCTTATATATTTGTGCTTGCCAATTTCAACATATCACAGAGTAGTAACAACAACAATAAGATTGCTTAAATCTGATACATTTTCTGACTTATTAAGACTTCAGTTAAATATTGGCTACAGAAAAAAAAAAAGGTAAGCCTATATTTTTTGACAATTTCATATCAAATAAGCCCTATTTGTTATCATTCATACACTTCCTCCTGTTCCTAAAAGTATACAGTTCAAATAATTGATTTCCATATATTCAAATCTACTGATAAGTAAAATTAATACTAAATTTCTTCAAAGTTTGAGTGTATTGAATACAACTCATGCAATCATGGCCAAAAGGACTTTACTGCTGTTAATTGAATAAACCTGACTTTCTCTTTTTTTTTTAATTGTTTGAAATAACTTGCGCTTTACAGGCACTATCAAAGGACTTTGAATAGCTTTGACAAAATCCTAACGTATCAAGAACAAACTTTCTAAGACAATTCAACAAAAATATTTAAAAAATATTAATTTTAATAGCATCAATGTTAAGATACACCTGTGATCATCCCCCTTGGACTAACGCAAGTAAAAATGTCATTCTTGAATTTGTTTAAATCTCTTTGCTCAAACCAAAGCCACTTGTCTAAAGTAGGAATGAAAAACAGACATTAGCAGAAGTGGATAATGCTATTCAATCACGGCATGCGCTCCTGGGGTGGGCGTGGCATGCCTGGAGCCTGGAAACAATAACTATTTTGATGGTTCTCTACATGCTCTGTTGCATCGCTAACCACGCATGGCTAAAAAACCCTACATTGGAACACTATGCGTTGACTAGTTGACTACTCGGGAGAAACATGTCTTTCTCTCTATTAAAATGGGAGGAAAAAATGAGCAATTCTGAGGGAAATCATCATTATGTTTCCGCTTTTAAATGTACTATTAGTCAAGCATAGTTATTACTTTATTTTAATGATTTTAAATGAGTTTAAATGATTTTCTGTCGGCTTTACAATGTGGGCACAAGAACATTACCTTTCAATGTGTCTGGAAAGGGAATATTTGATTTCTCTTTTTTTAAGTCTTCTAAAGTTTTTGAGGGAAATGAATTTTTTTAGCATAATTACCAAACCCAGTGTGCCAAAATACAAATTAATCACTATTAATTTCATTGATTTTGCGTGTGTAGCAAGAGACTGAAAATTGAAATGGTGTTATTAGAAAAAAGGCTAGAAAAAATAATATTTGGTAAATGTTTTGTGTTGATTCTAGTTTTTAATTTGGCTGAGTTTTGCATAACTTTCTAATATTTGATAATGATTTTTTGTATTTACGATCAGAATTTAATTTACGGTAAGAAGCACGATATCATTTTGATCATACCTAAAAGCAAAGAGCTCAAGCAGGGGGGATATGTGTTTGTGTGTATAATATAATTTGGTACTCCATAACGTTTTTTCCTAAACCTTGAACTTCACAAAAAGAAATGTCATTCATGATGACTATTGATCAAAACATAAATCAAAATGAGTCATTCTTGGGGTGCTACTTGTCTAGGTTATTTAAATTTGACTCTCACTTTTGGTGAATGGTAACACACTGAGCTCTTAAGTGATTATGAAGCTGTGCTGTCAAAGAACAAAGGTCTTCTTCAAGATCCCGCTGGCTACTTCTTCCTCCTTCCCAACTCATGGTGGAAGAATGAATACATGACTGAAGAACATTCAATGCGTGTCTAATGAGCGATGGGTGGGGAGGGGGGCAAGGGGAATACAAGCACTGGTGATGTGACAAGTCAGGCAGAAGAGGGGGGATGCGGACACCCGCCCATCAGGGGGGCTCGATTGACAGTGTCGTCAACTAAATTGTTCCTTATTATTATCCCCCAAAGTGTTTGAATAGGGCATGTGGTCCATTATGAGCCACATTCTAAACAATCGTTGGATTGGGGAGTACACACACGTGTGTCTGCTGTGTGGGCACAAGAACAACTGAATGAATGTGTGACATAATGGAGGAATTATGACTGTTTGATTGGATATGTAACAGACATTTCGAGATTAGTCTGAAAATGTGGTTTACAAACTCAAAAACAATCATTAAAATAAACATAAATTTCAAATTTTATTTTACTTTCAAAAAGGGCAAACATTATAATGTGCAATACCATTTTTTGTAGCATAATGTTGGTAAAATGGAGGATTACCGGTATGTCAAACCTTTGCAATACAATACAATTTCATGTAAAGAGTAAAATAAACCAGGTGTAGAGGTGTATATTCACATTAAACTTTACAGCATACACATAGGAGTGCCTCAAAAAACACAGCGATTAAAATCGCATTCACCTTCCCAAGCAGATCAGCAAAATAACTAATGAAAATTAATGATCAACAAGGGTACTGATTACATTTTAAGCACACAGCCCACCAGTAAATGAAAATGTTCACAGTATTTTCTTACAGTAAATTTTCATGGTATTTCCTTGATCCATTGAAAAAATAAAAAATAATACTAGTCTGCCCTACAAGATGCAAAGAGGTGTCTCTGAAACTACAAATTTCATTTAGTGTCAAAGGAACCTCTGAAAAGTTGTGTAGTTATCAGGGGCCCATTTAAACCCCCATCCAAAATGTCTGAGCAAATTGGACTGTTCTTCTAGTATTGACTGCAAATTCAAGTCTGTTGGAAAATTTCCTAGAAATCTGTCTAAAATACATGTATGCTATACAAACTTAGTAATTTTGAAAATCTTAGGACTTTCTTCAATTGCTTTTGTCAGGAAATTTGGTCTCACATTGCTCTCCATTAGTTGGATTTCACAAGACTCATAAAAACAGTTCCTTAAACAGATGTCAGCTTTTGTGCCTTTGTATTCATGAAGTCATCTTTGTGGGCAGCTCTGAGGGAAAAACCCTTTGGCAAGGCAATAATCTACATTTGCCACTTGGTACCCAGGAGAAAGATGGGTACTATCCACTGGTGGCATGATTCAAAACAGTCTGCCTGCATATACATTGTAACACAGACCACATTAGTGTCACCTGCATGCCTCTGCACATGATCCGAATGGGTTTCATGAGGGCTGCAGCTGCCATCCTGCCACACCGGGTAGGGAGTGGCAAACATAGATTAATGTCTTGCTAAAATATTAGTGCCAGGCAGACATTCAACCCCTCAAACTTTACATTGAAAACGAAGTAAATAAATCATTATTTCAAAACACTTCCACCATGGACCCCAGGGTCCATGCCTCCACTGTACCAATTCCCTGGCTAATGCCCTTCTGCTGGGCACATGATGACGCTATTCCACTTCAACCTCGCATGTTATGCTGTATCTTGTTGTGTGCCCGGTAAAACAGCTTTGAGGTTTATTTATTACTAAAGGTTTTCAAGTATCAGTGACTGCTAATGCCCATGCCCAGCTGATTTCAAACTTCTACTCTCGACCAGTTACATGTACAGTCTGAAAACCATGTAAAACTCACATACTGTCTAAAAACCATGTAAACCCCCACACAGTCTAAAAACCATGCAAAACCCACGAGACAAAAAGAAATACTAATAGATTGGACAATAATCTGGGGTGGCTTTCCACATGTTTCAGTTAGCAATGTATGAGCAGCAGCAGATTAGGTCCCTCGGAGAGGACCTTAAGCCGTCGTCCGTCTGGTTGCTTACTTACAAGCATTTATGCTTTCTTAGCAGTCAGGTAAAAAAAATAACCATCACATCAATGTTGGATGTGTACCACTGAGATGATTTGACAGTGCTCTCTACGCTACACCCTGCCTGTCAATTTGTATCAACTGTTTCAATTAGAACCACAGATTACGCCTCAAATTGGCATTGCATGACACAACAGGGTGTGTCAACAAAAAATCAACTGGTGGTGCTAAATTTTACTCAGATGCTGGTTTGTCATTCGGTAGGCTTAACTGGTAGGATATACACTGAGAGATGAGGGCTTCTTCTTTTCCAGTTTTGTGAATCTGATTGTTTCATAACACAACAAAACACAACAAAAAATAACAAATATTCTTCAAATATGCAGATTTTACTTACACTATACTTACTTTGAACATATAAACCTAGTCCTTTATGAGCCTTTATATATTTTGTTTACAGGTTATTACACTATTTTTAAAAAAAAGTAAATGATATTGGTATTATAAAGCTACAGTATATCGCGATTTAGAAGATTATTTCCTTTTCCCCTTTTCTTGCATACACCGTATATAAAGTGCTAAACTAAATGCTACATTAGCTTTATTTTTGCGGCTTGATCATGGTTGTTTGTGGTATCCCCCCTCCCACTGATTGACGTGGAAGAGAGAGAGTTGAAATGATTGATACACAAGATCTTCATCCCCTTATAGAGAATCGCATGACCACAAACAAATGCTATCATCCACTCCAGATTTTCCTCCATCAGCTCCAGGAGAAAGTATATGGATTGCATCAATTCTGAGTATGCATAATCTATCTCCCTGTCATTGAGGAGGAATGATATTCCCTGGTTACATGCAAACTAATGTTGATGTTTTTTTTCTTGTGTTTTTTTTTGGGGGGGAGGGGGGAATCATTTTCCTTTTATATTAATTTTATTTCCCTCTCTCTCTCTCTCCTCCATTTCTCTCATTACCAATATCTCTCTTCAATCTGTTTACCTTTCATCCTTTAATATCTCTCTCTCTTTCTCAATACCTGCATTTCAATTTTTGTATACACAACTTTACAACCAACCAAAGGCAATATGCTTACAATTACACACGATATCCATCAGTTAATATACAATCAAATAATAAGTTGCAACATTCCGGTATGATTAAACATTGTATATAGATATAATCTCTTCAATCTTTCTCTTCTTTTTAATGTTTTTTTTTTAAATCTCCAGCAGGTTTGAGCAACCTCTCTCTACAAACAGCTCTCTATCCATTTTCCCCTCTCTCTGTCTCTCTGTCTCTGTCTCTCTATCTCTCTCTGTCTCTCTCTCTCTCTCCTCTCTCTGCATCTCTGCCATGCTCTGTGATCAGCATAGAGCACATGCGTAGTAAGGATGTGGAAGGGCAATAAAGCAAACTCAACAGAGGGCCCAGTCAGTCAGTCTTTTGCGAGTAGGAAGAAGCAAAGCGCACGCAATGGTTCTTCCATCCCATTTGCTGCGAAAGAGACTGGCATAATGCATGGTGACTAGCCACCAATCCCTAATGCCTAGCCAGCGAGACAGCCTGGCGCCGCTTGCCTCTTTATCACATCGTGCATAATTTCTTGCCCTCCCCCTCATCTCTCATTCCTCTTGACTTCTCTCTCTTTCTTCTTCTCTCCTCTCTCTCCACCTCTCTCTACCTGTTCCTTATTTGTTTTCTTTCTTCTGTATATCTCTTCCTCTCAGTCTCCAGATCTCTCTCTCTCTCTCTCTTTTATTTAATTTTATATTCTCAAATATCATTTTAAATGTAATATTACAGTATATTTCAATTAATAAATGCAAGAGATTTAGATAAATGATGTTTTCATATCAGTTGAACAAATGATCAAGTATTTATCTCTTTTAAAAGTTATCTATTTCAAATAAATAAAACCGTGTCCTCTCATCATTTTAAAATACCCCCCCCCCCAAGAGCAATAATGTAGTTAACTCTTATATCACATCACAAGAAATATCTGTGACTACCAATCAATTTTTTCCTGAACAGTGACTTTTCGTTCATCACGTCTGCATATTTTTTTCCATGCCGAAAAACACGTAATCTCATCTCCAGTATTACTTTGCCGAGTCTTTGTGCACGAGCCTGCCACCATTGCATGACTTCATGGTCAGGGTTAGTCTCCCGGCATCTCACGCCCGTCTCGGCAGCACCAAGGACAACGCTTTATTAGCAACAGTAACCACGTCAGTCAGGCACTGGACAAACGTTTCTTAAATGCTTGCCGAGTGCGTCAACTCCGCGAACCACTATTAGATTTTCTTTCCCCTCCAACACGTGCACGCTTCACTGTTGCTAGCTGCAACCAAAACAACTGGTGCAAAATCTAATTTTGTGCTAAAAGCCAGGCGGGATGTGACCATCAATAGCCAAAGCAGCCACATTGAAAGAAAAGAATGGGCAATTTAAGGGCCGAATGAATGGCTATTGAGTCTGTGTATCTATGTAAACAAGGCAACAGAAAACAAAAGGCATGGATGTTTCAAGGCATCGGCCACCGTCGAACAGGCGAAGAGGGAGAAATTGACGCAAATTAGAGAATTTTGGCGTCAGGAGGGGAGGAGGAGATTGGTAGGAAGGCCAGGGTCGGTTGGGGTATGAAAGCAGAGACGTGTGCCGGCCACAGAGAGTGACACACGCCCACTAATCATGCAGAATAACAATTAACCAGGGGGGCTTTTTGTGAAGGGATGCTCTCTACCAGGGGTGCTTTGATGGTGGTGGAAGCACAAAGGTCCCTCTAGAGACTTGTATTGTTGCGCCGCTCTGGAGTACTGGGCGGGGGTAAGGGACAAATGAAGCACGGTGGCTACAGTAACACTAGCCAGCTGCCTGCTAGATCAGCCCTTGACAGAGGGATGAAGGGGAGGGCTGGAGAGGAGGGGAGGGCAAGGAATCGGGTGTGATGCCTCGTGACGATGGCCCACTAATGAGGGAGCAATGTGTTGATGAAAAATGCGACAGATGCTGCATGGTGGTGTCACAGGGAAGACAGACGCCCTGTACCCCCTAGCTGTAAGGGAATCATGCAATTTAAGCGCAGACAGGGTCAAACTTTTATACCAATCTCGATTTCTCACTTACATCTGCATGGAAACTCCCTGATAATGTATGATCAATCAAGTCAGGTCAAGTTTTTTCATCAATAACTTTTTACAGGGTCGCTCTTATATTACTATTTTGTCATGACATACAATACTTTTAATTTAACACTAGACAACAATAAATACTTTGCAAATTCATCACTTTTTTTTTAGAGTAAACTTTCATCCAATGATATGGATGATTTTTGTCTTTTCAACATCTTCCCTGATGCTACTTTACCACAAGGGAATCACCAACAAGACCACTTGTATTGGCAAGAAGGGCTGAAGATTTACTTTTCTAAACTTGACTTGGAAAATTGCTTGTCAACATCCATACTATGTTCTTTTGATACTTTTGATTTTTTGATGCCCTATTTCATGATACAGTCAATCTCACCCAATGTTGACAGCTCCTTAAAACTGTAGTTATGCAAATTATAATACTGGGAATTCTGAGTTCATTTGAAATTCATTTAAAAATTAATTCATTAATCCTTTTACAAAATCTTTCAGCCACCCCTCAGTTACATCCTTTTTTTCATTTGTAATTGAAGGGCATGATGTACATGTATATTCACTTGGCTCTAAAGTGTTACTGTTTCTAGTTCAATACATTTAATCATATCTAAAGCCATAAATATAATGTTAATCTATTTCTCACAGCATTGATGTTAACATCACACTTTTATGAATTTCAAGTTAAACAAAAGTCATCTATCATAACCCAAAAGTCTTGACTTGCCCTACAGTGTACATTAAAGAATTTGGCCTTTATAAGGATTTCATCATTCCTTACTGCAGTCAGTGAGAGGAGGGTACCCATTTTATATCAGATCATTAAGATGTTTCATCTGGCAATGTAACATCCCAAGACAGTGTCTTTTTGAAAAAGTTACAATTTGGTTGGCTTTGAGGAAATTAGATAAAGGGGTAAGTAGCAAACTTGAAATGAAATGAATATGAGAAATGAACTTCCATGTGCAATTACAACTGTGAATATCTACTGTCAGTATACATGTATGAATGAAAAGGGTCTTCTAATATTAGAGTACGTGTACTACGTGTACACATTTGAAAGTTTGCTTTCGGTATAAAAGGGTTGCAGGCTAAGAGTGACAGCAATCTCTTATCAACTCTGCATGTTGGCGAATTGCGGAGGGTGATTGATGAAATTTCCCCCAGCCCATCCCCGCCTGAACCTCTGGGGGCTGTACCCCAGAGTGAGGGGGAAACTGCAAGCTCATTGCCTGGTCGGCCGACCGGCGGGGGGTGAAAGTCAACTTCACGGGTGAATCAGGGGCCGTGTATATAACGTGGTACCGTTTACATTTCCTCCAATGTCTTTCTTTCTCATCCTACACCTCATTTCTGGAGACTCTTCTTTTCCATCCCATTTACCCGCCGCCGAGGAATCAACTTTACAATTCAAAGTACTGTATATATTGTAACATGGTCTGATATTCCTCAATCTCTATGCACACATAAACAAACTCAAATGTAAGTATCTCTTGTCACACCTTTACGATTCATTTACTGAATCAAGTGGAAAACGAATATAATAAAATGTGGTCTTATTTTCTCACACTTTATATAAAAATTAATATTCTGTCATTTATTGCAAACAATTTTCCCATTTCAAAATATATCTACATGTACATCATCAATTTGTTACATTTGCCTCCTCATGATATTGTGTTTAAATCACTGGGTAATCAAATAAAAATGATAAATATTATCATTAAAAATTCCCCTCCCCACACACACACACAGGAACAATGCATCAACAGACTTAAGAAAGAGGAACATAATATTAGTTAAGTGGTAGGTTAACTTACATATATTTGCGCCTAATTTATTAGAACTTGTAATGAATGAATGGCAATGAAATATATTGAAACTATGGTTTTCACATTAATTATTTTTTTCTTCAGGCATATCAAACACAGATTACAGTAAATTGATTTTTCTCATTTTTTATAGGCATCCCTTTATACTGACAGGGATATACAAAAAAAAAATCTCTTCCTATGTAAGTTTTACTCCTAGTACACAACTTACTCTAGTAGAAAGAGTGGAGAGATAAAGGGATATGAAGATAGAGGTAGTGAGAAATACAGAGTGAGATGGACATAAAGTAAGATAGAGAAAGGGAGAAAGAGTGAGCACAACAGTGAGTAATGAGAAAGCCTTCTCTCCTATCAGTTCTTATCGAACCAAGAAACGAGCCCGGCGCAGAAATTCAGGTCGATGAGACAACTCAGTTATCTAGTCCTTTTGTCATCTCCCTGTCTCCCTTCCCTCCTTCTCTCTCTCTCTCTCTCTCTCTCTCTCTCTCACTCTCTTGGCGACGACGTTCCTCTCTACCATAGGACGATACGGTTCAGTGGGAGGAGGAAGGAGGTAATTGTCCGCCCATCGGGGGTGCATTATGTTGCATGATGGGTCTATTCTGACGAGGGAGAGAAGGAGAGAGGGGGGCTGAGGTTATCCCTACTGGGGCTCAGCTTGCGTACATTGTTTGATCCATCAAGAGACGGCTTGACATAAAGCTGATTCACTCTCCTCATAATCAGCATTTAAAGGCATCCCAGAGAAGAACCTATCTATTCATACAAGATTGATTTAAACTACTGATTAACATTCCTAATGGTTTTCAATATTTCCGTCAAGTTTATTTTCATTAATTTCCCTTTTAGAATCGATTAATTTATATTCATAATTCTTTGGGAAATACTGTATTCATATTAAAAACTTCTAGAAATTCAAGAAATAAATATTTTCAAGGGGTTGATTTTAACAAAGATGATTAGACAAAACCAAGTTATTTTTACCTTCTCTGGTAAATGATTACTTCTATTCATTAGGTATTCATCCAAAGCACAATGAACCATGTTTTCATTAAAGAAATAAAAAGACCATCTTTGTGCTTCCTCTGGGTAAAGAGAGATCTAGAAGAGAAATGCTCTGCATGTACATACTTTGAGTTATGCATGTACATGTAAATTCTTCTTTGTAACTTCCATACAAATGTCAAATGTCAATACAGCAGCAAGAATCAATACCTTCTTTACACTGATAGTTTTAAATGCATTTGACAAAGCCATTGCATAAATGGGGGGATCTCCAATATTCACAAGAGCTCTTTTAAAATTTCCTAACTAAAAATTTAATTTCGAAGCACTAAATTTTTATATATTTTTTTCACAATTTTCAAGAGCATTATAACTTTCAAGAGCTGAACATACTCTGCCTGGTGTATATTTTTTTTATCACTGGCCCTTGTACCTTTAAATGTAATGCTTTAATTACTAGAGAGGAAGAGAAAGAAGAGATTGACCGCTATGACAATGGCCCCCTCCTGTGACCTGATGAGACGTGTCCTCCTCACAAACTTGAGACAATAATTGATGGATGAATTATATCCTATCATTCACCTTTGTCATTCTTGCTACGTCATATATCACCCACTATGATTGCTGATATCATCTATAATTTTGATTCCCTAGAAGGTGAATTTCATATTGATTTCATGTTTTTGTGTAGGTTCCACAAGTCACTGGCCCTATACCTTTCATACTTGACTATTACAGAGAGAGAGAGATAGATAGATAAAAGGGTTGACCATTATGACAATGGTGAAAGAAAGATAAGAAAAAGAAGAGGAGATTGACCGCTAAGACAATGGCCCCCTCCTGTGACCTGATGAGATGTAACCCCCTCCCCCTATAATAATTGAAGGGTGAATTATATATTTGGCCTTTATCAATCTTGCTATGTCATATCAACCACTATGATTGCTGACTTCACCATCACTGCTGTCCTTTACCCTTCCCTTCATGACAGGTTATAGAACTATTGATAATTTTTTAGAGGTCTGCTGCGATGGTCATCTCTGCTGGATTTTTTTCTTCTCCCCTTTCTTTCTTTCTCTCTTCCTTTTCTTGCTTTTCCCTTTAGTTCAAGCAAAAAGTTTACAGAGGAGTAGTGAGCAATTTAGGTCTGGAAGGCTGCATTCAAGTATTTTTTTATAAAATAATTTTTTAAAACTGTTCTGGCGGACAGGGTTAAGAACTTGAAATTGCTTGGAGAACATTTTACCACATTTAAAAAAAATCCAAAACAAGCTTTCATTAACAAAAAATAATAAATAAAACGGAGTATGTTGTTGACAGAGAAGCATGAGGGCATTAAGTCAGATCTCAAGCCCTTTCAGCATTCATGTGTTTACAATTGTTCAATGAAGAAATATAAATTATATTCATAAGTGACCCATGCATGCATTTTAGGAGCATACCAGCATGATCCTAATTCTTATTTTTTAATGTAAATTCTATGCAGTTAGAAAAGAGGAAATGTACATAAAATGGAGGCAACAAGACAGTATTCAGAAAGGGACAGCGGTATAAACAGAGAGATGGCAAAAGATGGAAGAAGATGGAGAGAATAAATGTTCATGCAGATTAACAATCAAAGGCAAAGAGGGAACATGGGGGAGGAGAGAGGCAGAACAATATTGAAAAGAGACAGAATGAGATAAGACAGATAACATAGAAATGGAGAAGAAAAAAAGAAGAGAAAGAGAGATAGAGATAAGAGGCTGGAGAGAAAATCTGCATCATGTTGTTGACTTGGAACCAGGGAGAAGAAGAAATGAAGAGTTGCACATGAATGAAGTAATCCAGAGAAATTCAAGGTTACCAATATTCATGACATCATTACTGCTTCAGTTGTTGTGTTTATCACATTTTGATCTCTCCCTGAACTTCAGAATGGGAGACATTTGACTTACACATCACCTGATTCAAATCATACCCCCCCCCCCTCCCTCCCCAACCTTTTATTTCTATTCAAACCCTGAATGAATCAGCCACCCTCCCCTTGCCATTATTCTCTTAGTGTGTTGGACACACAGGAACCCCACACTGGGATGAAGAGTAAACAAAATAAAAATATAAAAATATATATAGCTCTCCACTTGGGGGCTGGCTTCTCTTGGTTTGATACCAAATCAAAATCAAGATGACATCCCTATTGCTGCATTTTACCCAGAGGGTATACATGTATGTTCATATAAATTCAATTTCTCCTTTTCCTCCCTTTCTTCATGATTATGTTTCTCTTCCTTCTTTGCTCTCATCCTTATCCTTTGGTCTATTCTTTGCCAGAATAAAGAGATTTAAAATTGAATGTCTTTAAGATCTATTTTTTGTATCATACAACATTACTTCATACAACAATGATTTGGGGGTTATTTTGAGTCATAATCCATTCCACATATTGCAGATGTACGACACTAACCCTTAAAGAGTGATTGTTGATTCAAGTTGTGAAAAAGAAGTTAGAATGAATAGACATGGTTAATAAGACCTCATTTTGCTCTACATTATTACACATTTATTTACAAATAAATTACAAATTTACATGTATATATTCAACCTCTCCTTTGTCCTCCCTTTCTTCATAATTATGTTTCTCTTCCTTCTCTGCTCCCTTCCCTTTCCTTTGGTGTATTCAAATTCGAAGTGAAACTTTCTGTGGTATATAATAGCTTTACATGATGTATTTCCAGCATGTTTTTTCGCTGATAAACAACATTCAAGGCTAGAATTTAAGGTCATTGGCAAGCATGTGCATTGCAAGTTTACTTTAAAAAAGAAAGGGAAAAAAAAAACCTTTCCAACAATTTTGTAGTTCAATAGTCTCTTCCAGGATTATACATCTCAAATAAACTCAAATTTCTCTGCCAATATCTTAATTTCATCAAATTATTGGGAGGAAGATGAGGAAAATTTTAACCCAGGTAGGTAAAGAGGGAGAGAGGTAAGCTGAGATACAGAGAGAGAGAGAGAGAGAGAGAGAGAGAGAAGAGAGAGAGATATTGCAATTTAGAGAGTCTGAGGGACAAACAGATGGAGAGGGTGTACTTTTTGTTTTTTAAGGAAAAATCATTCAAATGATCATTGCACTACAAATAAAATTTAAATGGATCTTTACGTTCAACTGTAAAACAAGTGCATGGATTTGAAGCCTACATAAAAGAACATACTTTGAGAAAAAAAATGAAGGTTTAAAATATATCATTCATATTGAAAAATTATTCATCCAAGTCAGAAGCACCCGAAAAATCATGGGAATAGACTAGTGAATTTCACGATATGTACTCCTTTAGAAATCGAAAATTATCAATTCAATGGGGAAAAAGTAAACATCCCATCATCATTAACAAAAGTTTCTTTGTCTCGCTATCAGCCCAACAATAATAGTAAACTACTCAATTACATGTTTGATCATCAATTAAAACCACTCAACCCACCACTTACTACCTTGTACACGCCTAATTAAACGGGGGAACTCAAAAGAAAGACAATCAGAAAAATAGAATTGATAGTCCTTTATGGCTATTTTTTTAAAAGAAGATACAGAAAGGGGATGGTAAAAGCATGCATACTATATTCAGACAATAGCTGATGCAATGAGGCATTGATGAATGAGCTTTCAGCTCCAACAAGGACAATTAAAAATGTGGGACTGCATGTGCATGTATGGAGATAGACGGTTAGGCTGGGTGAATAGGGATATGTAGTCATAGGAATAACAATCTCACAAAATGGATATATTTCTGTCAAGTTAGTCAAACTATATGTTCTGTTGCCACTGCTTTCAAGGATATGTGTCTTTAAAATCTCTAGTCACAGATAATGGCTGACAAATTATTCTGTGAGAATGAAAATTATATTGAAAAGTAGTTAAAAATAAAAAATAAAGTGGATTCTATACTGTTGAGAATGTCAGCCCATCTGTAAATTAAAGAAAAGCTGTTGATGTGTTGTTAAACTTTAAGTTCTAGATTGGAATTTCTATTTCATTTTTCCATCTAAAATTGGGTATTCCTCATTCAACCTTTCAGAACCATGTACAAATAGGGCATCTTTTACTTCACATTAACAAAACTTCAATTAAAATAACAATTGATAAAAAATGTCAATGGTTACTGGACCTAAATGTCATATTATTTCCATTCATCAATAAATGCTCTCCTGATTTTTTTTTAAATACAAAACACTGCAATCCAAACAACATGTAGTATTCCCACTCTGTGATCACAGCAATGACTCATGTTTTAAATTTTTATCATCTGTGCGATCAAAGAGAAGTCATGGGGGAAATTCACCTAAATGATTGCATGCTTTCTTACAACCTCTTTACACAGTTAGAGCTTGGCCTAGTATAAATCGCTTTTTATCAGATGAACTATAGCAATGCCTACTGGGGGTCCATTCAAGCTCCATGTGTATGCTCGAAAGCTGAATTAATGCATTTCAAAATTACATGAAGGTCTTGTGAAATATGTAACTCAACATACGTGATTTGTATATGTATATGTACATGTATGTAGACACAGATTATGAACAAGGAGCATATATGCCACTTTTTAGGGGGGGGGCTAAAAAAGGGGGAAGTTAAATGCCTTAGACTAAGACAAGTGACTGACTCTGCAGAATACTTCATCTATTGGGTATTTAAATGTTAAAATATGATTCATTTAAAAGAAAATCCCAAATGCCAATAACAAATTCCTATTTAGGGGCAAAATCTATATGTCTATGTAACAGTAATCCACATATACTTAAACAAATGAAGAAAAAAAAGGGGGGGAAAAAGAAAATGTAATTTTCAATTACATTAATCTATCTGAAATGCATTGCAACTTTGCAAGGCTCATGAACAACAAGGCTTTGGCCCAATGAGGCAAGATACCTAAACTATATATAATCCAACAACAGAGGACAGTCTTTCTGTTTCATCCAGGACTTCTTAAGATTTCACAACTGGAAGACAGATTTATAAGATTAAATGTCTCTATAATTGGAACATTTAATCAAGATACTTACAGCTTTCTATACCAGAATTCCATTCTATGATTAAAGTGTACCAATCATCAAAATATATTTTGCTGGAGCAAACTATTATCTCCCTTTAGTGTGGTTCAAGAAGCAGTTTTGAATAAAATCTAAACTATGATTTTTCTTTCCTTATTTTTCTTTCTTTCTTTTTTCTGTAACTAGACCATAATCCAAATTCTAAATCTAAGTGATAATTACAAAAATCAAACAGAGTACTGAGAATGAAATGTTCCCATTTTTCTCAGGTTAGCGGGAGGGCAGGTGGGGTGAATCGCAGTGTGGCATTTACAGTACAAACTTATCCTCTCAGCTATTTACCTAGTATACATCTGGGAATACAATATACAGACAGGCTAGCTTAGAGCACAGTTCCTTTATTGGACATATGATGAATTTCCCTCACTTTAATTAAAGGAAAGCCCTTGAACGACAAAAAAGGGAGGGGGAGAAAGGACATATTTGGTTTTCAAACAATGAGATTTTTATCAAGGGCTGATAAAAAGTTAATCGTTAATTTTCCAAATTTGATATGATTTCTTCTTTAATATACACATAGGTATGCACAATTCATAATTTTCAAGATAACTGAATGAATGTATATTTTGTTATGTTGAAATGTATCAAATAATTTTCTCACAACTCAAATAACCCAATCCAAAGAAGTAAAAATGTATAGATCTAAGCTGTAGGATGTTAAAAGATGTTAAATTCCATATGATATAGTATAAGTAATTCACACATATCCAGATTCATTATCATGTGATTGTGTCTTAAACATACATGTAAAATAATGTAGATGTTTAGTCTAAAACTTAAACCATATTTCTAACTCTAGATCTATTCACCTACCATACAATAGAAGCAATGATTTTGCTTTTTACTTCAGAGTCTGGTTGGGGGAGGGGGATGCAAGTTTGCTATTATTAAAGTATAAAAGGTGTTGGGTCCGTTTGAAAACATATGTGCAAAGTATTAAGTAGTGTGGTTTGAGTATTGTCTGGACTACTAAGCTTGTATTGGCCTTAATTCATATGTTTAATCTTCATCCCCCATGAGACTACATGTAGCCCCCAATGAAAGTTGGTTTAATTAACGTCCATATGTGCAGATGGACTTTTCCTTTCAGCATTCATGCAGTAAGATTTCAGCTGCCATGGGGTATTGAAATTCAACAATTAGAAATACAGCAGCTTGCAAATAGAGACAACTACTGTATGATCAATATGGTGTGAAGGTGTTTTTTGTCAAAACACATTAAAATAGAAAAAAAATGATTAAAAAAGATTATGATGATTCACAGATTTACATGTACACCTGTACATTGTAACTAGTAGTAAAGCAAATCATCTACAAGTATACATGATTTCTCCCGATCTCTTATTAATCCAAGTAAATTTAAAGAAAGAAATTAAATTTGAAGTTTGTATATTTAAAGGAACACTGCTAGCATTTTCCTTTCGACTGATTTGGCCTGCCAAGGGCTATCACATCGGGACACAAGGGTGTTAACTTCTACCATTTTACACAGAGTTAATGCCATTCTTGCTCTAAAAAGACACTACAATCAGTAACAAAGTATAACTTCTCCATCCAGGAACAGGTGCTCTTAAAATCTAATAATTATATAAATAATAATAACAGGTTCTTGCATAACATATAACACATTATGCTATTAACATCCAAATACACATCCAAAGAGCTTTTGGGAAATGATTCCCCCAATTTCTTTACTACCATTTATACACAACATCACCTTGAACATGAACATACGGGAGAATGCTACCTTTCCCAATAATCATAGCCAAGCAGACTGTTACATTCCCCGGGCAAAAACGCACTCCATTATTTACAGGTTTCTCATCGCTGACATTAGATTATTGGAATTATCCTTCTCTCTTTCTGCTGCCAACGCTCTGCATCGGTCATTAACTCCAGTAATTGGTGTCATTCGTCAAAAGACGGTGATGTGACATCGGGGATGCGCTTCCGTTGCCTCCCCACTTTACCATGGTTAAAGCTTGTTTTATTGATTTGCAATCTGTTTAGAGCATTGGCGAGTAGTTAAAATGAGACGCTGGCTGGCGTATCAACCTCTACTATCTTCTTAGAAATGACAATGGAAGACACAGAGTCTCTAGATCTTGATTATGAAATTATCTGGGGTTTTTTTATTACTCGTCTTACAACTATAAGCTTAAAGATAAAGTTGAGTTCTGGTCATGCGATTGCATTGTGAAAGAAACGTTGTGGAATCGATCAGAAAGGGTTGATCATCTAGCATATAAGTATTGGTGTGTACTGCAAGGTTTTGGAATCATCAAAATGATAAGAAATTTGGCCCAGTTTTGGTAAAGTTACAAGCACTGTACACAGAAAGATGTATATGGGACTACACAAACATGTGTCATATAAATCCGTCCCGATTTTTATGATGCTACATGCCATATTTAGAATATTAATGCATTTGAAGAGCCATGCTTTTCAGGGAACATTTTTTATCTGATGTTCTTCCACACTTGCATAATACAATGATAACGCTCACAAATTATTTTTCACCTCTTCCCAGAACTCAACCTTCTCTTTAATGCCAGAGTATCTAAAAAATGGTGGACTTCAGAGTGAGAGATGGGACATTAAACTTACTTTAAAAAATATATATATTTACACTACAGTTACAGATTAAAAAGATTAATTAAGAAAATTCATTTTTCAAAACCCATGATACAATGTACAGTGTAAATAGGCAGGGCAACAAGTTCGGTGTGACAAAGGGAATATACATGTAACTGTAGCAAATCTTTTCTGCTCTGACAGTTTTGGACATAAATCTCCTACAGAGATAATCATAAAACAAAAGATACAGATTATTACTTACCAGTGCCTTCTTGAAACCTGCTAGTATACATTTGAAACTTCCACCTGCATTACTAAAGAATCTCAATCTTTGAAGGGTCCATAACTCAGGATAGTCTAGATTCTACCAGACTAAGACTAACAAGCCTGAATTTGTGAAAAAGTCCAGATTTGAACAGGACTTTGAACAGGCCATTAAAAAAAAAAAATGTTTAGCGTCCTGCCTTTTTGAAAAATAGGAAGGAGGCACTTTTTTTTGTCTTCAAAATGGCCGCTCGGTACATTTTCTCCGACTGGCTGTACAGCCAGTTGGGCTATTTTTCAAGATGGCCGCCAGCATTTGTCTTTTTTTTTTAAATTAAGAAAAAGACTATTTTAGCAGTATGTTTTTCATGGTTTTTCTTTTTTTTTTTAATTGAAGAAGAAAAAAAAAGAAAAACAAAATTGAAAAAAAAAAGCAGGCGGCCCCTAAAAAGAAAGCATGCGGGGACGCTAAACATGAATATTTTTTTTAATGGCCTTACATATGTGTTATTGTCACAACACATGTATGCACGCCGAGACAATCACTGTTCAAGACATGTCTGAATGCCAGACTAGACAAGAGAGGGCAGACATGATTGAATTTCAAGTTGGATGAGGCTATCATGCCTTAAAGTGGGTCTGAATTTCAAACTACATGGACCGAAGCAAAGAATGCTTTAGCAGATCCACGGGACGAACTCATTAGTGTAAAACATGCCAGGAATTCAGAGAACGCCAGCCCATAGTCATACTACCACCCCATCATCAAAAACGTCCATCTTCACGGGCTTGTCATTTCGGCGATGGCATCGGGGGTCTGGTATCGTGCTCTCGTAAATCCGCACACGTAAGCCCTTCTGAGCTGGTGGTTTCTGAGGAGCTCTACAACAACACAAGATGACTGATATTGTATGCAATGTATTATAACCGGGCTTGGAAGCATATGACAGGGGGGCCGGTTGTATATTCTTTAGGTGATTCAAACAAATGAGGATTGACTGATACGTGATGCCAATGCTACACAGGACTTCGAGATGTGAATAGCATGGTAATTATAGAGGAGGCTGGGTCTACGTTCATGGACACAGAAGAAGAAGAAGTACAGTGCACAAAAAAATGCATGTAGTATAATGTAGGTCTACATGTACTGTATGTTGGACATATTTGAAGAGTGCTCCTTGCATTCACATAAACAGAATGTAGCATACTGAATTTCAACCCCATAGTATGTACTGTACATTGTGTATCATTTTAGAATTTGAACAATATAGTCATAGATATATACATGTACATGGTGCAATATCTGCAAACCTGTTAAGACTGATCCAACATTGCCCTACAAGGATTTGATAGAGACCAACCATTGACTTAAAATCAATGATTGTAGATAACTGTACAAGTAAATGTATGAATAAACATCCAAATGTACAGAGATAATGAAAGTATTTGTATTCAATAAAACCTGATACTGAGATGTGACTTGCTTTAAAAAGGCAGGTCCAAGCTATTCTCCCCTTGTGTGTAAAAAAATTCAAACTCATTAAGATATAGCAAAATGTATGTCATTTTAAAGCCAAAACCTTGATTTGTATGATTCTTATATTATCTTTTTTTTAAAAGGAATTATGGAATTCTACTACCTAATTATTCAATACAAATATCAATTAGCATCACATACAAGACATTGCATTTGAATTTGCATTGCACTGCTTGTTACAGGTTGAATAGTTTGGACTTACCCAAAACCAACTTGTTCTCTCATGAAAGCAATGTGCTCATTCTTACAACATTGTGCTGAACACAATTTCCCAATAAGTTAACTGTAACTTCCACAAACAATTAAATGACTCTCATCCATGTTTCAGGATTGATAGCCGCAATAAAAGCTCTTTCTCAGGAGCTGGGGCCTAGCTGCACGCTGCATTAAATCGGTCATTCCCCGCGTCATTCTCCAAATTGACGGGGAAATAATCCGTGAATCCCCGTAATTAGCCTGGCAGCATTAGTTTCTCACTCGTATCATGGATTATGCATGAAAATGATACGATTAGGGCCCCAAACCAGAAACTGGGCTAAGTGATTAACGCTTGACATTCTGGCCACAGCTGACTCCGCCAAATGTCAACTATCATAACTTTTGTGGCTATTAAGCTTACCGCAGCACTGCACACACAGAAAGGATCGCTCATTCTATCCTGTTTAATTCCTTTATTCCTACTCACCAAAAATTACCACTGACTCAACACACAGACTGCCATCTGCAGTAACGGGAGGGTTAACAATATTTGTCAATTGATGATAATTTGCATGATTTCAGTATGTTTGGAGAAACCTTGCATTATTCATGCAACACCATTGATGATATCAGTGATGGCTCATTAGGTTTTGACAATATCAATTTGTTTGAGATTTTCTCCTTTTTTTCCAATTCTTTCTTTCTTGGCTAAGCCGTAAGGCAGAGTTCATTGCCTGACCTACATGTAATGAACATGACCTGCATTATAATGTTGTGTTGTTTTTTTTTAAGTACTTTTTAAATTATAAGTTTCCATTAAAAAGTCAGTTTGCTGTTTAGAAAACAAACCTATTAAAGATAAAGACCAGTTCTGGTCATGCGATTGCATTGTGAAAGAACCGTTGTGGAATCGATCAGAAAAGGTTGATCATCTAGCATATAAGTATTGGTGTGTACTGCAAGGTTCTGGAATCATCAAAATGATAAGAAATTTGGCCCAGTCTTGGTAAAGTTACAAGCACTGTACACAGAAAGCTGTACATGTATATGGGACTACGCGACCATGTGCGCGATATCTATTTGGTCCCAATAGATATAATAATTTACCAAATATATCAATTAGTAGGCGGTTTCCCGACTTTCCCGGCAAAATTTGTATCATCACGTATTAGTCAAAACATATTCTTTCACATGATTGGTAATGAGAGCTTCCATTTCATTTTTTGAGAGAGGGGCGTTTCCAAAACTAGTCTTTACCTTTAATCTACTTAGTCAAAACTGGATATTAAAAAAAAAAGTATGCATATATGTAGTGAAAGCACTGTACTAGAACAAATTTAAAAAGCTGGGCAAAGCTTTTCTTATATTGATTCTACTTTCTATAGGAACAGGTACAGCCATCATGCTCCCAAAGCAATAATGATGCCCTACTTTCACTAAATAATATACTCACAGTCAGAGTACCCCTTACATGAATGTAAACATACCACATTTCAAAAGTAAAAACTTTACAAAGAAATTTCTGAAAGGGGAACAAACAAATCATAGAAAATGCAACGAATACCACAGATGGACGTCTCTACCACCATGGCTCGCATTAATCCCTAAATTGGCACAGGCCTTTCTCTAATTGCCTTTGATTAAAATTGAAGTCCAGGCCCAGGGTTTGTGCTGTCTTTCTCTTAATTGACCTTCAATCAAGTCGTCTTCCAAGATCTGATTACATCAAATCAGTTTCCTTTCAAGATAATTGAATCTAATGTCCCACATCAATCGCCTTTTGCATAGTGATGAGTTGACTTGGAGTATGGGAAGCAACATTTATGACTTACAATAACCGTACTCATGAACAGGCAAGTACATTTTTTACGTGAGAGAAAAGAGGAGAGAGAGAGAGAGAGAGAGAGAGAGAGAGGAAAGAAAAGGAAAGTAGAGGGACAAAACTGAGAGCAGATAGAAATGGAATGCATGAAAGGGCAGAAACAGAACGTGAGTTAAAGAAAAAAGACATTTGTATTTCAGAGTGAGAGGAAGAACAAAAGAATATAAAATCATATAGAGGGAAGGAGGTAAAAGAGGGGAAGGGAGAGAGAGAGGGGGGAGAAAGGGAGAGGGCAAGAGAAAGACTATGAAACAGAGGTACAGACCAAAACTGTTTTCACACTGGCAAAATTTTGCTTAACCCCTTACTATAGGTGGGGCTAAAGGGGGGTCTTAACCCCACCTATAGTCCGGGGTTAAGCTTATTCCCCTTTCTTTTCACACTGGCAAAAATTTGCTTAACCCCGGACTATAGGTGGGGTTAAAGGGGGGTCTTAGCCCCACCTATAGTACAGGGTTAAGCTTATTCCACTTTCTGTTCAGACACGTATTTGGGCTAGCTCCACCTATAGTACGGGGTTAGCTGGTCCTGCAAAATAGCAGGGCTAACCCCGCAATTGTGGTGCTAACTCCGCAATTGCGGTGCCAAGCAAATGAATGAGAACAGAAACGAAAAATAGTCCGGGACTACGCAATGAAGCGAATTAATGAATATTCACGCTATGCAGCTAGTACGGGGCTAACCAATTGCAGTGAGAAAAGCCAAAAAAGTTAGTCCGGGGTTAAGGATAGTACGGGGCTAAGCAAAGTACGGGGTTAAGCAAAACAAGTGTGAAAAGAGTACAAGACAGAAATAGTGAGACAGGAAAAGAGACAGAGGGTGAGAAAGGGAGAGGGGTGTGCGTGCAAGGGAGAAAAAGAGCTCGACCAACAGACTGACAGGCGGACGAGATAAAGAGAAAGCCAGATACAGAATAACAGTGACCAGAGACTCAGATAGAGACACACATTTAATGTGAAGACGAATACAGAGAAAAATAAGAAATCTGAGATGGAGATGGAGAAACAAGGAGCGGGACAGAGAGAGAGAGAGAGAGAGAGAGTATATAAACCCATCTCTAGGTATCACTCCTGGGTAGCTATCAAAACAGATTGGAAATACCACAAGGGGGTGGCAAATATTCCTGCATTTGGACTTGGCAATCATAAGGGATGATTCATCAGTTAATGAGGAGTTGTCACTTACATGTATGCATACAGTGGCATGAGAGACCGCAATTAAAGGTATGTACATGTACATGTAAGATGGCAACTTACATGTAGTGGTGAAACTGTGAAAGAACGAGTACATGTAATTGACTTGTTCGTTGATATATCTTTTGAGTGTAAGAAAGGTCATCTCTGAAATGTATAGAGGGTGCGTTCAAGCGATTTTTCGAAGCTAGAATCACAAACATGAATCACAATTCAAAACGCCGATAAAAAACACGGTTACTGCGGGAGATCGTTCAAGCGATTTTCAGCGATTTTCCATCAACGCTGATTCTCGCTCTTTTAAGCCCACCCAGGAAGAATAGAAATAGGTAGCGATAATATATATAATAGATAATGACGTCATAGAATCATGATTGAGATCTCCGTTCGTTCAAGCGAATTTTAGCGACCGTGATTCTGCAGAATCACGGTCGCTAAAATTCGATACAAAACGCATCTTTTTCAGAGTTTCATGTTTGTGTTTTTAAACACGTTTATTTTTACAACCAACGAAAAATCGCTTGAACGCAACCGTGTTTTAAACTAAACGTCTTTGAAAATCGTGATTCTAGGGTGAAAAAGTGTCGATTGAACGCACCCTAGGAGTAGTAAGACCAATGATCAATGCAGCAATGTTCCAAGGAAAAATATGACTCCATGATATTGTTATTTTACATCTCACCACTAACCCCCCCCCCCCTCCCCTCCAAAAAAACAACAACATTTGGACTGATTTTCCAGCATCTACAGTAATTCAATAAGTGTATAATTGTACAGTTAGTACTTTTAAAAAGAAGAAAACCAAATACTAGCATCTCGAGTCAGAAAAGAATTAGAAATCAATCACTGGAAATAAATGCTTACTGAAATGTCAACAGTTTTATACATGTACAAGACAATTTAAAGAAGAAAATACTCTTTCAATATTCCATCCTTTGGTTTTAACTACAACGAATTATTTTTTTCATGAGCATATCTCTATGAATTTAACAAACTAAAATTCATGATCAATTCTCCTTTTAGAGATGTTTATGAGCAAATTAAATCTCTAACAGTAAAAAAAAATTAAAATCCCACTTCATGCAATTTTTTAAAAATCAGAATTGTATCCAAAAATGAACATCCAGTTACTGTCATGAGAATTTTTTTTCTTAATATCTGTTTATATTCAATTGTTATCATAATTTTATTTCCATAGATGTATTGCATGCCATTCATATCAAGTATTTTTTTACTGTCATAAAACTCTGCAATTAAAAAGGCTAAATATAGGCAAAACACATCCAAAACAAATTCAAAATCAGAGTCAAAACTCTTTCTTTACTTGCACAGATTCACAAATCATTAATGAAAATCAAAGCCAGACCCAGAACACTTTAGGCACGACGGTTCCAACTCTTCATCGCGACCCTCCTGGGTCCTACATGGGGTGATTGCGACCACCGTCGATACTGCAAGACACATTTTTCGATTATCGAAATGAGGCAGAGGGCTCCTTAGTACACAGGTAACATGAGCTATGCTTTGCGCATCAAGAGCCATACTCAAACGCTGATTTCATTAAATTAATGACTTCTCTGGCCTCATTTCCCGCGAAATCGGATACTTGCACGACTTTAGGAACATTTGGCAAAAATTTAGGGCGAGTGGAGAGGGGTGGGGGTCTAGAATATTGCAGATATGACCAAAGGGCAAATAAGATTAATTTTTCAAGGGGACTTTCATTAATCCTTCCTAAATCAGTTATTTTTCAATGCATGGATGGCAATTTCATTTCACAAACAAGACACAAATTAAAGTAAAAACTTATAAAAGAAAAAGATTTTGCAAATATCAAAATTTGTTCATGCACAAGTAAATCTAATTATTTTCATGAATTTTCAAAAAGAAAAGACAGTTAAATAGAATACTTACATGTGCACTATGTAAACAAAGCTCAAATGAAACCCCACTGCAAAACCGAAAGTGTGGTACATGTACACGTCTGCAAAATTAGCTCAAATCAACTAACATATGTTATGCTACTTTTCAGTCGTGTAAAACTTCATTGACAGCTTTTGGAACCAAATTCTCTCTTCAATCTGACATTTCATTGAATGATTTAATTCTGACAGTGATTGATAGCTTGAACTTGACCTTTGGGCAGGGGTCGCTAGGTCAAGGGTGAGATGGAAATAACAATGTTACTCCAATGAACAAGGCACATCCTATTTATGCTTGTTTTTCACCGGATCAGTGTTTATTCTGACACCCTCGTGGCTGGAATTCCTACCATGCGTTGAATACCCCTCGGTAGACAGAATGGCAGTGGTCATACAACTTTCTCAGATGAAAACAATGTCTCTAAAGCCCTCTATTTATGGAAGCCACACAGTTCAGAATGTACTTGAAAAACTACTGTATTCTTTTTAAAGGTACCATCGAACAAATCAGCTCTATCAGGAAATGTCTATCCAAGATATATCTTTGGCCTACTGTACATAAAAATGAACGATGAAATATCATACATTTGTCTTTCTTTACCACTGAAGGGTTCTACCTACTGCACATCACAAACATTATAAATATCTGGCCACAAGAGGATGCTCTTCACCAATTAGTTCCCAGATCAATACACGTGCATACAGTAGGCATGGACCCACATGTAGCTTTATAGAATGTACCTCAATATACGTGCACTGGTGTACATCAGAAACAACATGTATGTGAATTCTTCTCAAGACACTTAACCTTTATTACTGTGACTGCCATGTCTACTGGAAATTGCAGTCTTTTCCTACTCTGATGGAAAAACTATAGCTGCACTCAAAACATATATATCCTGCAATATTCCTTGATTTCAAATGTAGGTTATCTAGAGCAAGCTTGATTGGAATTTGATATATATGACGACTGTACATATCATCTTCATTTAAAGAACTACTTCATGTACAGGCTGCAGCATAAGTCAATTCATTAAGGGTCGCTGGCCACCATCCGCCATGGAGGGGGTGAGGAGGGGCACCGATCTAGCAAGGTCAATGTCTGGATTAAATTGGAGTGATTTTCTGATCACCATCCTTTTAATCTCTCTCCCTATTATCTTTCCCTTTCCCTCTCTTTTCCTTACATCTTTTTTTTTGCGGGGGGGGTTAGTGCTCAGCGTAATGGGGAATGTATGCCACTGTTCATGTACATAAAACGTAAATGTATCCCATAGACATCTGGTCTCACCCTCCCATCTCTTCATTACTCCAATAATTCTAGGCTTGGATTACTTTAATGAAAAGATGAGGTACTTCCACAAATGCCTGATGAACAACCCTGCAATGTAATGTAAATGCTTTGTTTTCATAAAGCTGCATCTAAACCCTTCATTACTTATCCAATTCTGCAAAGCTCAGTCAGTTTAGGTGGTATTAGTATGGATTGAATGTCTAAAGGATGTATTCTCAGTTATGTGGTATTGTCTCAACCGTGTTTATTAACCAATCAGATTTCAGATTTTGTTTTCTAAAGAGTAATCCAAACAAAGAACTCAAATGGACATAATTAATAGCGTGTCTACCTTATGGTTCATGTACAACTCGATCTAAACGTGCGATATTATGTACAGGTGTACATGAACATGAATAATAATTATGATAATAATAGTCACAATTATTTAGCGCTTAATTTGTTTCTAAGCGCTTTACTTTTTTTTAATATTTCAATTCCTAATATTGAAAACCAGCAAAATCAAGATACTTGTGTTTTCATAATACTTGGGTAATAAATAAAACAAAACTTTTCAAATGAACATAGAGATGAATAAGAACACATAAGGAAACATACAACAAGAGGAGGCGCAACGGCTCAGTGGTAGAGCAGTAGTCTCGTTACTTGGGAGTCTTTGGTTCGAAACCAAGTCGATTCACTAGTGCCTTTTTGGTAAGGCATTGATCCTCATTACCAAGTCCCTCAGAGAGAAATTAAAGCCATTGGTCCCCTGGTTGCTTACTGACATGCATACATTGTATGTACACAGGTTTTTCTTAGCAGTCAGGTAAAAACCAACCAACCAACCCAAATAATACGTACCTTGTCCACATCCAATCCAAGTAAAATACTGAGCTTGCAAATTGTTTGTATAGTTGTTGTTTCGATGGAAGACCAAAGCTTGCCAGGGTTTTAATACCTTACATCTGATGGAACAAAAACAGCTTGCTTGCTATCACAATCAGGAAGCCACGCGGAGGAGTCCGATACACCACAACAACATCTGACCCTCATCTAGGACTCATACGCTCAAAGTCAATGTCGATGTGGTTGGAAAATGGGAAGAAAACCTGATAAAGAAGATACAGAGAATAACAATAAATATTACTTTTTACTACACAGTGGGTTAACGAAAGCATTTTTGGTAGCTTATATTGTACATGTACACGCTGAAATCAAATATATATACATGTATACATATACCGTAAATCTCCGTGTCAACTTCCTATATACTCTCTCATAAAGGACCTAGCTATAGATTTCACTTGTCGTTTTTAACTTGGCACACATGTGAAATAATGTAGTTTTACCCGACACTAAGGTGTAATTGAATGATGTATTAATCATATCAAACGTGTACATGTAATAGAAGAGATTGTCATGTTTTACCAAGAGAAAGAAGGAAAAGAAGGTCAAATTTTGAAGAGAATGAGGGGGAAATAAATAACAAATGAGTCAGAAGGGGAAGTGATCAAAGTAGATGAGGCAGGAGTAAGTAGTAAGAGGGTATACCAAACTAAGAGATACATGTAACCAAATAAAAAAGAAAGTCTCCAATGCAGGGAACTACATACACAGAGGAAAATGTACACTGTAGTGATTGATTGTATGTCAATAATGAAATGTGCATAGTCCCCTTGCACTTTGCTATATATGTAAATGAAAAGAGAAGACCCTTGATTTAAAAAAATGAAGCATGAAATGAACATACATGTTACAACTGGAGACATGAAAGCGGAGAAGGTGAGCGACAAAAATCAGAGCGATAAACGGAAGGAAACTGAGAGGAAGTCGCGAAAGAGGGAAAAATGAATCATAGAAGGGAGAAAAAGTAACAATACATTTTCAGCAAATATAGGGTAGGAGCAAAGTCATGGCTTCTCCATTAAACAGGTGTTTTTCTCACTTGGACCCATGTTCATCATAAATTTGCATTCAGCAACCATAGACACCCATGCACTATGGAGTCCCTTTGGCAGGTTGAATACAAAACGAAGGGTATGGGAGAATGAGACGGTCGCTTGTCGCTTGAAGTGTTGGGTACATGAATGTGCTCAGCGCATGGTAGCAAGCTACAGTATATAGCCAGTCATGTTTACAGCTTCTGGTATTAAAGGGAAACTTTTCTGCGTGTTCAGATTTGTTGGAAAGTCATTTAATTCCTATGATGCAAAATGTAAAGAAAATTATAACAAATTGCTGAAACTGAAGTACGCTTGAAACCAACAACAGAAATAGGGAAACACAGGACTACCCAGGTACTCCCAAAAAGAAATGTATTCAAAGTATGTGATCGGCCGAACGTTTCATCATTTTTCCATCAACTGTTCAACTAATTTACGATTGCTAATAATTTCTTTAAAGGGATCCGGTAACTTTGTCTCAGATTCTGAAACAAAATCCTGGATTTAGCTCATGCTGCAATGATAATCATAAACCTTTAGGTCAGCCAGGAACCCCATGACTTTTCCAAGCTGATCACCTGTCTGATTATCAAGATATTTATGATTGGAAATCGAAACCAAATTTTGCGTTTTCCTAACGGTTTTCATAACACTACAGTCTATTGGGGGAAACGAGTATGGTAAAACCGGTCACTCAAAATTTTTTAATTTTTTGAGGCACTTCTTGATCATTTTGAAGCGTTATTTTGTTTTTAGGGCTTCAATACTACACCATACAGTATCACAGACACTGATAACACATAGGGCACTGCATCTCAGATTTAACATTGTTAAACGATGCCTTTAAAAGATGTGATCTATTACTACTTTTCTTCATGTTCATTGCATGTTACTTTTCAAACTCAACCCTGCTTGTAGCTTTAATTTCTCTCAGGGTAACAGCAGTGAACACAGGAAGGGAAAGTACAGGGAACTTGTAGGTATGGTTTCCAACTTTTCATTTTTCATGTTTAACACACATGTATTTCACATATATCTTTTCGATAATCAAACCAAACTCAAATGATTCCATATCATTCATGTACATGTACATGTACAGGTACATGAATGTAAATTTAAAGATTTTTGAATGAATTCATAGACCTTTCATCTTAGAGATAAAAAAGACAGTATGGTTTGACCAGAATATACATTTATGTTTATGCGAGCACATGATAATAGGTGACAATTTTATTGGTTTTTAATACTATATGTACATCATCTTACACAACAATGTTAGACAATAATCATCAATAAATTAAACAATTCCTGTACAGTATAAAATCAGAGATCCAGTAATATTTACAATATCTTATTTACATAATGATATTCAGTAGAGAAATACAGGTACATGTTCATGTAAAATATGAAAATTAAGTTTCACAAAATTGTAACACATCGTTCTGTACAAGTCAAAGTTGCCCTAGCTTTAATACCATCATTTGTTAATATGATCACAGGCACATGTACATGTATTTCATGCATAAACAGTGTATCTAGGAACAATACAAAATACATACAGGTATGTCTAAGGGGAGGTAGGTTCCTTAATAATTAATGCATACGATATGTTACGCAAACTTGAAAGGGATACCGGTACATATACGAGCCTGAGATGTACCATATCGGATTTTACCTGAAGTACAGTACATTGTTTTGTAGACTAGTACCATAAATTTCTATTTACATGCACATAAAATGATTATACAGGGTGAAAATGTAATATCTGAAAAGTGAGGGTACTTTTTATAATGAACAACATCTCTCCCCTTAAATGAAACCACATTTTCATGAGTTGAAAGAAATGCATGCTTAACACAAAATCCTAAAAAAACACAGAAGACATGTACAGTTCCCACTTGTTAATCTACTTTAGAATTAACCACAATTTACAATTTGTAGACTCCCATTATCAAGGAAATAACAAGATATCAGCCAGATTCTAACTGTCTTTTCAATTATCACTACTTTATTTCCTGTTACACACAAGACAAACAATTAAGAAGATAATACACTTAAACCTGAAGTACTATTAGAGGGGGAAAAAAGTTAGTTGTATTGTATTACGGTGTACATGCACACTGTTAAATATGTTCATTGTATGTGTACATGTGTCCTACTGTATGTAGATTACCAAGTGTGATGAAATAATACACACACATACATGTAACAAACATCAAAAGAATGTTTCCCCCTCACTATTTGAAAGCTCTAGAAAGATAGAGTAATCGGGTAGGCTTAAATACTAAAAATATTTGAGATCCATGTACATGTATTAAGTAGTATATCAGACAAAATGCCCAGATAGAAGATTTTAAAACCTTTGTATGAATTGTTGAATTTCATAAGTAGAACTAATCATTTTTGTTGTTGTTAATCCTGCAAGCTTTTAATACATGTATATTATTATTGGTTCTTTTGTTCTTCACATCTTCTTCCTTGTCAGGCCATTACCTCAAGTAATGATATTGTATGATCATTTTATGTTGCAATGTGAATAATGTCATAAATCCCTTTAACTTCTCACCTCCCTTACCGCATGTAGCGGTGCAGAAAGATGTTTGTCATACATAAAGAGCGGGAGTGTATCAAGGTGAATGTGTACAGATAGTCAAGACGGCTTCTGGAGACATGATACTGCCCCCATGCTCTGCAAATAGATCCGGGGACATCTGTTTTCCAATCCATAGGCTATCCGAGATTGTACCAGAGGTATTATTACAGGAGATGGGTTTTCAAGACTGAAATGCTCTCCATTTCTCTTGCTCTCCTTTTCTATCTCCGTAATATTCACTGTCTCTTTAACCTATTCCACTTGCCCTCACTTTTCCAAAAGCAAGCATCTCTCTCTCTCTCTCTCTCTCTCTCTCTCTCTTTCTCTCTGTCAATGTGTTTCTCATTTTCCTTCCTTTTTTCCTTCACTTTCACCTTACCTCTACATGCCTCTTTTATTTGTATCTTCATGTCTCTGATCTCCTCTTTCCATGTACTTTCTTTTCTGCTGTCTTCCTTTTGATGGAGCCCCCCATCTCCCTCTACTGTCTCATTCATTAAATTCTTCTTCTCTCACTTTCTCTCCATCTCTTATTTTCTAAATCTCATTTAGACTCTCAATATACCATTTCACCCTACACATACATCTGTACTCACACATTCGTTCATGTCTATAATTTACTTCCCCTTTCCCTATACAAATATAGTATCAAGTTTGTACAGGTGTACCATACCTTTTTCATACGAAATACATCATATCTCTATTCTCCTCTTATCCTTTGTATCCCGTCCATTTAAACATCCAACCTGGTGCCTTGGGATCCAATTGCATGAAAATGAAGCCTTGGGTCACACATTTCATGCATGCAACTCCTTGCATTCATTCTATCAGGGGCAACGTCTTGACACGACATTCATCACACACCTATGCAAGATTCAAGAGAGCCAATTGGATAGCAACGACTCCACTCCATCTCCCGTTCATGTGTGTGATGGCCCTCGTCCATCAAACTTTATGCTCTACATTTCCTCCATAAGCACCATTGAACTGTTCATTATGATACATGCACTACTTCATTTTGTAGAGAAAGACATCACTCTAGAATAATAAAATAATTATTTCATAATCATGCAAGCTGACCGCGTCAAAACAGCAGACTTGCAATGAATGGAGAATGGATTGGTTAGAGTTTATCATTTTATAAAGTTAATTGTTATGAGTTGATTCCTATAAGTTATATATATATATATATGACCGATAGTACTATGATCACTTGTTATTTCCAACTTACAATATTAATGTCTTTCCGGGATTTCCATCTTCAGATTCCAAAATCTCATATTTTGTTAATTAAAAAATACCTAACACTTCTTACAAAATCATTATATCAACCTACATGTATGTATGTAATTGATTATTGATAATTAATAGGAATGGTAAATTTCAATTCAAAGAGAAAACAATATGACATAAGAGAGGCAATTCCCCTTGGCATTTGCTACAGCCATTTGGTGAATAACCACTTGCCTTAGTATTTGATAATTAAATCAAGGGGCCCTTTGACTATGACGCACTGCTTATAACCTCCAAGTGGTGTAATTGACAGCTTAAAGATGTCAATATACTATTGCCCTTTCCGTTTAATGATTAAATTAATTGAGCACAAACAATTTAACACAGACACCTGTGACAGCTACACATGTGTAAATGAGGAGATACATCTTCTTTCATGATCGTATGTACAGTCAAACCTGCTTTAGTGACCACCTGTCTACAAAGACCACATTTTTTGTTTCCCTTGAAAATGGTTTCTCATTGAAACATGTACTAAAGGAACCTGTACATAAAGACCACCTGCCTATAAAGACCACTTATCTTGTCTCCCTTGGGTGCTCTTTATAGACATGTTTCACTGTACATGTATAGAGAAAGATTGATGGATTTAGATGGTCACTATGAAATTCACTTCTTTATTGTTTTGAGCTTTCTTTATATTTTCTGAGAGAAGAGAAAAATGCTTTTAATTGGCAATTGATGCAACTCATTATATTTTTCCATTACGGTAGGTCAATTTGGTCCAGAATTTTGATTTCATTATTTCCAGAACTGAATGCATTTAGCTCTAAATTCTAATTACTCAACTCATATATGGGATTTTTTTTTGTTTTTTTGATTGATCATTTCAAATTGGGGCATTTCACCATAAAGTCAGACAGAGTTGCTGCATATTGACTTTCTCTTCTTTACATTTTCAATATCTGCAAAATATCTACAGTGTACATGCTTTTATATGCAGAACAAGTACATGTATCTATCCATCAGACAAAAAATATGAGTACATGAGGAAACATGATTTAGCTAAAAATTGGCTATAAAACTTAAGTGAAGACTAGAGCAAGGTCAAGTGGATAGAAAGTGAATGGTTAGGAGCACAGGATAACAAAGCATGGTCTCTTAATCAAATCATGAAACAAGACGTGAATTTCACTTGGTGCAAAAGACATGTCTCTAAATAATGAATACTTTTAAATGCCTTTCCAGATATAACATGAGAAGAAAAATCAACCTGAGGATAGAGTAGATCCATGTGTACATGTACAGTGTACATGTAGATCTATATATCAAAGATTCCAATTATTACAAAAACCCTTAAAACCTTAATTCTCTCGAGTCTTCAAGGAACATCATTTTTATTCTTTTTACTGATATGCAAATATGCAAAATTGCAAATTTGTCCAGGTTTTGTTGAAACACATCACAATTGGCCCCCCCTTTCTCTCTCTGACATTCTCTCTTTCTCTCTCTCTTCCCATCTCTTTCCACTCTGCACGTTTTCCCTCTTAAAAAACCATTCATTTTTAATACTGTCTTTATATACGGTGTATTCATGTGTATAACAGTGTATGGTTCTCGCATTATTGCACGTCAAAACTAGTTTCACTTTCTCTCAATTACATGTCCATTTGCACGTACATTGTACATGTAAGATTTTGATCCTCTTCAAAACTCCTTCAAATATAGCATAAAGGTAATTTTGGAGAACATGTACATACCTTGCAATTGAAATGGGTAGTTTTACTGATATTTGGAATCAAAGTTTCATTAATATCATTATAAGCATTCGGGCAGCCAATTAACACTCTATGGTCTAAGGAATTTCATACATTAAATTTACAGATTAAAACAAAAATCACCAGAAAATCATCTGTGAACTGTAGAGAATGGAAATTATACAGTGTACACTGTACAGTGTGTATAGAAACCACTTGAGCCAAATTTTATGTTTGAAAATAAACATAAGTATCCAAGCACTTGGTTTGTCAAGTACAATGGGTTTACTTCCACAATAACTTTCACAAAATAAGGTTATTGGGACAGTTCATCTTTTCAAATTCAACAAAAAGGACCGACATGTCTTTATGCTGACATTAAAATGAGAATTTTTCCCAGGCTTTAAAAAAAAAAAATGATTTATAGCACTATGATATTTAAAGCACAATGTGGTAAATACTGACTTTACTTTCTATTTCATTACATGAACTTATTTTAACTATCAGGTACAATGTGTACAACATGTATCAATCACAAATTTAACAGCCCACTATAAACTATCTTTTCTTCATAAAACTATATGAGGTTTACTTAATAAAGTAAACTTTCAATTCTTACCTCCATCATTTCACTACCTCCCTCACCCCCCACCCCCTATTCTCTCTCACTCTCTCTCTCCCTCCCTGTCTCTCTCTCTCTATATATATACCTATCTCTCTCTCTCTCTCTCTCTCTCTCTTTCTCTCTAAATCAACATTAATTTAAACAATTAACCATTTAAACAACACAAAAAACAGAAATGAGTTATGTGTCTTTTGTTATAAGTGGAATTACACTGCAGAACATATGATAATCATATTAAGTAGATGTACTTGAGGGAGTAATACATACTATGTAAGCAATGGAACATGTACAACCCATTCAAAGAAATAATTACTATGTGCATTCTGAATGAATGCGCACACGTTTTCAACCTGCAAGTAATGCAAACCAGGTTACACAAATACATGTACACTACATAACCTTGTACAATACAGGAAGTTTTTACTTAATAATGACCGTGTAGCTGTAAATCATTATCAGACATGACAGGTAACACAACACAAGTGACCTCATAGGCTTTTAACCTTTATTTTTACTCCTGGAAATAGTTAACTATCTTGTCCTATCCAAGGCCAAGTCATCATTTTTTTTTTTTTTTTAATCTGCCTGATATCATATCGACATTAGGGGCATTTACACTGTCATCCAAATACGCCAAAAAATGCCAAACCGGAGCCTGACCGCGATGTTTACCAAGGCAACAACGCTTTACCGGCAAACACGCCAAGCCCGAAACATTCCAAAGCGTGTGATCTTTTGGCATATTTTGGCGTATTTCGCAAGTATAAACGCTCTTGTAAAATCGCGATTTTAGGTCACGTGACTTCATGAGCGTGGCTCGCTTTAGATCCTTGAAGCCTATTTGCACAAAGTAAACAACTTGTTTACGCTGAACCGCTACGAAAGAGTCTCGGCTAAACTGTAAAATCTCGCTTTAGAAACCACCAAATGAAATGATTAAAATGTCAAATGGAAGAAGAAGAGTTGTTCTAACTCATAAATATTGCAAATAGTTGTCAAACCCTGTTTTAATATGCGAAAACTGAGCGAAACAAAGCGCAATCTTTTTGTATTATTTTATCTGAAAATATTTCAGTATTTTTCATATTTTCCGTCATTACACCAGATCGATACTTTCGTACGTGATAAATCAAAGTATATCAAAGCTCCCTTCCAAATATCTTCTCATAATTCTATGTCCCACGGTTGTTTCGGGAATAAATCGAAGGCAATGTCATCAACGAACCCATGGCGAAACATTCACGGAAGCGTATGTAGTCCCATATGTAGAGGTACGTGCGGTAACATGTAGTCCATGTAGTCACACGTACCGTTATACGTGCATGACTGTTGTGCTGGACTCGCTGTGTATGGATCGAGCATTTTGTATTGGGAAGACCGCGCATGCGCATTACCAACCAAAACACACCAAAAGATCGCTGAGCAGCTCAGTCGGTGATGTTTCGGCACAAGTGTAAACGGGTGCACAAAAAAATCGCGATTTTTCAAAATGAGGTATTTGACAGTATAAATGCGCCTAATGTAACATTTAAACTTACACCTAATAAAGAAAGGTCCGTAATTCTCGCTATCGCCAATACACACAATGCCCGATTGCAGCCTCTTGGATGTAATTTGGAGCCACTTCCGGGACTTACGGACTTCCGGTGTACAACGGTGCACACGCGGTACACGTATCATGCATATATGCACAATGTATGTACGTACGTGCCCTAAAGCTATTACTAGGTCCCTCAATTTTTGTGACGGCAGCAAATAAAGAGAAAGAGACTCCAAATCATATCGACGACCAGATTGGAACAATGGAAGGCCCTTCTCAAAACTTCGAGAAAACGACAGGCTTAACTTTAGAATACCTCATCAAATCGTATGTCCATTGGTCGTTCAACGAGCCAACGAATCCTTTATTTTAGTTCCGTCCGTTAGTATTTTTGACGAGTTTTGCACTTGCCAACAAACACAACCAAAGAAAGTTGTCGTTTGTGAATTTATGGTATCCCATTTAAATTCATTTTAAAAGCTGTATGTATGCAAAAGTTGTAGCCATGTTTTTGAGTTTCATACTATTACTTCAAACTGTTGAAGTACATGAAAAAGCTTCTCACTGAGAATATAGAGGCATGCATACATTGCATGACTGCAAAAATGATATATTGCACATACATGTAAGCATCAGAACAATACAGATCACTTTAACGTATCTGTCAATATTTCCTGTGGAATTAGTTGGGATTATATCAGATATTCTACTATGCGCATTTTTTAAATCAAATGCAAGTATACAACAAAGGGTTTTTTTATCACTCACTAATATCAAGAATTATTTATATGAAACTGAGCTTGAAGATGCTAAATATCTTAAGATGCAGATAAACTGAATACAGTAGTATATGTATATCAGGCCTTAAATTTCAATATTTTTAGGGCAAGGCCACTTTTCTGTAGGGCACATTCCTATATTACAGCACAAATGGGAAGAATTGGAAAGGGCACAAAAAATCTCCAAGGCCACTGAGAGGGGCATTGAGGCCAATCAAAAGGGCATCCACGGCCATGGCCTTGGTGGCCTTGGATTAATTTAAGCCCTGGTATATATATGTAACACTTTTATAAAGTAATGGATGGTGTTGTTCAAAGTCATGGATCGGTTGAAAATGTGTTTTTCTTGATGCATCTCCTTGGCCTTTGATTGAGTATAACCAACTTGATACTTGTTTCATTTTAGTGTTGTAGTTTTTTCTTTCTTTCTTATTTAAGTAGTTTAAAAATGGATAACAGGTCATGATTCTACGTCTCGCCTGACAAACTTTCCCTTAAAAGATTAAACACTTCTCCTGCGCGCACTTCTATGTTATTTTGTTATTTAGGCTTGGCTGCATAGCCTTTTTATTTGAAGATTGCAAGTAGAAGACAAAGACAAAAAATCAGAGAGAGAGAGAGCAACAAAATCATAATTGACAAATAATACTTTTGATAGCCTTCAGTTTAAGGCTTCAAGCTTTCAGTAACAGAGGCAGAGTCCAGAATCAATCATACATGTACATGTACATGTACTTTAACTTAAAGGGAAATCCTACCTTAAAATCTCTTTAAAAAAGCAGAAAAATCAGAGAAGCACACTGGTGAAAGTTTGTATGAAATCTTAGAATGGTCAGTAAGTTGTTATCACTAGCCACATACAGGAATGTCAAATTGGCTGAATCTGCAATGTCACGCAGTGCCGAACAACTTTCCCATTTGTTCCAACACACAAAATTACTAAAATGTCATTTTCTTTAAAATGTATGACCCGGGAGGGTCTTCCCTTACAGAGGTCCAATAATAATAAAGTCTACTATTTTCTATCCATAATAATATATTTTGAGAAGTGCCCCTATGGAGAAGTCCCGTCGTGGGTCTTGGCCTTGGGAGAAAATCAGAAATTAATGTCCAACTCCATGTCCATTACAAAGACAAAGGCACAAACAGGAGAGTTGTCCATCACTACGTCACAATCCACTGACAAAATTGTCAATTTGAAATTGGCATAGCTACAATGTACATAGCGAACTCATATTACCTTAAATTCATTGGTCCAATTTTAAAGAATTTATTTCAAACTTTCGACATTCACTGATTTTTCTTTCATTTTTATACAAATTAACGTAGGGTTGCCGGTTGGATTGCCCTTTAAACTCAAACTTCACACGCTTATAAAATCGAGATTTGCGAAACCAACCTCACTTGTAAGTCCTTTAGACCAGTGCTAGGGAATCTTGAAAAGCATTTTAACACCCATTCAGAATACATTTCGGTTCAATGTCATGTCTCACACGCACACAATACAGATCGGTAGCCTGGCAGGTTTTACTATCGATTTGTCTTTTCGACGAAAACGGGTGCATTTAGTCTCGGCGAACAACATCATCAAACACACAAAAAGCGTAAACAATCTACCTCATGCATTCATGAGTTTAACCAATAACATTATCAACATTGCTAAACAACATATATAAACAATTAGAAATTCATTAATAATCACAAACCTGAAAATTTGTATCTTTGAGTCACGAACGGCCGACGTCTACGAGCAGACGGTAGTGTTCCTGCACATACAAAACACAACTGTCCTGTATTGGGTACGGGTGCATTGTACTTTCTGCACTTTCGCCGTATTGCAAATTTGAAGACAGCGCACTAGAAGTAGTTGTAATCAAGAGTCGGGATATGGTATCTTTCAAAAGCTAAAACAAAATAAGCGAAATCATTACTAGCATCACATTCTCATTTTTATTTCAAGACTTTAAAAAATATTTTGCATTAGTAAGCTTTCATAAACATCATTTATATGATAATTTTTAGTTTAATTTTCTATGTTCTGATATTAAATACTCTAAAATATTGCTCATTAAGAAATTATAAATGTAACCCTAATTAATTGTTAATAATGGAACTGCATGCCATTATATATATTCTTCCAACCGGTCAGAGCCCCCTCTTCACGTATAATAGGCCCTATATTTAGATTGTTTGGATGCAGATTTGAAAATATGTTTTGTATGATTTCATCCTACTGGGTTATGTAATCTTAAACATTTAGATGTTCAATTTGCACTTCTTTTGTTTGGTTTATCCGTCCGTCTCTCTCTCTCTCTCTCTCTCTCTCTCTCTCTCTCTCTCTCTCTTTCTCTCTCTCCCCCTCCCTCCCTCTCTCCCCCTCTCTCTCTCCCTCCAGTCTCTCTATCTCTCTCTAAATTATTAACGTGTGGTGACCTTTATGATGCGGCCACTGGTGACAGGTCAGAAATATCTACATCAACATATAGGATATTCATAGACAATATAAGGGAAATTATTCATAATATTATTTTCTTCATTTTTCTTCTTCTAATCAATGAAATATTAACATCGCCCAAAACATGAAACGGTGAGAGAAAAACCAAGAGGTTGATGGTGAGTGACGTGACCCCCCGGCCTGGAGAGGCGTGATTATTCTTCATACGTCAGCATGACCCCTCGCTCAATCCGCTAAATACCATATTGCTATGATTGTGTAGTAATTAATATCATGATACATTATACACGTATAGAAAGATTTACAAGAAACACTATCGAAACTATTTTACGAAAAAATCAACTCAAGGGCGAATTCAATACCCTTAGCATGGAAATCATGTTTGGATTACCTAATGATGTTTTTGTAACGTTCGCACATTTCAAAAGGTGACGTAAAAGGCCATTTAAATGAGGTTGATTTTTTTTTTCTTCAAAAATAGTTGCGATTATGTTATGCGTAAAATTGGCTTGATAAGGCAATACTATATTTCAATAACTACCGATAAATGTTCATAATGAATGCGAGTGCGATTTCTTAGGTTAAATCAAACTCTTGTGCTTTATTGATTTTTCTGATATTCACATCCTCTAAAAGTTCTCACAGGAAGTGTTCGCTGTGATAGACTACATTTTTATAAAATTTGCACTCACCAATTTTGCCCTATTATTATTTCGTTTACCATGCTTACAAAGCATGCTAAATAGGAAATGGACTCAGGATGAAGTTAATATTTGACGGAGGGAGGGGGTGGAAACAATGAAGTCGAATGCTCGAAAGTTTAGAATGATATATTAGTTATCTGAACGATATTAAGGCGTTACGATTATGATAATAATTGATGACAACCTGAACCTCAACTATTAAACCCTAATGGGGGAAGTTTGTGGTTACGAAATTAATCTTAATATTCAAGTCCTTTCCGGTGCATATATAGGTTTCATTATTCATGCAGTCAGCATCACCATGGTCATACCTAACTAATCACACAGCCAATTTAAGGATTTTAATTTCGCTTTGATAATTTTCTAAGCATAAATTCATATTAACAAATAATTGCAAAGACTTTCAATAAATAAACTGAAGGGAAATTTCAATAACCTTTTGTATTGCCTTTTGGCTTTAAAAATCGAGATTGGATTACGTAATGTTCGCACATTTCAAAAGGTGATGACAAGGCAATTGAATTTTTCATATTCACCATTATTCATTATCATTAACATCATCACTATCATCAACATCATCAGTTTTTGCTTTAATTTTGTTATCATCATATTATAATAATGTATATAATTATGTATAATTATCAAAGGTTCAATGAACAAAACAAAAACAAAAACGAAAAATAAAACAGGGGCAAAACAACAACAAGAATCAAAATAATGTTCACATACATGTATTGCACTGATGGATGTGGCAAAAAAGACAGAGAGTGGAGGAGAGTATTATAGGGAAAAAGGAGAGTAAGAGCAGAGGGAATCTAGTGGAGGAAAGTGGAAAGAACGAATTAGAAGTATAAGAAACAGGTGAGGGAGGTATAGAAAAAGGTAGAGAAGGGAGAGAGAGAGAGGGAGAGAGAGAGAGAGAGAGAGAGAAAGGGAGAGAGAGAGAGAGAGAGAGAGAGAGAGAGAAGAAAGAAAAAGAGACGATTGGAAGAAACATAATATGTATAGCCTATACAACATTTAAGTTTATAGTGTCGCATTTATAACGTCATTCATACAGAGTAAAAAGCTAAAATAGAATCAACAAAATGACTTTGATCACACACCCTGTATAGCAAGTACATATAGGCATGTCGTGTAAAATATTTCAGGCGTATCAAAACACAAGCTCATTACGTTATGGGATGCTATATGCTTTTATCAATAACTTCTGAATTACACTCATGTTTTATACATATTACTTTAATACTTAGTAAACATGGGAGATGTGTGAAAGTAAATAAATGTTACTAAAGAATTGAATTTGCTTTAAAGTATGTGCTCATGCATAATTTGCATGTCTTGACAGCTTTGAAATCTTGAAAAATGGGTAGGAATAACTTCCGCTCTTATATTATCATGCCATGTTCATATAAATTTATGTCACGACATTTCGACATTTTGCAGGACACGATAATCTAGAATTCTATATTTAGGACTGCTTTTGATGACAAAAATCCTGAAAAAAAGGTGGTAGTTTGTAAAAAAAAAACTACATATTCGCAATATAAAAATGAAACTGGTACTTTGTACTAGCATTATTTTTTGTTTAAATTAAATTTATTCATTCATTTTTGGTGGGGCCAAGGCAGATCCATAATAGTTCTGAAAACGTTATTTTTCTCAGTCAAATTAGTGCTGTTGAAGTTATAAACGCCATGCAGCCTACATTAAGCTTCATGGCTTATGAGCTTGACTGAAAACACCAAAAAGAATAGGTTTCTTGATATCGAACCTTCTAGAAGAGACTAAACCAAAATATGTATCTTACTTATCATGCATAAACATTCAAGATTTTTCCCCCAAACGGGTCTTAGGCCAATCACATAAGAATCCCTTCGCTTTTTGTTATTCAAACCGTTGAATCATTTTGTAGACCTTACACCTTCTTTTTACAAAGTTTTGAGAGAGAGAGAGAGAGAGAGAGAGAGAGAGAGAGAGAGTGAGAAGAGAGAGAGAGAGAAAAAAAGAAAATGTAAAACGGGCCGGGGGGGGGGGTAAATTTTAGGGGAAAAACTTAATTGCACCACTAAACCGATCCCCATATATAGGTTAGAGTACGTGTTTACGATATTTGTTGGCAATTAAATGAATGTTCCTCCTTGCAAGTGCATTTTTCGATACACATGGAAACGTGTTGATTATCCTATTACAATTCACAGTGATCTGGTGTGCTACGATCACATCATTTTCAGTTCTGTGGCTACTTAAATGTGTATATGCAAATCAAGGAAAATTCGAAACGTAGGACTAGTCAAGGCTACCGTATCTATATTATTTTATGGCTGCTAATTTCTTGAAAAAATAACTCTATTGTAAATTGCTCATACAATTTTATTAGGTAAATATTTTTGATAGTATATTTTACTTACAAAAATAATGACAAGTTAGTTTAAGAATAATATATTGCTTTTGATTATAAAATTATGAAATTAACTAATTTTCAAAACATATTTTGGTTGGCTCCATTAAATTGGCAAATCAACATGTCAGCCCCCATGTGACATACATGTAGCTGTGCATGAAGTAACTAACGGTGACTTTTCACATTAGAACATGATGAATGAAGTAATAATGCAGGGTGACACTTTTCGTTGCATAGAATGTGGATTTTCTTCAAGAGAGCTTTACCATGATTACGGCAATGGAATAATAAAAATATCTCACTGTGTAAGTTAACGTTCACCAAATTACAAATCAGATTCAAGCCAACCTACCCGGCAGCTGCGTACGGATTCGGGGGAGCTCTGGGCGCCGGACGGCCGGCCTGCCGGGCCGGCCAGCCAGGCCCGGGCGCACTGTGCCAACAGCTTTGCTCTGCTGCGATCTTCGCCTCCAGCCTCCCTTCTCAATTATGAATATTTTTCCACATGCAATTGTATACATTGTTAATCATAAATACATGCAGATTGTTGTACTGCCGTACTGCTTGAGAATAAAGATCTATCATAAGTCTATGTTCAAACAACCAATTTTGAGTAAATAGTGAAATGCCATCATGATCATGCCATCTAACTAAGACTTTGAGAAAATAGTGAAATGCCATCATGATCATGCCATCTAACTAAGACTAAGTTACATGTACTGACTACTGTATCTGTACATGTATTTGGGTTTAGCTAGGCCTAGACATGACGGCCGCTTAACGCTTATGACCTAGCACAACAAAAGCCGCCTTAGTTTAGGAACGAATATAGATTAGATCTAGAATCTAGTCTAACTTTTTTTTTAATAGAGAGAAAGTTAGTCTCTTCTAGTTATAGTTCTAGTCATACTCATAGATCTACATTGTAGATAGATCAATTATCTTGAATGTTTATTACTTCATTGTTTCTATTTAAAATGAATGTATTTCAAGGGAAATTTTCATGACTAAGTCTAATGGCAATGGCTAAGTAAAAGCTGTTCTGGTCTGTTTTTCATATTTGTCTTCCTTCACAGGAGAAGTGCAAACAAGTGGTGGATAAGTATGTGGAATTCGATCCAGTCATCGTTCTGTTAGATGCTCTACTCTTCAAACCTCAGGCATATCGTCATGTACTATTCAACAAAGTCATTACAGTACGTAAGTCATTTTGTTTGCATTCTGTAGACTGTGCAATTATTTCCATAGAGTACCAGTATATCATATTCATGCATAAAGATAATGGGAGTGGTTAGTTTGATGGCAAGTTTAAGGTGTTTTGTCTGGTATATTACCAATGTATAGGACCAAAATACATCTACCTTGGTGAAAATAATTCCTGGTGAAATAGCAAAAGAAAATATTGATGTTACATGTTTGCTCAGCCTCCTTAGACAATTTGAATGGGCTTTTTTTGCACTGATGTGATGACATGTTCTATGTAGATGGTTACAAGTAACCATATCTTTCATAATTTTCAGTGAAGTATGAAGCTTATTTGTGACTTTGCCATTCCAGTTAAACCCTGAAACCTTAATTATTATACTTAATGCTGATAATTGTTATAAGCATTGGCCATTGGATAATTTATCTGATTTAAAAAAGTTTATTTATCATTTCTTTATTTTTATCAGTTTTGTATGAATGTAACTTCATGAAAGTTTGGGTGAAATTATAGGCAGATTTTAAATATATACCCGAAATAATCAAATGTTATTACGCACTACCTTTATTAAAATTCATCATGTTGCACGACTTTTTTTACCTCTTAATTTGTTTTTCAGTTTCACTGGCGAGTGTGCATAGTGGGCCTTCTGTGTGATGCCTACATGAAATGGGCACACAAGTTTGCTGCCCCCACTGAGGGAGAGAGTAAGCCGTCCTACACTACGCCTCCAGTGGGACTTCTATGCCATGTTTATGATGGCAGGATTGGGTAAGTTGACTTTTTAACTTTGCAGCCTGAATATTATAGGAAGTCTTTATGAAGAAACTACAATACATGAAGCGAGGGAGAGCAAAGGGATAGAGAGGGTTGGACACTACTGAGAATCTTTAAAAGATATAATGTAGACATAGAGACTTCAATTTTATGAGTATTACCATGGACATACATGTAGTGGCCCGTATACTTGGAATTAGAGAAAAGTTAAAGACATGGCTTTACTAGTCCACTACTTCATGGTGCACCAACTCGACTGTCATCCTATCCATTTTGTTCAGTAAATGCCGTCTGTAACGGCATGAATGTTTCTTCTCAGGACTTGGTAACATTGTTCAGATGAGAGAAAATGGTGCTAAGGTAGTTTGAGTGAAAACGGACCATTATTAATGATAACAAGGGAAACGCTCTCGACAGTCTTGCCTGCATCACGCAATTCGATATGATGAAAAATTGAGGTTGGGACATTATTTTGGGGCAGGATGGCCCATTAACAGGCCCCCCAAAATGAAATCCTCTGAATATAATCAGCATTTTGAAGTGAATATTGACTAAGAATCATTAGAAGAATTATGTACTATTATTTGGACCTAGATTGATAACTTTAATGAAATATGAACAAATAACAAAAATTGATTTTTTTAATTCTCATATTAAGTTGTGAAAACATAATCCAAATCTACTGACCTTAAATGACCTATGACATTGACTTTGTGACCTGGAATTTGAGTCATATGATTTGTGATACTTGATAACCCTTGGGTACAAGTTTCATGGAATTTGAACAAACACTTTAGAAATTATGCTAAAAATTCAAAATCTTGATGTTGATGACACAACAAAGTCTAAGTTTGCAGACCTGAAATGACATTTGACCTTGACTTTGTCAACTAAAGACTGATCACACGATTGGTGATACTTGATAACCCTTATGTTCAAGTTTCATGGAATAGGAATGTATACTTTCAAAATTATGATAAAAATTCAAAATCTTAACCTGATGCCACAACAAGTTTGTTGACTGGAAATGACCTTTGACCTTGACTTTGTGATCTGAAATTCTCCTCACATGATCGGGGATACTTGATAACCATTTAGTCCAAGTTTCATTGAATAAGAACTTATACTTTCAAAATTATAATAAAAATTCAAAAACTTAACCTAAGGTTAAGTTTTTGATGTTGACGCCGCTGCCGCCGCCACCTTTGTCTCGCTTTTTGCTACGCAGGTGAGACAAAAATTGGGAAAAATTTATCTGATCGATTCCTTAATTATCCCAACTATATTATTACAATTTAATTACATTTTAGGTGAATGTAAATCTTGACAAAGCAATGAATTGACTCTATATACCATTCCAGATATTTTAGTGTTGAAAGATTTTTAAAAGCCTGTCTTATGTCTTTTTTTCATGGAAAAAAGTTTGGGAAAATTCAAAAATGGTTTGGAGAATTTACTGTTACAGGCTGGTTAGAGGGTGTCGCACAGTGACACCTTCAAAGAAAACCATAAATATCTTTGTGGTTTGAGAATTTTTTCAGGATTTTTTGCATGTTAGAGGGTTAGTACAGTAGAAGGAATATAATAAGTAACATTTCATACAAAAATTATGCAGTTTTTTCATCAACCTTCAACAATGTTACCGAGTCACTTTAAGGTAATTTTACTGGATGCAGAGGATGGCAATTTACTCTCCACAAAAAAAATTTCCTATTCCTCTTTTAGTCGGGTAGGCCTGGTCCAAGAACGAGTCAAAATATATTTATCTCTAAATTATCCTCGTACACGGTGCACTGCTTGATGGTAAAGGAATCCATAGATTTTGACGAGACCTTCTGCACTCTATCTTATATGCCTGTAAAAGATTTGCAACCTGCCCACTTCTGACCGAGTGTCCTCACGTTTTCATATACCATGAGGCTTCAAAATGTAAAAGCCCCTTTCATTTCTTCTCTCATATCCTGGAACCCAATAATTTATCATTTTCAATGCACGTGTGATTTGGTTTTTCATTATGAAGAGGATATGGCAGTTTTAGTAAAGGTCTATCACGTATCTATGCAGACATTTTAGCTTCATTGATAGCCTAATATGGTCTAATTTCTTTTCTTTCCAGAGTTATTAGCATTCATTGCTGGAGTGGTAGGCATCTGTTTTCTACATACTGCTTTCTCAAACACCCGAGATAATTGGAAAGCAAGGTAATAAGATATAAAGAAAATGCACATGCCTTTATATATATTTTTTAATGATAGACCTACATGTAATATTCCATTGTGTTGTGTTTCTGTATTGTCTAATAACATCATGTACTTCACAGACTAACCTATCTTAAGGTTTAGCAGCTCAGGGGGGTGTTTCACAAAGACTAAGATCGACTTTAAGTTGGACTTAAGTATAACAGGCCGTTTATGCCACTGTTTGCTCTCACCATTTACTGGCATTTGTCTTTCAAGGGACGTACAAATCGTGGTCCCAAATCTACAGAGTTTACATTTTTTGATAGTTCATTATTGAAGGAAAAAATATTATCTAAAGATTATAATTTAGAGACCAATGGGGATAGCAACCAATGGCATGAATGGCCCGCCATACTCAAGTCCAACTTAAAGTCGATCTTAGTCTTTATGAAACACCCCCCTGATTATGTTATTCATAAATGGATTTTGAAGTGTGACCTCATCATCTTTTCTTTTTTCCTTTTCCCCCCTTTTCAATAGCAATTTCTCATTTCATATTTATGTTTAGGATAAGGGAATTAATTCAAGATCATGATATGTACTCCCAAGGATTAGCATGTTTATGAGGGACCCTTTGCAAGAACCATCAGAATTTCAACTTCACAGATATCTTACGAAAAGTCAGTTTAATGTTACAACACATGTTTGGATGGGATGTTATCAAACTTTACAGTTTCTTGCTACTGGTCACAGAAAGCTACTTGCACTTTGACAAGCCTTTAATGTTTCCCTTTTTCAGATCATCTCGTCTAGTCAAAGCACTGTTGCTGTCATCAGCAGGCAAGCTACTGGTCATCCCTGTGGTCATCTGGGGTGAGACACATATCTATACCACCCTTCTACTGACCAGGCTCTTCATGGCAGTTGCCAGTACTCAAGCCATTACAGGTAGGTGTATGTATTTATGCAGAAGGCAAAGCCACAGGGTGGGGCACATGAACTCCCTCCCGTCAAAAGAAAAAGAAAAAGGAGAAAGAAAGGGAGAGAGGTAAAGCTACGAGGCGAAAAGATCCCCTTCCACACCCTCACCCCACTTCTTTCTCATTTTATCAATCTATTAAGATCATTGCTCCCTGACACCAGTGACCCCCTCAATGGTTGAAATGTTTTGGAAGTAATCTATGGGTGAAAAATTTCCCATGAAGATATAAATTTTTAGAGAACTTGAACATATCAAAATATAGTTTGTCACATTTTCTTTGCTTGCAGTGATACTGGACTGCCCACACATCACCAGCATATCACTAGTTGGGTGTGGATTCATCACAGAGGCCCTAGTGAGGTTACTAATGCCCTTTATTGAGAATATCCTCTTCGTGAGCTGAGGAATGGATGCCATGGACACTTGGACCGTTTGATACTCCAAGCCTAATGTTTCTCAAGTTTACAGGAGCGACAGGATCATACTCACTCCCGGTATCTTGATGATAGTACTCTAGAAGTGTGCGAGATAGAGCCTTGGTAAAGTGTAATGTTTCATCATTTCCAAGTAGCATGGAAGTTGCAGAAGTGGGAATGAGCGTATGTACAAAGGATACCAGTGCATAAAACTTCCTGAACGTTAGTGGCCACTTGACGCACGTAGCACAAAAGGCTAGTAATGGCTGGTATTTTGACCAGTATAGTGCTGTGAACATTACCAGAGGAAAGGGTCTGCTCCAGCAGAAACGGAGTCATGCTAACCTGGAACTGTTAATCGAACAGGCTGTCAATCATGTTCTACCCGTCTTCAGATACCATTTGATCTCCCTTCGAACTGCTTTCATCCATTTAAATATCAACATACTAGCCCATGATACTTCCACTAGCAAACTCTGCAAGGAACTTCTCTTGATTATATACAGAAGGGACTACAAACTATGACTTTTTTCTTCCACTGAAACTGACACCTGAGAAAACCAGTCATCGGCAAACTCGTAATTCCGAATTAAACCAACCTAGTTCTGTGCGATACTTTCAACTACAGAGCATGGCAGCATGCAACATAATAAACAAGAAGTACAACTGCAATTGCACCACAGCAATTTTTTTTTCTTCTTCATATGAAACAAAATGTTATTAAATGAATGCAGTTACCTGAAGAAGCCATTTGAATAAAAGTGTAAAAATATTTCTTGTCTAAACAGTTTTCTTTGTCCTATGGTGACTGTGTCTTTTATTTTACCTCTTTCACAACTTAAAAACATATTTATGTGTACATGTATGTCATTTTATTACGAGATGGGAGAGGCTTTCTCTTTTGATATCCAACGGTCACCCCAATATGTAAAATTATCAGCAAAATTTCTGGTATTTTTTTTCTTCAAAGCATGTTCTTTAAAACACTTTGCTTCATAAACTACATGTATATGCTTTTATTAGGCTCTGAACATCAATGTAACCATCTATGAAATGGACAGACATTACCCTTTTCTTCACACACGCCACTCAAAATAGGAAACATATTCACCACCTTTGCAATTCATACAAATTTTCTTTTTTTTAATCAATAAATCATTGCAATGATTTGCAAGGCATATAAGAAATATTTACAAACTTGTCATCTTCTCTTTTCTTCTAAAAAGTTTAAAGACACATGATTTACATTTTATAACGATTTCTCCAGAAGTCATTGTTGAAACAATAACCATTAACTTTCACATACCTTATTCGGTTAGGCTAATTCAATATACAGAAATCTATGTACATATGTTGCATCCCCGGTTATACAAAAATAATCATTTCTTTTTATCAAATATCTCTACATTGTGGACAGGAGATGATCCTTTTTTAGTTACATGTAATAAAAACTTGAGCTGAAAGCACCTTAAATGCCATTTATCCGATTAAATAACATGCAATAATAACATTACTGGGACATTTTAAACATATACCCATAGTAATATACAGATATTTGACTACACAATAGATTCTCCTTTGTTACATAATTACAAATGACTATGAAAGTCTGAGCAAATAATATAAACTAAGATAAAAAGAGTTCTTACCATTAATATTTCATCTGAAACCTATTTCATCTAGATTTTACAAAACCTGTTTGTTTAAACAATGGGCTGGCACTAGGTCAATTATCTGAGAGAAGGACTCGTATATTAGAGCGTTTTGTTTTGATTTATACTTGCTGTCACTAAGGCACATCACTCCATAATTTTTAATGTATACAACAGACCTCTTGGCCCTGTCTCATAAAGATTTGTGATTGAAGCGGAGTGACTACAAGTCCTATCAATACACCCCTTCACGGTTAAAGGCCGCCATTTTAATTTGCAAGTAAACATTTTGTCATCAATGTTTTAAGACGCACATGTATTGTTACGTCACTGCCTGCGCTGCACGCACGTTCTTGATGCAAATATATTAGTGAATTATCACTATCAACAAACAGGCACAGGTGATGGTATTGGTCGATTGTGGATTAAGAGGTATATGGATGTGATGTCTGGTTTAAGTGCTTACTGTAATACAAATATCTAGAATATATCATATAAACATAACTCTCGATGCAAATGTGGGAATGCTAACATGAAAATGTGTTGTGGACAAGCTTCCATTTCTATCTGGTGTTCAGATATTGTGAATATGGCATGATAAGTATAAAGTCATCTGCTGCAAGCCAGAAAGACATTAAAGCAACAGCTTTCTGCCTCTCAAAACACAAACAATAAGCAATTTTTTGAATCAATTCCTTTACAGGTGTCCACATTTTTTTTCTCCATAACAAAATGTTCTGTATGCATAATGTTTGTCCAATATGTTTCTTTGTGACATGCATCTACCAGTAATTTGGTTTTGGTCCTGGGCCAATATGTCTCCTTTGTTGTGCAAGTTTGATCAATATGTTTAATAAAGTGGCACTATACTGGTAGTTTTGAAAAGAGGAAAGTTATCTTCATTTACAAGCAGCATTCACCAGAACTCTTGTTTGACCTTGTCTGACCCCAGACTGACCTTGTATGACCCCAGACTGACCTTGTGCATCTATCTTGCCCGCTAAATCGTTTGTTACAAAGTATTAAAAGATAGTATTCAAATATACTTGAAAGACAAATGAAATACAAGGATTATATTTTGTTACAAAGACAAATGATCTTAGAAAGATTGGTACAGGTGCAGATAATTACATACTACATTCATGGCAACATCAGTCATTTCAATATCCCTATGCGCGCTCTCTCTCTCTCTCTCTCTCATTGAACTTTCCATGTTTCTAGTGCAGGAAGTTATAATTTACATATTTCAAATCAAAATCTTTTAAAAAATCAATGTGGAGCACCAATCTCTAAATATCTTGAAGAGGGTATTATCAAATGTACCAGTTAATGAAATTAAATGAGTAAATGCAAAGAATCACATAATAAAGATGATTAGATATGCAAGTATTCAGATTTTTGAGTTGTTTGATGAATGTATATAAATTTAAGAGTATAAATAATTGCATTCATTTAATTACTTACAATATTCATGATAAACATTTCTTCACTCGAAAATTGGGTAAAAGTGGGTAAAAGACTTAAAATACCATGATTTCAAGCCTTTAAAAGCATTTCCAAACCATGCACTGAAAATCTTCTGCACAATAGCCTATGAACAACATGGACAAGTCTATGTAGTTCCCTCAAACTGTGAACATATGTCACACATTACAAGTAGAGGTCAAGTACATAAGTGATATTTTCTTAAAAGTAGTCTTCAGAAAACCATGTCCTAATTACTGTATTACTGCATCCTTTTAATATACCGGTACTGAATGTAATATTGTATTTTGTCACCTCACTGCTAAAAGGACTTTACAGCCATTATTAAACAGGGCATGGTGTTAGAGTCCTTTTCGCAGCAAACTGATGATTTCTGTTTCAGTAATGTGCATTAAAATTCCAAAAGGGAACAAAGACAATATCAGGTCAATAAAAAGTTACTCCCCTCCAGCTTTAAGCTTTAATAAATTCAAACATTCCAGATTTATTGGAAATGTGGAGAGGATAGATGTACTCAATCTTAATAATATGAACATTGCCTGTTTCTGCTCCACTTTCTATACAATATCCCCAGGATGGCCTTTTTTTGGGCAAACTGGTTTTAACTGAAAAACAAGAATTATTTTCAGTGTTTGGACATGGTTACATACGCGAGTGCATACAGTGGATGACAGAATTATGATGAAGGCTATTTTGGTGTCTTCTATTAAAAACAAAAGGCACAGGAAACTGAGATAGGGATTGTCTATATATAAGGCACCTAGAGCAATGGCTTGGGTTAAAACAACCTCTGAAACATACAAAACTCATCTACAGGCAAGTTTAATGCCAATAAGCGCACTCTTTATCATCACTATCATTAAAGTCAAATCCAAAGTAATGGAATTATAAATAGTATACTGTGATGTAAGACAACTCTATACCAATGAAACGTAATATAAATAATCATTGTAGATTCACTCTTAGCTACATGATTTCATTATGCAAAGTCATGATGAATGTTAAGGCACTTTGACTATACAAGACAAAGAAGTGGTCCGAGGCAATTAAGCGTCTACACACACCACATGTACATACTTAGGCCGATGAAATATTTATAGATGATAAAATGAATAGACATGTGTTCTTGTAAAACCTGCAGCATATTACAGATAACAGTAGCTGATATCTATTACACCTCAAACTTTCCTCATTCTCTGGCCTAAATTGACATTTGTAATGCAGTTAGAGGCAAGTATCATAAAACTGGACTAAGTATATTAACATGTTGTTACGAAGTCCAAATCTGGCTAAACTTACTCCATTTGTTTAAGGAGCATGTAGTGTCAAGCCTCGATTCTATGCAAATGGCTATAATACTGATACAAAATAAGGAATTTACTGAATGAAAATGAGAAATTTCAATTATGATATGTTTTTGTTTCTGTCCTTTTTTCGTTGAAGAATTGAAGAATTTTAGCTGAACAATTGTACTTTTGAGGGGGTGATAAGGTTGATAATTAATGCTCCATAGATCAGTGGACTAATTCTATCTACTTACAGTCTATCTTCCAACAGGATCAAGTTAGTATCCTTTTGTGAATTATGACCTATGAGTTTCATTTGAATCATGTTATGACCCTCCGATAAATAGTTTAGGCCTGATCAAACGAACAAATTCACATCCATCTGTCTATAAAGGCCACTTCCTCTTTCTTGTTTCTCTGTAGTCTTCATGTACAAGATTTCGGAAGCCTGCACATAAAGACCACCTTTTTATAAAGACCAATTTCTTTTGTTTTCCTTGAGTGGTCTTTACATGCAGGTTTCTTGAAGCCTGTATATAAGGACCACCTTCTGTAGACATCATTTTATGTTTCCCTTGAGAGTTCTTCTTGAAAGTGCCTGTACGCATAATTTCTATCGTTTTTCGTGAGGGGCCTTTTTGTTCAGGTTTACTGAAGCCTGAATCGTGAAGATCACCTATGTATAAACGCTGTTCTTCTTACTTCCCGAGAATGGTCTTTATATTCAGGTTTATTGAAGCCTGTATAGGTATACAGAATACCACCTGTCTACAAAGGTCACTTTTCTTGTTTCCCTTGAGTAGTCTTATATACAAGTCTGGACAGTAATATGATATGAATAAACATTAGTGGTGGGCAACAAAAGTCTATCCTCAGAGATACTCTATAACTTGATCAAGTAATCTCGATTCATATTTTCTGCTCAAAGGCAACGTGTAGGTCTTCAACCTCTCCAGGCAAAGGGGAGTTAAGACCGTCTGTGGTGCTGCTAGACACTGAACTACTCTCATCGTCTGCCCCGCCCCCACTCCCTGTGCTATCATAGCTCTGCTTCAGGCTTCTCGTCTTCATGGTATGAGGGGGGCTAGTAAGCCCACCCCTGTTTGACGACAGCAGCATGAGCTCGTCCAAGTCAAAGGAGCGGCGAGAGGACTCACCGGAGTCCTCATCGCCTTCCCTGCCATTCAGGTCCAAGACGAAGTGGTCATTGATCTGGTTGCCGATGGCGACCGAGTGCCGCAAGGAGGAGACAGAGGCCATTTTCTGGGAGTCTGCAACACGGAATGAGGCAAAACCTGAAGAAAGGGAAAAAGAAGTGTTTCATAACCGAGGTGTTAAACTTGGAACATACATCAAGCACAAATAAACAAATTAAAAATTATTGTTCATCATTCTATTACCAATTAATTTTACTTACCATGGGGCTGGACATGATTGAAAAAAAAGGCATTAGATAGTCATATCCATCTCCCTTCATGATTACCTGTAAGCTAATTCCACCTGTCTGTAATAACCCTATTTCTTGTTTCTCCTCGGCAGCCTGCATTCACAGGTCTGGTTGTGATATCATTTTAGCATTTAATAATGCTTTTCTTCAGCAAATAGTTCACATTAATTTTCAAGAATAGTCCTTAGTATACTAGTACTCATCATAAAGAATATTAAATGTCTTGAAGTTCCTTGACTACAGTGAGATGATAATGGGGCTATCATAGGCCAATGTACTAGTATATACTGAATGTATATGTACTGTAGAACTCTAAACTGATACAGAAGTAAATGTAATGAAAAATATATCTGAACAAATACATGTATACTGGTTAGGTACTTAAAAACAAGCGAAGTGAATTAGTCATGCAGCTATACTTGATAATAAACAGATAATGCCATGCAAACTTTTCACATTGAATATATACAAATTGGGAATTTATTTTTCTTTCTTACATAGTGAGAATGAGAGCAATTTGAAGTAAAATTAAGTGGAAATGAATAATAAAATACATGCAACATTTTTTTAAAACTTGACATGTGAATATTACAATATAAACAAAGGTTAAATTATTGAGCTTTCAAGAGTGCTCTGATTTCATCTGACAAAAAGCAGCATCCCAAACATATTCTTAACTTGATCCCGCTTAAAACACAGAGCAGAAACAAAAGGTGGAAACAAATGCTCAATCAACAAACACTGAAAAGTTTGTGTTGGGCACGAATGTGCTATTAAATATTACGGTACATCCACAATTGATCAAATATGTCAACATTGTCAACTTTAGGATTAAAAAGCCATGTACCAGTAGACTAAACCACTTTTAAATGATAACAAAAAACAAAGAACAAAATTAATGAATAAAGGCACAGAAGAATAATACTAAAGTACAATACAGCTCTTCCTAAAACAACAGATGTTTACTTCTAAGTTTTGCTAAGAAATAAGCTCTCTTTATAACAAGTCTATTGTTTGTTGTGTTAGCAATAATTGCATTAGTTCACCAAAAATGTATGGAGAAAAAAAAAAGTAATGCAAAAGTTATTGCCAACTAATTTGCTTCTAGCAACCTTCAAAGGTAACAGCTTCAGGAAAGTTTAAGGCAAATGCTATAGAACCTAATTCAACCTATCCAGGAAAATTACTTTTTCATAAAGGACATTATTGATGTAGCTGATGCAAAGACCTTATAGTTTGCTAGCTTGAATTGTATAATCAGATTTATCTATTGGGGTCAGTCTAGTTAAGTTGCATTGGTAAATTTGCAGAGCCTCCTGTTAGGAAATAATTTAATACATAGTCCCATGTATCATATCCCATCGATCTTAAATAGGGAAATGCAAGGGTCAACAGCTCTCTTAAAAAGTGTATTTTACCTTTGGGCATTAAAAATATGTTAATTTTCTGACTTTATACTTCACTTCCTCAATGTATCTTGTTCAAACACCATCCGCCACATCATACCGTATCCAGATATACAGTAACTTACCAAACTTTACTAGCCCCAAATGTTTAACATTTTTGTACATAAACTTGTCCAAATATACGCCATAACTTGCCTTTTAATATCAAAGTAACACAACTTGATTTTTATCAAAATGGTGATGACAAATGAAATGTATAGGTATGAACCTCTTCCAATTTAACTTGGAAAAGAACATTGCAATGATTGGTCTAAAATATGCCAACCCAATTATAGCAGCACTAGACCCTGTTTCATAAAACTCGTTATCAATAACCTGATACAGGGATTGTTTTAAGCCACTGAAATCCTTACATTTGATTGGCTATGCACAGGTTTGTTATAGATCTATGGCAGTTGTTATTGATAACCAGTTTTAAGGAACAGAACCCAAGTTCAACACTATGAAGCATATCGTCGCTGGGGGTGACAAGACCTTGTTTCTCAAAATTTGGGGAAAATCACTTTTTTTATTTTAATGACTAGATGATACGTCAAGTGATAACCTATCCTAATCCCAGCTCTCTATCTCCAAAAATGAAGCCACTACACCAAGTCAAAGGGAAGCCTATCCCATTGGATACAGTGTTATGGCAGCCATATTTTTTACTCTCCTGAACATTTAACTTTTGTTGAGATACGAGGTTTTGTCGCCCCAGCAGCAATATGATGATCATGGAAGTATTTTGAGACAAATGACTTGATGTATTCTATGGCACCAGTTGAACTACCCCAAATGGCTGAAAGAAGAAAAAATTATAAAGATACCTCTTCTGCCATCTGAAGCATCATCAGTTTTAAAAGCTGGTAAAAATACACCATAAAGTCGATGGTTAGAAAGGGATCTAAACGTTTACATATATTATATATTTGTCGTTATTGATGTTTTGTTGTTATTTTGAAGTATTTTGAACACTGCAAGTCTTTCAACTGGACACTTAAATTAGTTGCTACTCTTTCATTAAAATCTCAATTCTCTGTAACCATATCGATACAAATCTATCAAGTAAAGGGACACTACATAAACTATTTAACAACCACACTTCTTTCGCATCTTGATGTCTGTATATGCGTGTGTATGTATAACACATGTCCAAGCACTGCCTAGACAGAAAGTCTGTGCAGTTTTTACTGTTTGACAACCTGTAATGCTATTGTGAGCAAGTGCAATGTGCTTGTAACAGCTGTGGTGGCCCATGGGACCAACAGCCCATGAGGCCTACAATCATGATCTGGCGGGCCCTCTGAATTCTCTACAGAGTGTTCACTAGACCAACATTGTCACTCTTCATAGATGTCATGGCTGAAACTGGCTGACTCCTACCTCACCACAATTCTTGCTTTGATCGCAAGAGGGTTTTAATAGAACAATTCGTAGATACAACATGGTACAAATGACCCCCCTCCAAAAAAAAAAATCAAAAAAAATAAAATAAATAAATAAATAAATAAATAAATAAATAAATAAATAAATAAATAAATAAATAAATAAATAAATAAATAAATAAATAAATAAATAAATAAATAAATAAATATAGAATCCACAGATGTTTTAAGTTTTAAACCTGGAAGGGTCACAATTTGTTGCTTCTTGACTAATCACTGCCAAGGTAATGGAGGTGCTTCATGAATACTTTGTTTGTCATCTTGAAAAGAATACTTCTACCTGAGTGTCACAGAATGTCTCATCTGTGCATTATTGAATAATAATTACTTATTAAACTTCTATGAACACGTATGCATTATTTATCTCGATGACTTTACAGTTTTGTACAAATTATCTTTATCTGCCCATGTGCAGAGATTATTAACGAACAGGTATAAATCCTGAATAAGTCCATCTCAAATTTGCTAAAACTACATGTTATCTCTGGTATTAGTACCGTGTGTAAGTGTCGATGCGGTAAATATTGATGCTACTAACAGTTAGATACATGTTTATTTGACAAACACAACTACTTGAAATGCAGTGATTTATTTTAGTTTCATTAGTAAAATTTGTGGTATTACAGTTCAAATAACAAGGGAAAAGGGTATTTGTAGGAACTGGGGAGATGGTTTATGGGGGGTGGGAGAGGCATGGAGTGATACAGGTGAGACTTCACAGGGTTGTAGAAAAAGTGGAAGAAATATTTTGAAGAAAATCTGAATAAACTGAATTAATTATTTAAAGAATTTGTCATCTTTCATCACCAGAAGTAGTTGCAGAATTGTAAACTTAGGAATGCATATAGAAAAATCATTTTAGTTTAAATTTCTACCCTAGTTTTTAGCATTTTTTTCCCCCTACCAAATAGGTAAAATATCCACCACCACTTAAAACAATGTACATTTCATTAAGAGAAAGAAGTAAATTCCAGAGTAGGAAAAAGCTAGAGAGTGAAAAAGAAATTTGATAATATGACAATTTGCTGACACAACTATTCACAGGTTCCATTGAATTTGTTTTAATACAAGATCATTAAAATATTTGGATTGTCATTTAATTTTGTTTAGAATAAGCAGAATACATGTACAAATGATATAGTACGAATAACTCTTAAGTCATATACATTAAAAGTAGAAAATATTTTGTCATATTAATTCCATAGCATTGTTATAACCTAGATTATAATTTTTGTAACCCTTTGGACTGATAATTCATCATTTATTATTCAAAAGTTAAACAGTACCTTTTAATCCCTCAGCTGTGTACCATCTAAAGAAATCTTATTCTACTATGAATTGACCAAATGACATGTTTTTTCTATAAATAAGAAATTCCTTCTGTGCAGGAATGAAAACAAAGTAGAGGTGAACAGGATAACTTGAGGAAGAAAGGATAACTTTGGAGCGAGGGAAGGTGAAACTGAACATGCAGACAACACTGGGACAGTGGCAAACTAGCTAAAACACGACTGCTAGCTGGCACAAAGCGATTTCACATGGTCGTCCATATACCTTCTTAGACGCTCGTTCCCAGCATTGACACATCCAAGGCACTGTTTGGTGACAGTGTGGCGCCTCTACCCCCAGACACTCATTAGAACGTGAATCTGGGAGTTGAGGGAATCTGGTTTGGGTGGACATGGTCAAACAGCTTGAGCTGACCGAATGCTGCACTCCCACACTCCCGCTTGCACTTGTGCTGTTGGTGGTGCCCTTGGTGGTGACCATTGTCCCACAGGCTGCGTCGGCATGCAGGCAACGGTCACTGGTCGAGTGGGCACGGATCAACGCCACAGCCTCGCGACGGATCTCCCGTTCGGGTGGCATCCGATCGCGCAAGCTGCCGATCAATTTGAAATGGAATATCAGGGTTGCTATTTTGTCTACCTTTAAGGGTTGTTTCAAAGTTATTTTCCAAAAAGAATTTTATTGTAGACATGGTACCGTAGATACGCAACGAGCCATGGGAGTGCATTGTGGGAGGTGGAAGGCATTGCATTGTGGGTAAGGAGGGGTAGAGTAAAATAAAGAAGGAAAGCAAATAAAAAGAATACATAATGGAAAGAATGATGACAACAAAAATAAGATACCCAATGCTGAATGAAAGCAACAAAAAGTCAAATGTTTAACTCATCCACAATAATCCAGAAAGCTTGATGGATGACTAAGAAAAGAAAATACTTGATGGTCAAAATGTTTATATAGGGAACAGTACATAAAGGGGGAATTCTGCAATAAGAGATATATAGGGCTATAAACTAAGGTCTGGTACCTTTTTTACTTTTTCACATAATTCTTTCAATAAAATATATAATAGACATTTTTAATACCCCTCCTCCCTCCAACTAGATAAGATATAAATTAAATATTAAGTCCTTCAAAATTTCAAAACAAAAATGACATGATAATACATATTTACATGCAGAGAATACACCTTTTCACGGTTAAGGGCGCCATTTTAGAGGTCAGGGGTTTACGCGTATATAGCGCCCATGCAAATATGATGTGAGCGCACAGCGCATGCAGGCAGTGATGTCTTCAATGTTTTCAGATGCCTGCGCTGTGCGCTCATCATATTTGCATGGGCGCTATCTTAATTACGCGTAAACCGCTGACCTCTAGAGGTCAGTGGGGTTAACATCTTTGTTTGTTCTTAAATTTGTTCTTAAATTAAGATGGCGCCCATGTCTGCGCATGCGCACTTTTGTAACCGTGAAAAGGTGTATTATTAATATGCCCATTCTCAGTTCACACATTTTGCTGTTGTCATGTGCTTTATGATTTTTTAATCCATAATCTGTATGTTCTGAACTAAATATTCTGTTCTATGTATGCATTTCCAGGTTATTTTTTATTGGTCATTTTCAATTTTAAAGAAATTATGTAGAGCTTTGATAAAAGACAATACAGTGTAGGTTAAAGCAAAAATGCATGAAAAGAGCCTTTAAGTTTAACAATTAAGAAAATGAAAGAGGACGTGAAGATTATAATGAAATAGTCTACCATGTACCGTTAGTATTTAATGCAAGAAACTAGTGCCTCCGTGCTTTAGACCCTCTGGGTGTGCTAACAAAAGTGTGATGTATTAGTAAACTTGCAAGTTCTACACTTATCTTGCACACCTTAAGCTTTGAAATAAAAGAACTAGACCCTGCATTAAATCAACACTGATACTACGACTAATGCCTGCATCTTAAATCTGTAGATGGATAAGGGGGATTGAGGCATGAACTGATCATATCTAGTTATTACATTTTCTCATTAATATCAATCCTGTAGATCATCACCTTTATTCCATTTGGAACTAAATCTGCAATTCATTGAGGAATAGGCTTGCAATATCCTCATAGCACAGATTTTCTAAAAATAATTAAACAAGGACTTTTTCCCTTTTCTGATGTTTTCTTACATTAAATTTATCCCCCAATCCTGAGTAGATACTGACATACATGTAAAACACTAATAAATACATCCTGGTAAATAGGGAATCATGTATCTCAAGAAATATGCAATTTAAGCACGAACTTGTTGATCTACAAAATAAAAATCAAACAAAAAGAAAATGATATGTGATAATAATAACAATAATCAGTAACATAATGCAGGGGGCACGGGTTCAAATAAAAACCACCAATACATCAAACTTGTACATTTTAATCCTACAAACAAATATCAGTCTTTCCTGTCTACAGAAAGCAGTATATCCATCTAACAACCACCATAAGGTTTGTTTACCTCGTTACCATGGTGTTGACCTCTGTAACCATGGAGACAACCCAGTCTCCAGAATACTCACTGTGTCTAGCATGGTTGCGATCCCTCTCCTTCCTGAATTTGAAGCTTTTGGTCTTGCGGACAAGCGACTTGCGAGCGTGGAGGGCATTCTTCATGATAATTGGCTTGTTGGAATCTATCTGGGCCTCGGCCGCGATGTCTTCAAAGAACCCTGAAAATGGTGAGAGGAGAAGAAGTATAGATAGAATAATAATGATAAAGTCAACAACCATAATAACTATAATATTGCTTATACAATTTAAAAATACATATTCACAATTTTCATGATTTCAAAAGCACCATGGAAGTATATAGAGATATTACATTATAATGTGATATATGAACAAACATTGGATATAGCTATTATTGCTGGCATCCTAATCCTTAGAGAGTGCCTAATACAAAAAAGCCATCATCCTTCCGATGAACAACCTGTAAACAGAATATCTCAATAATATTGTCAAGTGGATAGGGCAAAAAAGATTCACAAATTCACAATTTTAGCAGCTTTACAGCTTGAAACAGCAGAGTAGGGGATCATAGTATACAAACAACTGGAAGACCAGACACTTTCTCAAGTTGTGACCAAGCCATGTCCAGTCCCAGAAAATATTACTTTTGGAAAATGACTTTTAAAGTCTGTAGTCTTTATCAGTACTCTGATTGCCAAGGTATAGTGCAAGGTGAAAACAGGAGGATAAGATCACTACAGAAAATTCTGTGAAGGGATCATCAGGTTGTCCTAAAACTTGGCACACTAATCAAGCACTTTCTGTTTTGGCCAGGATCAATACAAAAGGTTACTCTGGTTTAAAGTTACAGGAGATCAAAATGAGAGGTGTAACCAGAGCCGTAAAGATATTAAAGCTACAACAAACTGAAGATCAGAAAAAAACACAGGTCTATAAATCACCGCCATAATACCATTTAGATTGTTTGGCACCTCCAATTTTGAAATTTCAAAGAAAGGAAACACCTTCAAGAAATACTAATAACAAAAATGGGACCATCCCAACCAAATGCACCTTTACTGAGCTCCAACTAAAAATCACACCATGCGACTTCAAGGTGGTATTGTGGTGCCTGGTCACAATTGTTAATGATGGCAGAACAAATTTTAGAAGTTGTAAAATAAGTGGAGTAATTATTTCATTGTGCAGCAAAGTAGGAAACTTTTGTGAATATGAATACTGGATAAATTCACAAAACTTGAATGCACGCAAAACTTTCTGATTTTAGAGTAAAGTGACGACTTGGCGATCAGCCGCTGAGAAGACCTACGTTTGAGATGTGCCACATTGGTGAAGATCTCCACATCTAGCTGACTCTGTCTCTCTGTCCTTGGTTCCGGTCCCTCCATCGACTTCTCCTCCTTCAGCGCAGACTCTAGCCTCGAGAGGGAGTCCTCCGCCTTCTTGAGCCGCCTCTCAGCGTCTCGTCTGGCGATGATCTCTTCCTTCAGCTCTGCATCTGTTAACTCCTTTTGCACGGTCAAGTCCTACTCGGATCATAGGATGGTGATGGAAATAAAATTGGTAATGAGAATATCAATGGAATCTACTTAAGATAACCCTTGATGATAAGGTTTCACAATCAAAACATGTAATAATAATATCAGTTAGCAATACCAATTCCTGTGCTATTTTTGAATACTTACCAAAAAGGATTTTTAAGTGTGAAATTTGATCTAAAATTCTTCTTTCATTGTAATATTTCCCACAGGAATACATTATACAATGATGGTACCTCTCCTTGTTTTAGAGATTTAAAAAAAAACAGCCGTTTTTCAAATCAAACTTATCATTAAAATGAACTACCGTAATTAACGGTGTATTAACCGCACTTTTTTTACCGTCGGTAAACATCAAAAGTCGGGGTGCGGTTTATACACCCATACAGACATGCATCATGCTGAAAATTCCAGGTATGTTACAATCTCCGCGTTCAGCAGCGGTCAAATTGTGTCACAGAGAGTGCTCGCTTAGGAGAGGATGGGGATGTCCCGAAATGCAGATTTTTCATTGGTTATCGCAGGAAATTCCTTACTACGTCATATTTTTATGTAGAGGAAAATATAATCTTCAAAATGATGTGCAACAAATATCCTGAAGTTCCTGGTTTAGTTAGAAACCATCGTCCTGAAAGTGACACTCGTTTTCAACGCTTTTCAAATCATCCATTGGAAGTTCTAACATCAGAAAAAATATATCTAATGTGAATGTTATATTTTAATCTTGATCTGATAATTTTCATGTAATTCCTATGATGCGAAATGTGAAATTTGGGGCCCATAATTGTGCTCTGTCACTACCGAGTCGATCATAATTGTTGGAGTGTTGACGTACGTGCGGTGGATAAGAATGTGCGTTGCCCCATGTGTAATAATATGTGTAGTGGTATGAGTAATGACGTGACGATGGAAAAAATTGTTCGTCTTTCTAGCGAGATTTTGTATAAAAATACTTGTCATCAACCTACAAATATGCAATATTTTATTTTGTGAACTATTATTATTGTAATATTTATGGTTGATTGATGATTTTAACTATCCTGAAGAGAGATGTTTGTCGATTCTTAATAAATGTCGGGTGGTTGGGCGTTGGGATTTCGAGTGTATTTCGGTACGGTTACATGATACATAGTCTCGTCTTCAGAGCTCTTTCAATAATTGAATAAAATTATAATCATGAATCAACCTCCTTTCTTAAAAAATTAAAGGGGGAAAATGTTTTTTTAATTTAAAGAGATAGATTTGATGATTTATAAATAACATTTTATTCAGAGACTTCTCGAAAAGGGGGATTATGTTGTATAATTTTTAAATACTATTATTAATTCAATGATTCGTATTGATGTGAGCCTAGGTCATTGTTACGATTTTTTTTGTGTAACATAGACTAATCATAGTCATAGACTCTAGATCTAGTGCAAATTGTGTGAATTCTGTCTATTCTAATGTTGTTTTACTTATTCCACCGGTGTTATTATTATTATTATTTAATAAGTAAAGTAAATTTAATGAGAAATATCAGTGGAATGACGGCACATTCTGGCCGAAAGCCACGCTTTCTAGAGCGGGTATTTGGCAGCCCATCGCACACCGTAGCCACCCCTAGCCGTCGGGCGTGCCTAGACAAGTCCGATCTCCTCTTAATCCGTAACCAACTGGAGAGAAGGACAAAAGAGACAACGTGTACTAGACATAGACTGATGCTATCCCAGTCAAAAGGTTCCCTATGTTTTGTCCGAGATCTCATTGTTTCATGTTAAACATTGCTAAGACTCACCAACCTTTTGTGTTGAGTTAATCTCCCAATAACAATAAAAACAATATGGCCGTCTACCTCCGCCGGCGTCCTCGATTGATCAAGCTACGGTAATACAATAGCAGGCTATTTCACAGCCGAATAAAATTCTTGTTGGGCTGGCGCATGCTAGTCCTTAGTCGTTACTGCTTTTAGATTGTGATTTTTGTTTATCACAAGACGTCTTTGTTTCCTGGCGCGATGTGCCGTACTAATTTGTATCAGTGATAACTTTGAATCTTACTTTTAGTTTTCATAGAGTCTATTTTATTTCTTTCCGTCGGCTTATTTTTTGTTATAAAATTAAAAGCCTAATTATTAAATATCAGCGATTGTTTTCGCTTCTCTCCCGCGATGTCTCTGTTTTTTCTCAAACGCTGGTGGTATTGGCAATTATTTTCTTCATTCATTTCTTGCTTTCCATCGGCATGCCTTTTGTCCCCTCTCTCTCTCCCTCGATCTGTCTCTTCTGTTGTTCCTCAAATGCTGCCATGGTGGTGTCGGCAATCATTTTCTTCATTCATTTCTTTCTTTTCGTCGGCTTCCTTTGTGTCGTAAAAGCCGGTAAAATCAATGATTTAAAAATGAAAAAAATTCTTCCGGACGAAAAAAAAAAGTTTTTTTTTTTTTTTTTTTTTTTAAAGGGCGAAAAAGAGGGGTGCGGTTTATACACGAGGGCGGTTTATACAACGTTAATTACGGTACACTGGCTTCCAGTTACTGAGAGAATACAATCCCGGATACTTATTAAATCTTTTAAATCTTTGTCAACCACATTTCCTCTAGCCATCTCCTCACTCTTTCAGCAACACAGAACATCATATTCACTTTGATCTACATCAACTTCGTCCTTTCTCATTCCCAAATCCAGAGAACAGGCTGGCTTCAAATCCTTTCAAATCTTTGCCCCATTCTTATGGAACAAACTTCATGCATTTCTGAGAAATAGTACTTCACTTGACTTTAAAAAACATCTGAAAACATCCTTCTAAAATTCTTAATTTGTCCTTAGACTAAGGGACAGCGCCTTGTATTTCATGGAAAAGGCGCTAAATAAATCCAGTTATTATCATCATTATTATTATTCAACACTCAATTTCTTGAATGGGATTTGGAGTGAATCACTTTGAGCCCTCAGGAATGTCCCCCCTTGTACAATTGGATATTTGTAATGTGCTGTTTACCAAGACATCAGATTTTCAGCCTGTAGTACACAAATAGCACAGCATAGAATATGGCTTCCTAATCACCCGATCTAAATCCAAAAGACATTCTATACGTTGAATTGACATTTATTATGTGATTCACTTCAATACAAGCATGATGATCCATGTCTTTAGTGAGTGCCTAGGAATACAGGCATCTGAACAATTCCTCTTACATGTAATGATGACTCCAGTTCTCTGGCTTGCATGTTGAAAGACCTCTTTTCCTCTTCAAGGATATCTGCTTGAACCTCCTTCTCCTTTAACCTGTATGAAATAAAAAGGAGGACTTTTGTAACCATACAATACATAATGTGTTACAAATGTTAATAATTTACCACTAATTTATGATTGCTAAAATTCTGTTCCTCTCCTCAGCTTCATATTGCCCCCAGTTCATACTACACCTACTACTTCAAATCATAGGTGGATTCTGCCTTCAATGGTGCCCTCCCGATCAAATGCTCCCATCTACCATGTCATCAAGGACACAGAGTTCACCGCCCAGAACGTTAAACTTGCCTTGTTCTCAGTGTCCTTGAGGTTATCCTAGGTAACCTTCTACTCCGCATCTCCTGTTCATCAGCCTCATTCCATCCCCCTTATACCCATCCCTCATATCCATCCCCCTTATACCCATCCCTCATAACCATCACCCATCCTCATCACTATCTCTTACTCCAACCTAGGGTGCGTTCAATCGACCCTTTTCCCCCTAGAATCACGGTTTTCAAAGACGTTTAGTTTAAAACACGGTTGCGTTCAAGCGATTTTTCGTCGGTCATAAAAATAAACGTGTTTAAAAACACAAACATGAAACGCTGAAAAAGATGCGTTTTGTATCATGATTCTGCTTTGTATCATGATTCTGCAGAATCACGGTCGCTAAAATTCGCTTGAACGAACGGAGATCTCAATCATGATTCTATGACGTCATTATCTATTATATATATTATCGCTACCTATATCTATTCTTCCTGGGTGGGCTTAAAAAGAGAGAGAATCAGCGTTGATGGAAAATCGCTGAAAATCGCTTGAACGATCTCCTGCAGTAACCGTGTTTTGTATCGGCGTTTTGAATTGTGATTCATGTTTGTGATTCTAGCTTCGAAAAATCGCTTGAACGCACCCCTAATCATCTTCAATGACAAAGACTCATTCCCTATAAGGTTGCCTTATTAGCACTGTCCTTCAAGTGATTCTTGACAATGGCCCTGAGTTCTTCTACTCCTACATTATCTTCCATTCTCCTTCTATCCATTCCTCTTCCTTTTCCTTCCCTCCATCCATCCCTTTCTTCCACTCCTACTTACCTGTCTTCAATGACACAGAGCTCATTCTCCAGTAGATTTGTCTTGTTCTCAATGTCTTTGAGGTTGTCCTTGAGGGCGTTTGTTTCCGAGACCAGCGTCTTGTTCACACTGCTCAGCTGTTGCATCTCAGATTCTCTTCTCTGCAGCTCCAACTCTTTCTGTTCTCTCACCAATGCAAGAGCCTAACAAAATGCACAGAAAAGAAAAAAGATATTTCAAACCTAGTCATACCAGTGAGGAAATAAAAATGGATAGCCAGATAAACAGTTTGCTTACATTGAACTTTTGCATGTGACAGACTACATGTTTCTCTAGAAATATATATGGATTTTTTTTTTTGTCTTCAAAACTCTTTCTTTTTCTTCTTCTCCTTCTTATTATTATGTATTTGGCATCACCTGTGCCTGGGAGGTGAAAAGCAAACTGAATCACTGTGACCCTGTGGTATAACTGATTGGGTGTGTGTAGGTGGACCACTACCAGGGGTTTCCCCCTACTCTTATATACCAGTAAAAGAGAACAGTGGATTCCTAACATGCAAAGGTGGTGACTCTCCTTCACACGGGCCTCCATTTAACATCTTATCTGAGGGACAGAATGTTTGTTCTGTTCCTCTGTTTCCACATCTTCATTTCCATCTCTCCCATCCTCACATAAGCACACTGTAAGTGAATATTCTGCAAGTGATCAACACTCAACACAATTACTTTTCCTACATTAATTGTTTCTCTACAAAGATGACATTATCATTGTCATGACAATCTGCCATTTTTGCCCCAGTTTTCTTGATAAATGGATAAAACTGACTAAATTAGGTCAATATAAAGACTGCAATTCAACAATACTCCCTTTATAAATGTACTTTTATTCTAAATATAGAAGAAATATGAAAAATAGAAAAAGGGGGGAAGGGGAGGAAGGATCAAATAAAAAAGAGATTGATGAAAAGCGATAAGTGACGGACTACTTTCTCTGAAATTTAATCATGTCCACAATTAAAGAAGAATTGATACTGTGCACTGTTGTTTGCCCCTGAGAGCCATAACACCAAACAAATAATACCATTCCTAACAAACAGGTTATTATCAATTAGCCTTCCCTCCATCTAAATCAATCCATCTCTCTCTCTCTCTCTCTCTCTCTGAACCTATAAACAAACAAGCTGCGTCACACACTAAAAAGGGGGAAACCCAATTATTGTTTGAACAACCCTACATAAGTCCTACAAATAGGCTTAAATCATTTCATCAAAGAATTTATGACCTACCAAGCTAATGTGTCTCTTTTGCCCAAATTGTGCGTAACCTGGGGGTGTTTCACAGAGACTAAGATCGACTTTAAGTTGGACTTAACTATGGCAGGCCGTTCATGCCACTGTTTGCTCTCACCATTTACTGGCATTGGTCTCTCAAGGGACATACAAATCATGTCACAAATCTACAGAATTTACATTTTTTGATAGTTCATTATTGAAGGAAAAAATGTTATCTAAAGATTATAATTGAGAGACCAATAGTGAGAGCAACCAGTGGCATGAATGGCCTGCCATAGTTAAGTCCAACTTAAAGTCGATCTTAGTCTTTGTGAAACACCCCCCTGGTGTGTTTTTGGTAGGCATGAAGACACGCCAGCTGATATCTAGCCTCCGAACACTTCATGGTATGAACAAGTTGGCAACATCTTTAATTTTCTTAATTTCAACTCAATGACATTCTAGATAACCAAATTATTTTTGTTTTTCTTTTATTTCATCTATTCGGTCTACTTTAATTAACGTGGCCATGTAGGAGGTAAATACACTTTTGAAAACAAAGTGAAGGGTAAGCACCAGTTCTAAACATGGATGATTTCATCATAGATATTTTTTTCAAATATAAGTTAATAGACAAATAAGAATACCTGTATGAGATCAGCACTCTCCTCTAGTCTTGAAATAATTTTAATCAAAAGTCTAGCATCAGAGCCAGGAATAAAGTGCCCCTTTTTCCAATATTGTTTAAAAACTCCTTAATTCTAATAATAAATCATTAACAATCTGTTCTGCTCCAGTTAATTTCTATTGTTCATTTTTCAATCAGACCCCTAAAAAGAAACAAATAGGATAGACATATGCCGACTCCCCCTGATCAAAAATCTTCCACAAACTCTCCTGATCCAAACTTCTCCACAAATCAAACAATGGTTCAAAACGATTCACAACCCATGAATGCTTAAATCCATTTTATCCCATTCTAATATCCAGATTATCACTTTTACATTTATGCTGCCCCACTTTATTCCTTCTCTTTTATTTTGCCTTTGAATAAAAAGCCAAAATGCAATTTCCAGTTGATACACGTATGACAATGGAATGAATGTTAGAATGGATTTGTTCCGATAAACTACCCTTCTCCATCATTCCCCCCTCTCTCTCATCACACTGTAAGCAGGTGATCTTCGTGAACACGGTGGATTATCTAGCCTAGGCCATGCAAGAGAGCACAGAGGCCTGTATTTTCCCAATGATTCAGAATTGTTCATTGAGAGGCCGTCATTTAAACAATGCACACATACATAGCCAATTACATTTATGACGAATCCTATTAGGCATTTGTACTCTGTAATAGACTGCATGTTGGTTAGAAATTGCATTCAGATCTTTCAAATCATTCAGAAATTTCCCAGAAATTTGTTGAATACATGCACGTCATTAAATTCAATTCCTATTGTTCTTTTTTAAACAAAAGAATCTGTTATTGAAATAGGGACTATTATACAGATATTGCCTGCCTAGAGGTTTAATATAACATTTCACTTCCCCGACAGAGTTATATTTTTCCCAAGGGATTCTATTTTTCCCGAAGCGCGCAGCGCTGAGGGAAAATATTGTCCCGAGGGAAATATATAACTCTGGAGGGAAATGAAATGTTATTTATTAAAGCGATACAACAGGCAATATCTGTTATATTATATAGTCTATATAGAGTACCGAAGCTGTGACGTCATAAAAATCTATTTTTTGGAATTTCTCAATTTTTTCTTCATTTTCCGAAAGAGCACCAAAAATAATGTCCAAATGTCGAAAACAATTGAATATGTTAAGTATTTGCCGAGATATGACCATCTGATTAAAAAGATTGCCAATGGGAACTCAGTGTTATATTGCTCTGGCTCATAACATTAGGAGCCAGAGCAATATAACACTGAGTTCCCATAGGCAATCTTTTTATTCAGATGGTCATATCTCAGCCAATACTTAACATATTCAATTGGTTTTCGACATTTGGACATTATTTTTGGTGCTCTTTCGGAAAATGAAGAAAAATTGAGAAATTCCAAAAATAGATTTTTGATGACGTCACACTTCACCACTCTATAGATACGACATTTGTGTCATATAGATCTAGATCTAGGCCTACACTAATTCAAAATACTGAAACCAAGAAGCGCGGAGCTGTATAGGCGCAGGGTGGGCGCAGGCTCTAATTGGGCGCAGGCTAGTATCTTGTCTGCATGCAGCGTACTGCGCGTGCGGCAGCTATGCAATATGACGTAGTGATGACGCTCCTCGGTCCAATATAACGTTGGAGGTCCTTGCAGCTCTAGTCACGTGATGGCGCTTTGACCAATCGCGCATCAGTATCTATGTAGGTCATTTAATATATATATATATATGTCATTGTTAGTCCGATATGACTCGACATTAACACACAAGTACTTCAGAGCATACCATGAGGCAGGAAATGTTCTATTACCATGGCTAACTCTCAAAATAAAAGAAGAACACAAAGAAATTTACAAAATAGACGCCATTTTTTCGAAAGTATATATTTTTGTCTAACAAGAGCCAAAAATCTGATCCTGTATAAAAGTAAACTTACAAATTTGCTTGAGAGTCTGTTTCAGGTTTTAAATAAACTAAAAGGCTTATCACTATGTTTCAAAACAGTAGATGAAAAAGAAAAACAAAATTTCAGGAAATATATTCTACAATGGACATAAAGGTAGTTCAACCTTGACATTAACATTCAGGAAAATACATTTTTTTGTTCAGTCTTGGTCTGGTGTCTGTGTCATTATCAAGAGCTACATGTAAGCACATGGTATCACTACACATATCGATAACCCGGAAGCAGTATTCTTCTACCTCTTTCTAAACACTTGGTGATGTCTTACACTCAGGGATACCAGTTGGTTTTGATACCTGTGTAGCGTGTCAAGTGACCCAGAAATATTGGATCCCCTATATTCTGTCTGATAAAAAACCAGAAAAGGCTTGACACAGAGAGGTGACAGAGCATAAAATCAGGCAAAAGCCTGAAAACTGGCATCCCTGTAGGCCTGTACGCTACCCATGAAGTACATGTACCTATGAATCAGACCTTAACATCTTTCAGAATGTCCTAACTCTACAGCGTCCTAAACGTTTTTAACCTTTTTTTATTTTTAACTCTGATATACCCTAACTCCCAGTTTAAAAGAGGAATTTCTTTCTAGTGGAAAACACATACATACACACGTACACACAAACATACTTGCAGCGAGCGACCCCACACTCTATCTTTCTCACCCAATGTGTCAACCATCTTTGATCCATGTCAAGACAGCTGATGACAGCTGATAACAGCTGATGAGCAGACAATGAATTTCATCAGCTGGGAAGTCTTTGATTATTTATGTAACACTAAGCATTTTTTGCTTGTGAAACTGAGGAATGTCCTTTTTTTTAGACTTAATAAGGGGCTGTGAGACAAATCTCAATGTATCACTGGATTTGATCATAATTCATAATTGTATAGGAAGTAAATCATAACCATTAGTTATGAAGCAGGTAATTTCATAGAACAGCAACATTTTCTAATTACATGTATTAAAAGAAAATTATAACAAAATTATGCCCCTACACCATATTTGGTGAGCAGAGGCATCAATACTGCTCTTGGATAAAGGGACAAAATATTACCCTGTTGGGTCAGACTAATCTGACAAATCTGGAAGTTTGGAAGTTTCAAAACAGTCTAACATACAAGCCTAGCCCATATTTTTAATTAGTATGAATACTATTCAACATTCTTCGATTTCCTGACCTGTGTCTGCATTAAAAACAGATCTTTTGAAATCTTCATGATAATCATGTTAGTTTCATTATTTTAGTGAGATATAAGATAAATCTACCAGCTTTTGTTATTACAATAATGTCTGCCATACATACTCATATGGCACTGGAAAAAACCTCAGACAATTTGCTGTAATTCAGTGCAAAGTTAATGGATATGGAACAGAATCTGAAATCATCCTCTCTTTAACCAACCAATTAAATTTTAAGGGAAAACATATGCTAACTGATGATAGGAGAGGGACTGGCAAGCATGTCATTACTCTTCTGTTTCCATGGAAACGGTTTCTGAAACAAGAGGCAAGTCTGTATTTAGACTCTAAGGATCCTTTGCATTACGTGTCAGGTTTCATCATCAGGCAGTTTTAAGGAGACTATCATATTCTACTAAAATGTAGAGTATTCACTTGAATGTAATTGTGAATAATAATTCTAGGCATATTATCTTGAAGACTGAAAACATGTGTCAGAGCTGGCTTTAGTTGAATGAGCAAATTAAAGTGATAAAAATGTTATCTAAATAATGCATTCTATTTAAACAGGAGTAACCATTTAATAGATCATGGTATGAACAAGTACATTTAGATACAAAATATTTAAAAGTTAATATCTGAACATTATTTCTCCTGTCGCATGAACCTTTCACCTGTACATTGAATGTGATAGGATATCCTTTTATCATACCACTACTACTACTACTACTACTACTACTACTACTACTACTACTACCACTACCACTACCACTACCACTACCACTACCACTACCACTACCACTACCACTACCACTACCACTAATAATAACGGTATTACTACTACTATACTGCTGCTACCACCACTACTGCTACTATACCTACTATTACTACTACCACCACCACCTACTACTACTGCTACTACTAAAAACAATATAGAGTATTTATAATGCGCCAACTCCAAAAGTACAATCTGCTCAATTAATGTGTTTTACGTGCCCTTATAAAGCTGTTCTAGGTTTCATTACCCTACTGATAAATCATGCTCAGCAGAATTTATGTTAATATGATAAATTTAATAGGCACAATGTGCATTGCAAAATATACGCTGGGACTTCCCCATTTTGCACACAAACTCAGTGCAGCTATCAATCACTTCTCTACAGTTCACAGTGTATCTCTGCTTTCAATCCAATCACTGCATGTAGTCAATGAACACATACTACTCTATCAAGCCATGGATAGTTGGAAGAAGATTTGAATGATCCATCTTTAAATGGATTTGAATGATCCAACCGAGCAGACTCATTGTTAGTCACTCAGATGTGCAAATGTCAATGACTAAGCTTCTAGGCCCAGTAACTCTGAATATTGTTGAATGTGTGGGAAATATGTCCCACATCAATGAGTAAAATGCTGAATTGCATGTATACACGTACATGCATTTTGCCTGATGAGGTAATTTAGGTAATGAGTTATGCAGTGAAATAGCTTTATTCTAACAAGTAATATATTTTGTTATCTCTAATATACTACCCCCCCCCCAACACTAATTGTTTTCTTGTTTATCTTGCTATCTTTCACACTTTAGACTAATTGAAGCCACAATGCCTCTCTCACCTGTCTGAGACAAAGAAGAAGGTCTGATACATACCTTGATACCTTCAAGATAGCTCTCTGATGCGTGACTCAGTTGTTCTTTCTCACTAGCCACTTGTTGCATCGCATGCATTGTCTCTTCCAACTCCCTGAGAAGAAGAAGAGATGAAGAAGAAAAAAAGGAAAAAAAGAGTGAGAAAAAAAAAATTATCTACATGTATGACCAGGACTTAATCAATCTCCCCTTCTCCGGTTATGTTCAGTAAATAAATCACTAAAACAATGAAAGTAAATTCTTGTAATATTTATGAACAAAAAAAAACAGAAATTGCGAAAGATTTTGACACAACTGTTTCATTAATTTGACATTCCTATGTTTATGCAGTTTTCAACTTTCATACCATTTGCAAGTCCCCCCAACAACTCAATATCACTAATAAGTTTCTCTGATGTATCTACTATCACTCACATCAACTTGCTACTAAAGCTGGATTCATTGCCCCTTTAGGTTTACAGACAGGATCTCTCTCTCTCTCTCTCTCTCTCTATCGCTCTCTCTCTCTCTCTCTCTCTCCATCTAAAGTATCATCTGTTCAGAGCCAAAAGGGCATTAAATCATGTATACTTTAACACACATTTAATGCCCTTGTGTATCTTGAATAGCTCACATCTTTTCCTTCAGCCTGGGTATTGACCTTTTGCACAGTTCTTTTAATACAGAACCCTGACAAGTTTAATACCTCAAAATAAATATTTGTATATATATATAACTGGGATTTACAGTCCTAAGTCAAACATAATGCTCTACGTAGACACACCCATAGGAGTTCGAAGTCTAAAATAAATGATCCCTGGATTACTATGAAGTAAATATTTCCAAACCAGCAAAATCATTTAAGCCTTGATCAGATATATGCCGTGGTAACAGCGGCGCTATTTTTTTTTTTTGATGCGTAATACGCTTCACATTTTCCATCTGATAACACAGAGCTAGTGAATATGCATAATATACAAAAAATGTGGCAGTCTTTTTGCAGGGCTTCACCATAAAAATGGGGGGGGGGGATTAAAACACACCAATCCTAGGCCCTAGTATGGAGCTGCAATTTGGGACAACTGGAGCATTGTCAACAGTGTTTTTTTCTGTTTTTTTAATAATTTTTTGGTTGTTGTTAAATCCAATTCATCATTGAGAATTTATCTTCTTTAAAACTTCAAAATAAATAACATTTTATCTCCTATCTCTGTACTAAGCAATAAGCAATAGAGACTAGCTGACTTCTGAAAGCTTGGAGAAAAGATAATCAACCTTGTGAAAACATTTTTTAAAATGATGCAAATACAGGACATATCCATGGACAAAACCTACGTTCTGCCCGAGATAAATGGCTCCTTCAATGAACAACCAATCATTTTGACAAATTTTCAGAGGGACGAAGACGATCTGAACTTGTTGCATCATTACCCGAGGTGATAAATCATGCTGAAGGAGTCGGTGACATCATTAGTGATGGTCATAAATAATGTTGAAGAATGGTGACTGTAGATTGCTTTTGACATTCTCACTCATTTATTAAATTGAATTACCACTACTCCAGAGGTCATGACCAGACTATTTTCACAGCATACAAGTTGTCAATCTTAATTGCCTTCTCCACCAAATTTATGAAAGAAATGAAACATGCAGAAATAAATTGCCTTTATAAATTGTAAATGAAATGAAATAGCCTCACTGTAATATTAACTTAGACCCCGTTCTCACTCACTTTGAAAGTGGTCTTAGTTAGACCGCTCCAGAGGAACGGGTCTTGAGGAACGGTTTGCGAGGGTTCACACTCCGAGCAGTTTTTTTATGGCTCAAACCGCTCCACGAGTCAAAGTGGTCTTGTTGCTATGGCAGCTCAGGTCAGCGGGTAAATTTTTCGCGCGAATACAAAGCGTATGTACCGTACTACATGTTTCGCGTGCAACGTCACTAGACCACTTCCGTTCAAAGTGCGCTTCCGTTCACACTCGCACGTTAGAGCGCTCCAAACCGCTCTTAATAAGACCCGTTCCTCAAGACCACCTCCCGAGGTGGTCTTCTGGAGCGGTCCAGAAGTCCACTTCCTGGACCACTTTGACCGTTCTCACTCACCTTAGAACCGCTCCTGAGGAACGGGTCTTAGTTAGACCGCTCCAACGAAGTGAATGAGAACGGGGTCTAAGTGTTATACACGGGACCAATCAAAACAAAATAAAGAAGACAATTGCTCTGTACATGTATGTTTGGGGTTCAATGCTTGTATCCTCTCAGTATCACTTCTGTATAAAAAGGGATGCAAGTTGAAATACCAAAATGTACTCAAAAAGCATTTATATTACAAAATAAATCGCCCCTTTATGTTTTTCAATTGAGAACCATTTAGATGTCTCATCTTGTTGTTTTATGATCATTTCAAGTTTTTTCATTAAGAGATTATTACTAATATTTATTTTTCTCTTTTTTGGGGGATGTGCCCTCCCCACCCCAAGCAAAAAAGAAGAAGAAAGTTTTGAACATTTGAAGGGAATGAATAGTCAACATGAGACCACCTTGAAGAGTTTTGATTTCTTGAGAAGGAGATCTGTGTTGCCTCTGGTGACAAGACTGACAAATCATAACATTCTGTATCATCAATACTTCATCATTTAAGGGCACTTCTTTTTTTAATCAACCTTGATTCATAAATTGGTCTAAAATCTGAAAAACACCTGTCAACAAAGTATTTTCAGCAAAATTTATTCTTCAAACATTATTCAGGATATTTCTTGATCCTCAGGAAGGAAATGCTAAGGTAACAAGGGAATTCCCATTTTCTAACACAACAAGGTAGGACTAAGTTTGACTAAATACTTATTTGTGAGCAATTATTCCTAATCCATGCTAATTTCCTACCAGAAAGTAGCCCCACCCTCATGAAACTTCAATCTTTGGAAAGAGAGAAAAATTCTAATTCTATACTTTTTTTGTTGGTACATGAATAGTGATCCACTCAAGTGTCTGCCAGGGTGACTAAAATGACTCGTTTACTGTCTCTTCTTAGCATTTCATTTCTTCGCACCAGCTTATTACAGAAATCCTCAAAAGCATTTTTCTTAAAAAAGAAGAAAAAATATCACTCACATTTTTGTCCTTTCATGTTCATCTAAGAGTTCTCTGGCTGTGTTCTCTATCTTCATCTTCTCCTCCTCCAGCTCAATAGCAATCTTCTCAAGCTCCTACAAACATAAGAAATTATGAAAACAGAGGAGGAGAGAGAGACAGAGAGAGAGAGAGAGAGAGGGAGAGAGACAGAGAGAGGGGGAAAACAAAATCAAAATTAGAGGTATTATTGATGAGTGCTTAATGTGACACCGCATTCAAGATAAACTGACTCGGTTCTTCACAATTCATAAGCACAATCCAATACCGGTATCTTTCTTTTCTTCTTCAAAATACCATATTTACAACAATTTCATTTCCCTACCATTTTCATAAATATGCAATACTGTTAGACACAATTGCCAATAACTTGTATGCATGCAATATATAGTTCTCAGTTTTACAATTATTGTACACACTGAAAAGCTAACAAACTCAGGGCAGTTGGTCTTTAAGAATTCTTATATATGCAGCTCTATGTAACAATATACAAGCTCAAAAATTATATCATTTCTGTATATAATGAAAAACCTGGTTGCATGCACGCACCCACTTTTGTATTGGGTCATGTCAAAGTTCAAAAGGTACATGGTATTGAGAATAGAATATCCACTCATGTACATTTGTACTGTGGGGGAGCTGAAACCAGCATGATTTTCTTTCACATGATGAACAATAGTGAATATTATATGAATAACTTTTATAATATATTTCTCTAGTGCTTGTTCCTCTTTCGCTCATTGATATTAATCAAGTTGACTAATTCACAGTTCCTTATTTCACAATAATTCTTTTTTTTTCTATCCAAAGAGACATGATAATCTATTTTGCCATGTTTATTCAAACTGATCTATTAATACATTCTGAATGACATTACAATTAAACAGCTTCTAATCACAATAGTTTAACACATATAGCTTTGAAAGAGAATGCACTGAACCATGAATTGTTGTTTATTTGCATACTGCCCTGTTTACTCAATAATTGTAAAAAATGTAATAAATGTTATAAAACAATTATTACTGTTCTGGATCAATTCAGATAATGAATAAGTAGTTTGAGGGGGTGAGCTTTGAGAGTAAAGTATTTAGGTACCGGTAATTAAGTGCCATGGTTTGTTATCTAACAATAAATACATCACTGATGTTCATGAAATAATGAAATAATAATGTTAAACATATCAAAGTTTACAATAATGGAAGATTTTCATAATGAAAACAAATGACATACATGCAAATTGTATTATGTTGGCATTTCACTGATATATGCAAACAAATGTCATGGGTTACATGTAATGTGCCTAATTACGAGAAACCGAGAGTACTGAATATTCTTACACATTTCCGTAGTGTCTTTACAATATATATGTCAATCTGCTGATATTCGACTATGATCATATTGATCACTTAATAGTTCTATCCCTGGCCACAATTAATTTCATTAGAGTAATATTACTTTCACTAAGTATCTGCTTAAAAAAATGACAACTAAGCAATTTTACTCTCCTCCCTCTCCACCTGCATTTGCTATACATGTAACTTCACAAAGTACCCCCACTGGCCCATAGAAATGATTAACACGATGTACATGTACTGTAGCCTACATGCAGACAATACATGTTACAAGAAAAATCACAATATATATAGAAGTCAAAACATTCTTACTGAGCTTATATTGCGCAAGAAACTGTAAATCAAAATCGTATGTTCTTTTTCTGATTACTTAAAACATAACAGCAAGAGCATACACCAGGGAACTCCCCCCCTGGAACAAATTTATGCTGGTATGTTATCACCAATGGCAACTAATAACACAAGTAAAGGTGTATCACTTACAACAGAGCAAGAATATTGCGTATTTGTTTCATGAAATGTAAAAGGGGACTTTTTTCACTGCTGAATTCAAAATGGAGTGATGGAATAGAGATCAAGCATATCACATAATATCAATGAAACAATTGGGATTTTACTGAAACTTTTGAAAAGCAAGAAAAGAAAAAAGGGAAAATATAGATTCAATAGCTGTCTATTCAAAGGGACTTTGTGCAGGTGTTTTTAACCTATGCCCAAAATATTTTGACTTTATTTGTATGGCTCAATTCATGCCATCAATGTTATTAACGTATTACCATGGTGAAACTTACGTGATCAAGTACAGTATACTATCAGCTAAAAACAGAAATCTAGAAAGTAAGATTATTATTTCCCCTAATAATCTATTTATAATAAACAATTTGACAGAAAATGTCAGTTTATTCTAAAAGCTACTAAAGTTAAGCATTTTGAGACTTCTTATATTTCAGTTTTCATTAATATATCATATAAATATTCATGGTTTAATCAATGAAATATGGCTGCTTGCTACACAACATTTTTCAGCTGATAACCAGATGTGTTTAAACTAATTTTAACTGGTAGAAACTTAGAACAAGAAATTGCTTTGACTTTATTTTAAGTTGAAAAAGATAAAACATGGTCCTTCAGTTGTCATCCAACATAAAAACATTTCAAATTAAAATAGGTTTGTACAAGATGCCATCAATACAAGTATCTAAATCCCCCCTCCCCCAAAACAGGGGGAAAAATAATTAAAACATTTGGGGGGGGGCTACTTTTCAAGCTTGCTTGCATGAAAATAACACTAGCTCTTTAAATTGTTTTGCATTGAACTCTATGCAAAATTGACTTTCGGGGGCTCTTTTCGGCATTTCTGGGGCAAATTCGCCCCGAGCCCCCGTGTATTTTCTTCCCTGCCCCCAAATTCAGTCAACGCCCTTGTGGTTCTCAGCAGACTACTTTCCCCGTATAGGCTTTCTAAAAATAGTTCATCGACAAAAGTATTAAGCTCATGGCATTTGATCATTTCCTTTGCAGTCAATCCAAAAGAGCAAGTGTTAGATCGACACCAAGATATATCGGCTCAACTGGTGAAAACCTGTCAACATACCATCCTGCCCAGAGCCAGAAAGGCTTTCACTCATCTATACCGGTAATGCAACGTTGTTTTAACACCCTTCTGGCTCTCCGTGAAACCACAGTCTCTCGCCTTCGCAACTGGATCAAAATATTTTGCATGTAATCAGTGTTAGAAATCATAACGCTTACTGCCCTTTTCCTTTTGGGAGCTAAATTTAGAAGGTTCATCCAAAAGAGGGATCTGGTTATGTTTCCTGTCACTTATTTTGGTGAGAAAGTGATAAAAGCAGGACCTTCATCATCCATCAAGCTTACAAAGTTGTTAGTTATGATTCATTATTGATCTCTGTTTTGGGTCGACAAAATGAAACACTACCAATTTTAATGCAGAAAATTTATCATAGAGAGCTCTGAAATATTATATTTTTTTACATACCGGTACATAACAGGTTATGGAGAACTCTATTTTATCAGGTAATCTTTCTGGACAGAAAAAATATGACAGATTATCAATATACAAAATATTTGTAATTATTTTCATGCCTGATTTGACTATGGACTGTTATGTACAGTGTTTATGATGTACATGTATCACACAATTAGTTTGAATTTGAATGGTCTTGATAATAAAGAATTAGGAAATGCAGTTATACAATAATTACAAGCACTTCACAGTCACTTAATTTTATACAATGCCTTCACACACATTACCACATACATCAGAAATCCATTTGCACACATTTCCAAATTAAAAGATAATGAGTGCTAATAGCCCTTTTGTTCTGTTTTAAAGACTTCTCTTTATTCTGCTGGTCATTTCCTTCCTCTTTCACTTAATTGATTTGTTTCCACTGAATGGTATTTCTACTTGCCTATAAATGGATGGAAACAGTACCGGTAGTTTCGATTTAATGCCAACACTTCATCAAACTCAAAGAGAATATCAAGTTACAAATGTCGATTCACTGTTTCCTGAAAGGCTACAGAAATTTTGAAAACAAACGTTGACAGGGCCGATGTATTTACCATCGATATGACACAGTGAGAGTGAGAATAGAAGGAAATGTCCCTGGACGAAAATAGGCCGGGTATCACGCTCCAATCTGAAAGATCTGGAAGTCAAAGCGAGGGCAGTCGAATCAAATTTGAGATAACTTTGAAGCCTCTCTTTGGTTCCTATGGATGAGCTGTGCTACAAACTGCGTACCTTTAATCAGATTTAAACCTACTCAGACATGGTGCAGGAATACGGTGCTTGTCGATAGATTAGAATTATGATATATAAACTGACACTAATATGGAATTATACCATTTTTAAAGGTACATGTACATGTACATGTACATGGAACATTCCAAGTCTTGTTGGCACAAATGGGTATGTGTTTACATGACTGAAACTAAAGGTGGGCCTATTGTTTATTTGGGAGTGTTTGTGAACCTCATTATCCATTGATATTTAAGAAAATAAATATTTTGAGAAAAACTTCGAAAATATTTTTTTTAAGGTTTGGGCAGTATTGATTTACAAAAGAAAAATTCAATTCATAACATATTCCAATCATCAACATAGTCAATTATTGCAATTGTAATTACTATGTAATACAAAACTGATTTTGTATGACTATGAATTATTCTACAAGTGCTCTCCCTAGCCAGACTCACCCACAGCCAGTAAATTAGGCTTAAAAAGATATTCCTGTTTAAATTTTAAAAGTAAAGAAAGGGTAATTGACCAAATAACCTCCAATCTGGCCATATGAAAATAAGTTTTACAATCAGAGGTTATTGGTAGTACTCACAAAGTTGATTAGTCAAACCTACATTGCATTTCTCAGAAAACGTTGTGATCAAATTGGGAACGGTAGAGTTGGACCTACATACATGTACATGTACAGTCAAACCTGTCTATAGCGACCGCTCAAGGGAAACACAAAAAGTGGCCTTTGTAGACAGGTAGTCTTTGTAGACAGGTTCCTTTAGTACATGTTTCAATGAGAAACCATTTTCAAGGGAAACAAAAAATGTGGTCTTTGTAGACAGGTGGTCTTTGTAGACAGGTGGTCACTAAAGCAGGTTTGACTGTATTTATTAAAGATACGATAAAACCAAGAATGGGTCAATCCATATAATAACAAAATTTTAGAGTGGATTTCAATAAATGTGCTAATACTATAAATAGCTCAACCATTTTAGGATGATGAGTTTTAGAAACCAATTTCCAAATGATTTGCTCCACAAACTTTCCCCCTATGACACTGCTGGAGAACACTCTATTCCATAAACACAATCTCAAGTGAAATACCCTAAAGAGCAATTTAGCAATGATTCAAATTGTTCATAATATCTTTATACAAGCAAGCATGGAAATTCAATTTTCAACAAACGAAAGGGGGCTAGGGAGAGGGGAGCCAAATCAAATGCCACAGTGACGTTAAAGGTAATCTCTGAGATCTGGTAAAGGTCATTGCATTTCTGGTATTTTTAAAGAAGGTTGTTAAAATTTTGTTCTAAATAATTGATTAGAATGTACTTTAAAGCATAACAATGATCTTAAAACGAACAAAAAATTACAAGCACACAAATTTCAAGAAAAGATTCCGAAAAGCACAACACAGATATACTCATATGGGACAATGTATATGTATGATTGTCCACTTGTCAGTCTAAACATCTTTATCTGCCTCGATTATTACTAAGGTATTAACAATTTTCTAGCGAATTTGTCAGAAATTTGTCAGAAATCGGACAATAGCATTCAACATTCAGAATGAACTTATTTGATTCTATAAGTATTTCATTTTCCATCTTTATAGCATTCAGCATTCAGAATGAACTTATTTGATTCTATAAGTATTTCATTTTCCTTCTTTATAGGAATTGCAATACTGCCTTTAAATACCAAGTCCTGATTCCATGCGTTTGTCCATGAACCCTGCCTAATCAATTCTATTTCCATAATGGATGGATTGATGTTGATCAATTTGCCGCTGATAGGAGGCATCCGTTGCGGCCATTATCTGATTTTCGCGTTGAGTCATGGGAACCCTTTTTGATGGCTGATGGGAATAGCATGCTCAATCGTGACCATAACCTTGCTGGGGAAACACTTTCTACTGTAGAGGAGAAAGATCTGTGAAACATCAGGGGGTAGGTTTTGATCAGCAGTCGCGCCACGCTGTACACATACATGTGCACAATCAATCCTTATTTATTTAGACTAGCCACATGAATGTGCTTCCGGTTGAATAAAGGAAGTGAATTGAGGCTATGTCAACTTTTAGTTTTGGCACGTGTTAAAGACAGACGCTATCTGGCAAAGCTAGTGACATGGGTTGTCCTTTAAGGAAGTCTGCAGAGAGTGGATGTGTAATTTCCGAACAAAAACTATTTTAAAAAAGGAAGGGTGAATGTAAAGTTTATTCAAATCATGGGAAGGGTTCAAACTCTCAAATGGCAATCCTGCTTTCATGGAAAGCTGGAGAAACATGTGGGTCTCTGTAAATATGATGAAAAAAGCTTTTGAGACCAAACAAAAGGAAGACACCATTTCAGGCAGCTTTCTCAGGGTAATAACCTATTCTCATAATGTATTATTACCTGGTGATCAAGTATTCATATAAACATCAATACCTCATTTAATTTGCATCTTACATACGAAACATTTGGTCAAAACAAATTCACTAATTTCAACATCCTAAACAAAGAATCTAGAACACTGTAAACATTAGGAAAAAAAACCGCCAGCCGAGGATAGGAAGTCTTGCCGTCTCCCAGATGTGCTAACCGCTTCATAACATCCTTGCTCTTGGACTGGCAATAAAAAGATTATATCCTTGTTATTTCCCTTTCTTAAACAAGCACAACAACTCTAAACCTGGATGCAGGGCTAAGGGATAGGATGTGCAAGGGGACGCAAATGTCCCCCATGGTAGTTTTCTTAAAGGTCACGGTAACTGACATATAGACCTGACCTGGTTTTATTGCCAGGATGATAGCTGTTCATTAATTAGAAATTTGTCCCAAATATAATACGCACTTCCCATGGAGCCTGTAAAGTAAACTGTCATTTAAAAGAAGTACTGGTTGTGTATCACTTCTATCCATATCTTATAGCGTACAATTAAGAGAATAGCACCCCACCCCCTGCCATTCACTTACACATGTAAGTGGCTGTCATCCAGCCAGTATTTTTATTTATTCAATCATTCTTTTCTTTTCTTCTTCCTTTTTTAAATTATTTATATTTCTTTATTTTTTACTCTTTCTTGGAAAGGGACAACAATGCCCACCTAAGAATTTGAGTGTTGAATGATATATTGATATTACACAGAATGGAATATTTTTCTCCCTGAAATAGGAACAGGTATCTTCATTGTGAAGTTTACTCCCACTGAATATATTTTGTGTTCCATTTAACACCCAAAGAAGGCACTGAACGTCAAGATGTATCACTTAAAAGTTGAGTCATAAAATTGCTTAAAACACTGTGGTACAGAAAGAGTTTAGGTTAGAAGTTCACCGCTTCATATGAGAATCCATCTACAGAGTGACAAAATAGTACATACTGCACACCGGTAGATGGCTATTACCTACATCAGGGAGATGAAAGGAAGGACGTGAATGTTGATGTATTCCCTTTAAACCCATCATTAGCGCCGACACTGCAGAATGTTTTCCTAACTAATCCCAACTAATCCGAGTTACTGCCGCTCGAGCGCGAGCTCTCGTAAATTTCTTTGAAGCAAGTGACAGGCGAGGAGTGACTGCGCATGCGCCTTCGCTCAGCGTAGGAATGAAAAATGGCGACCATTTGTGCTCCTGAGATTCAGTCCCAAAGCCCGGCAGGAAATTTGTTTTTTTACCTGAAAGATTGGGAAATTGAGAGTTGGGGAAACAAGCGTCTGTATCTGTGGAGTTCCTGCTACGGAAAACTTAATACAATATGGGGTAAAAGTTGTCTGATTATAAATATATATATATATTTTGACAGACTTCAGAGTCATGTCACATTAAAACACGCAAAAACACGCATATGGGACTGGTATCAGTATAACGTTTACAATCTCCTCTTTCCTTCTAAATATATCAAAATATGTACATCATAGCGCAAGGTTGAATAAATGTCCATCAATATTCATCTTCATATTTTCCAAAATGATCATAACCTAACGTGTAACTTGGCTATATCTAGTCGGATTTGGACGTTTCGAAAGCGTAGGACTTCTTTGTATATCACCTCGTTCGGATACAACCACTGTGCATATGATATGCACAGGCTTGAGTGACTGCGCAGCCAGAATGTGTAGATATCGATGTTAGTGTATTGCCCAAAACAGTGGAGGGATGGCAAGAATGCCAAAATCGGCGGTGTTGAGCATGGGACTTCAAAGCACTGCCAACCCCAGCGTTATCGCTCTAATTTACGTCCGAGCACTCATTGTTGCGTAACTTTCATAGCCTCCGGGTACCGAGCGGCTGTCTGAGCGCTGCTTATCAGGAGTTTGGAGGATCAATTGCAGCAAACTAAGCTTACTTAATACCCCTGGAATGTCATAAAATAAAGATTCATCTCCTTCCTTTCATCTCCCTGCCTACATGTAGGAGCTCTGTGACAACTCCTTGCTAATATAAGTGCCATTAATTTCCCCTCATTTATATCACTATAGACGTATGTCACATGTGACAAAGAACAAAACTTTCACTTTCACATATTGTATTTTCTTGTTGCGAAACAGTATATGAAATGATGATCTACTTTTAGCACAGGAAAAAACAGAGTTCAATTACATTGAAAGTAATATCACATTAACAGTACACCTACAGTACATGTTAATTTGTCGACAACACTTTCATTATGACACTATTAAAAGCCAATAATGTAACTGAACATGTTCAACCAGCCCAACATAAAAGTACTGCCAGTTGTATAATTTTTCTTTTTTTGTGGACCTACAACTGAAGGGAGGGGGTAAGGTATACACCAATTTTACTCTTTTATAGATACGTCCCACACTGGCTCACATTTGTGAACTTAAAATAGAATAATGCTGAAAAAAAATTAAAGCTTTCATTCCTTCCTCCCTGAACCTGAAGCACTTCTTCTCTAAAAATGTCCCCAAGGAACCCCCCGATAATCAAATGGATCCTTCCATAAAGCATATCACCACCTTTAAGCTCTGGCAGAGTCCACTGCAAGCCAAGGGTGGGGCAGCATGTCTTACCTCACATTTGTCCATTTCGTCCCTGAGTGCCAGTGCCTCTAAGTGAAGCTGTTCCCGATACCTTTGACTGTCCCTTGCCAGCTCCAGACTTTGTTTTTCCAGCGTCTGGATCATGGACTCGCCCAGTTCCGCATTCTTCCATGTTCTGCAAAGTTCAAAGAAGGAGAGGGGTAAAATCAATAAGAGTACCGTAACCTATTTTGCTCTGATTTAATCTCAAAGGTATATACAGGTATGTAATGCTTATAATGGATATCAAAAATAGCTTAGCTTGAATTCTTCAAATTGGGTATATTATTCATGCTGAAAGCATTTAAAATAATTTAGCATAAAAGCAATCTTCTACAAAGCACTTAAATTAATTAGTACAAATCTAGCAAACAATTAAATCTGCATAATTAATAATCTCTGCTACCATAATGACAAATGTGGATCAACGCTTTCATCTTGTTTTGCTTTCAAGCCAGGTACTTATAATTTACACCTACATCCCTCTAATTTGAGGCATATGTGCAGGTACTTTGGAAGTGACTAGAGAGGAGAGATAAAATAAATCTGTCCTCTACTTATTAGCAAAAAGATAAAATTAACAATTGATTAAAGTGATGTTTATGAATTAAATTAGGATGTCTATCAAACTCTCTGAAGGTTATGCATATGACCTACTTGTACACTGATAAAGTAAATGTTTTTATGTAACAACAATGACAGCTACACAATAAGTCACAAGTAATTAGCAGCATCAAGAATGAAAGTTTGGACAATCCTGTCACCTGTGAAGAAAATTACAGGTGGACATGTTATAAAAAGATTTCACCTCTAAAATGACATACAAGGATAGCTGGGTAAGACCTTCATGGGTAATCATATACTCTTTTCACACTTGTTTTGCTTAACCCCGTACTTTGCTTAGCCCCGTACTATCCTTAACCCCGGACTAACTTTTTTGGCTTTTCACACACGCTTATTTAGTCCTGTACTAAGCGCCTATCCCGAATAAGAAAATTCATGCTGTTCTCACTGCAATTCGTTAACCCCGTACTAGCTATATAGCGTGAATATCAATTAATTCGCTCCATTGCATAGTACCGGACTATTTTTCGTTTCTGTTCTCATTCATCTGCTTGGCACCGCAATTGCGGAGTTAGCACCACAATTGTGGGTTAGCCCTGCTATTTTGCAGGGCCAGCTAACCCGTACTATAGGTGGGGCTAGCCCACTTTGGTAAATGCAAGTCTGAACAGAAAGTGGAATAGGCTTAACCCCGGACTATAGGTGGGGCTAAGACCCCCCTTTAACCCCACCTATAGTACGGGGTTAAGCAAAATTTTGCCAGTGTGAAAAGCATATTAGAAAACAGAAGCTATACATGCGAAGTTAAAGTTTACTTGAAGATAACTTTCTGTCTATCTAAACCTGTTAAGATTTTGTTTATCCAACTTTGATATGACTGAAATTCAAGCATATGTGTAGATCCAGTGCAATTTAAATATGCAACTTTCTAAGAAATGGTTTCTAAATTTAAGATATTAGTCACTTTAAATTTTAATCCTTAATTTGACAACATGATTATATCATGGTTCGAGGACGAAACCCAGAGAAATTTCTGTAAACTTTTGCATTTTCTCACTTTTTTAAGAAGAAAAAGCATCTATGTATCTGTTATAAAAGAGCTTCAGAAGAAAACAAGTGTCTGTTTGCCTTAAATGACAGGTTACAAAATGATGACATGTAAAAATGATCAAAAAAAGTACAATACAGAACATGTGAACCTTAATCATGCTAATACTTCTTAACACTTTAATTGTAAATAGTTTGGTGTACAATCTACATAACAGAGTTGCCTCTTTAACCTTATATGTATCTATCTGTATTCCCAAAGGAAATCCTGCTTCTTCTACAAAATATCATTGACAGAAAATGACTTGCAAATTTCAGGCTGGATGATCATAGTAAATCATGGGTCAGCAGAAATTAATGGCCTGTGTTATGCAAATGTCTGACTAATTGAGAAATACAGCAGGAAAACGTACGGTACTGCTATTCAGGTTTAGTTTCTATTCTAATTTCTAAACCTTAGTGACCAATTCAAAATGAATCACAAACTTATTCGATAGGGAATCTTACAGAAAACAAGAATAAAATGAGAGAGGTAAAGTCTTTCGGAAAATACAAGAATCACAATTACATGTATAAGACAAAAAAAGTATAAAATATTGGGATGAACATTAGGACGAAAGAGATCTTCTTCCAACATTATTCAGTTCCTGGCTCAACTACATACAGGTATGGATAATTCAATAAATTAGGGACCCACTTTGTGACCCACTTTGTGACATTTTTGGTGTCCCTGTTATTATTTGTGGCTCTGAGTAAAGATTTAAATAAAATGAAATTAAAAACACCAAAAAAGAAATGTCACAAAGTGGGTCTCTAATTTATGGAATTACCCATATATGTAAGTTACTTGTATGTTCACTTTTGATTGTACATTTTAAGTGCATTTCCATTGTTTCTTATTTAGTACCACTAATCCAGAAATATGAATAAACAGAAACTAACAAGGAAAATCAACACATGTCAAAAGGAAAGTGATGCAGCACTTTGTACTTTCGAAAAGGTTTAGGTTTAGCTCCAGGACACGGCACTGGAGCAGACAAATGGAATTCAATACCAAAAAAAATGTGGAGGTGGTTGCTATATATTGAAGCTCATATTTCTTTACAGAGGTACTACTGCACTCCTCAGGCTGTTTGCAAGGTATCGACAAACAAGCTTGACTTTTGCATCGCCAACGTGACATCACATTCCACTTTTCATACACATGTATACAGGTTCAGTCCCATGAAGTACAGTGTAGGATAAACTTTCAACGTACCATTTGATTTTGAACTCTTGAAGATAAAGACCACTTCTGGTCATGCGATTGCATTGTGAAAGAAACGTTGTGGAATCGATCAGAAAAGGTTGATCATCTAGCATATAAGTATTGCAAGGTTCTGGAATCATCAAAATGATAAGAAATTTGGCCCAGTCTTGGTCAAGTTACAAGCACTGTACACAGAAAGATGTATATGGGACTACGCGACTACGTGCGCGATATCTATTTGGTCCCAATAGATAAAATAATTTACCAAATATATCAATTAGTAGGCGGTTTCCCGACTTTCCCGGCAAAATTTGTATCATCACGTATTAGTCAAAACATATTCTTTCACATGATTGGTAATGAGAGCTTCCATTTCATTTTTTTGAGAGAGGGGGCGTTTCCAAAACTGGTCTTTACCTTTAATTTATTTAGGAAGGCAGCTGTAGCTACATGTACATGTGGACCTAAATGTACATTCAGTTGGATAAAACATGAATAGGCCTACTTGCTGATTTAAAGCCCCACTGCACTACTTGTAGCTACTTGCTCCCTCTATATAGAAAACAATGCCGAAATGGTGCCTGTTGGTCCCCCAATACCCCCATCATCCTCTTCTTATGTTAATTGAGAGCTGAGTTGATGAGATAACCACCTGTCAGTGACCACACTGGGAGGTCTAATCCTTCCTGGCCAAACTAGTGCAGACGGGCTTTGTGTGTGTGTGTATTGGGTTTTTACAGACGTGTATCAATCAGATATGATTATTTACGTCTGGGGACCGACCTTTAACGTCACCATCCAAAAGACGTGACTCAGTTTCGAACCTGCGTCCTCGGCTGAATCAGTTTGTAACTTCCACTGTTAGCTGGATTACAGGCGCACGCCACAACGCCACAATGCCTTTAAAGAAGTAATTATTCATATATACCAGTCGAACATTTCTTGTGTTCAATTAGTGACAAAAAGCTCTAAAAATCAAGGAAATAATATCTAACAGGCCTTCATTTTTCTTTAGTATTTCTCCTTTCTTCAAACTGTATGCAAATCAAAATTCACAGCACTGTAATTCTCTGAAAACAGATGGGCAGTTCGATGCCATGTCATATGCAAAATGTAGGTCTTTTTTCTGTCTGGTATCTTTAAACTAAAAATATTAATCATTTGTATAGTTCACAGACTGGATGGCCAACGTAGTACAAGAGATGAATAACCTAAATATTGATCTCAACACCTTTGACAGGTGCCTTTAAGACCTGGACACCATCAGAAGACAGTTAACTGTCAGTCACCCAGTGGTGCTGATGACGATTCTGGGTGGCTACACTACCAACATCAGGCCAGAGTAATCAGATAACTTGCTCCTACATTGCACATCGCTCTTGGCCAGACAAAAATAAATAGGCTCCATTACGGTTAATAGGCCAACTAACTCATCACATGAGCATTAGGGTCCACTAACTAATTCATCTAGCGCACAAGTCATATCCTCTAGTCTAAAGCCTTGTCCAGAGGTGGTGTTGTATAGTCGGGACATGTGTTTCCATTGATGAGTCCAGGGAATTGGTGTGTTAAGGTAATCCTTTAATTCTAGTAACGAAACTGTTTCTTCCATAACTCTCTACAAGTTTGGACAATGCATGTGTAATGTATGGCGGTCTACATATAATCAATCCCAGTTTTTTTGTCTTCATTGGCTAATCACTGCTGGTCCTACCCTAGAATAGCCCTCATGAAGTCTAAGTATACATGTAGGCCCTCTATCTATCTATATGGGAGTACCGGAGTATAGAAGTTCAAAAGGATCAATCACTACATCTGATTTACTGTGTTCAGACAACCAGATTTCATCATATATAACTGTATGAGAATCGATAGTTTCAAAAAAGTTTCTCAAAACAATGTATATACAATGTTGTCCTCTAGTGTCTGTAAGCTCCTTTCGCTTTACTATGATATTTTTTTTACACAATATAAATTTCCTATACAGTAGTCTGAATTGGCTGTTCCTTTATCTGTTCTCTCCATTTTCCTCTCACTTTGATGTCTCTGCCTGGCTCCATGAAACGAAGCATTTCACAGCAGACTTTTTCAATCTTATAAAACAATAATTACTTGATGGAGTGAGTTTAAACAAGTTTGTTAGACACACATCGGCCGTATTCAATCAAATGTGTTACATCAAGTTCATGTTTCAAGTTTCAACCCTATTAAAATGGGTAGTGAACTAACGATCGTCAATAAGCTGTAAAAACTCTGAAGTTGTCAGGCTGTTGACCCTGTTTGACCCCAAATATTTGTCAAAAGGAAGCCGTCAATAGTTCCATCCGTTGGTGCAAATACTCAGCTTATGCATTACATGTATTTCAAATAGCCTGATGACACAAATAGCTAACCCTTTTCTTAACTACATGTATGACCACACGAAAGCAGCAATAACTCCCGGAAAAGATAATTTCCTAAAATGTAACCCTTAGGGTATCTATCTGACCTAGAAAGATTGTGACAAGGTTTTGATAAAAATTCTGGTCACAATGTCACTGACAAGAGCATTTTAATTGGATGACACCAGTAACATAGCTTTGTGTGCTGTTTCATGGTAAAAACAATAAAATTAGTAGAGCATTTTGAAGAATAATGATCATATTGTATGTGAAGTTATATCAGTTGAATCTTCTTCATCTTTTCCACTGTCCAATTTTCATGAGAAATTTTAGTTTGTATCAATTTTTATTCATTATATTTTACTTTCTTTTCTTCTTTAGATTAAAGTGGGTTCATGAATTGTGAAATTAGATATCATGGAATACTGTTGGTATGATGAAAAAAATTATGAGACTAGAAGCATCATATTTGTACCGGTAAGTTACGTTGGTGGAACCATAGATGTTTTTCCGGTCTACTGAACAAATTTCTCCTACATCATGCAGGCTTGTTCTGTTTGTCACGGAAATTGATTTCAAAGTGGCAGGAGCACACACACATGTGCTAAATGTCCTCAGTAAATAAAGGAAGGACATGAAATAGCCTACTGTTCTATAAAAATGAGGAAGATTCTTCCATTTTGTATTCTTAAAATTGCATAATGTATTTACATGTAATGTATCAGGAAGTTGAAATCTAGATGTGAAGTTAGAATGAGATTTCAGAGATATTTTGACAAAGATGCAAAACCAAGATGCAAACATACGATTCCAGTGTTAAGAATTACGTTTTGTTAATGTACCGGTACACAATACAGTGTATCATGCGCAGATACAGCTCCATTCCCTGAATGGAATGTTATTTCCTTTTTCTTTTTCTTTTTTCAAAACTTCTTTTGAGCCTTTCAGAACAAAATGTCTCCTGCCTCCTGTGGACCAGAATTTTTCCCTTTTTTCATGCTGAGATGACTAAATTGGTGATCTAAACTTTTGAAATTGAAATCATCAGAGCTTCCTAATAATATCCATGATTTTCTCAAACTGTAGTTTCTGTGATTTATCTACTTTCATTCATCTGAAGTAACTCATCACCAAGTTTCGAATTTCATACAACTCTATCATCCACACCATCTGCAGAAATACTCTGAATTAGATCAGAATGTTTTAGAATTGAGATTTCTGGTGAAAGAAGGGTGAAGGCTGAATTCAGAAGAGGCGTATACTCACATTCTTCCTGACTTGCGCATGATATCCACCCATTTCTCCCTGTCGTACTCTGTGTCCGTCGCCAGAAATATTGAACCCTGTTGTATGAGGAGATAGAGAGAATTAAAAGAATTAAGAATCTCTTTAATAGATATCATGTGTTTAGAGCTAAAAGGGCGCTAACTCATATCCTTTAAAGATACTATGTCCCTTTTGCAGCCAACATCAAATTCTGTAGAATTTTGCAGGAATTATGAATATGTCATGTATGTCCTATCTGTGAAATTTAAACGTTAGCAGTGTCCTAATATTCAAATTATGCAAGGAAACCCGTTTACTTGCTAGACTTCACTGTCAGACACTATTGAGTGACTGACTGGCTTTTTTCATCTTTGGTAATAACATACATAAAATGAGCTGTAAAGGGTACATGAGCATTTGTCTACATCATCAATAACCCACTTCTTGTAATGGCCAAAATTAAACTGATTGAATCTTTGCGCAGCATAAAACGTACGACCATTCGGTACAATGGTCTGAAAAATCAGACTATTACTTACTGGCTCTATAGCTCCTAAGTCGATTCGACAACTAATAGTCGTTATTTTCCCACTTAAAGACATTTTCAAGCCCCTCCCCCTTTTTTTAAGGAAGTTCTAAATTAGTATTGTCTTTCAAATGCCGTTGGAATTTAACCTTTTCATTTTTTTTGGCCTGCAAATGGGACATAGTGCCTTTAACACATACTTATTGCCCTTTTGTCTCTGAACAAACAATGTAATTATAGCTATTAACATTGCAGTATGTTATTCTGATGTACAAGTACTTCGGTTGAAGCATATACCCGGTAGTTGTGAAATTTCTCCATATTTAATTACAAATGACGTCAATTCTGCTGCATACCTGGTAAAAAATAATTCAATGACCCATTGTTGTCAAAAATATGAGAAGAAATATTCAATGTGTGCAGGAAAGCTAAATATATAATTACATTCTACTGAATACTGACAGAATCTCTGAGCAGTGCAAAAATTACCTGTTCAAGCACAGCTGATATGAAATGTATATCATCCCAATATTTACACATTGATTTCATATGCCCATATTTCACACTGCATTGTACAAGAGATAATTTTTATAATATATTAATATCATTATTTCAGAAGGTTTTTTTTAATGTACAAAAATAATGATCATCTAATACACATTTGAAACTGTTACATGTACATCATTTCATTTCTGGGAACGATTTATTAACATTGTTTTGGGTCGTTTATTTTTCTCAATGCAAAAATCTAATTGCCTGCTGACTGAAGCCAATCGTGCTTGAATGCAACTATGGTTATTTATTAAATATTTATCAAGCACTTTGCCAAATTAAAGTGCTGGTGGTATTGTTAGCAGTGAGAATAAGGATATGAACGGCTTTCCTATGCATGCAAACTTCCCCGGATAAAAAGCTTCTCTTATTATACAAAAAATGTATAAACAAAGAAGTGACAAATTCTGCAAATGAGCATAATACAAATTATGGTGAAACAAGTTAAATACACAAAACATCATAATACCACCTTGTACTGTACATTTTAATCCCAGAGTTTTTATACACTTTTTGTATTTAGATTTCTTTAGTAATGTAAGGGAAAAATCCGGACAATGTGTATTTTCTTTTCTGTTTAATTAATTAGGTGTAAAGGATATAAATATCAATAACCCATAAAATAGTCAACATCAAGTAATGGCATGATATAAATATTTACAAATGTAGACTCTCGCTTTCTACTTGGAAAAACTTTGAACACTTGAAACTAATATCAGAGCATAATTAGAGATTACAAAAATTTCCCTTTGCAATATTAGATCATGCGGAGTACATCATGTTTGTAAATTTCAATAAAAATCTACTTACATGTTTATAAGGTCTAATGATGGGGAACTTCCCTGTCTAATCAGGAGGCAAATTACTTTCATTCTTCATTAAAAGTGTCACAGGTCATACAAAATTATATCTGAACAAAAAGGGATCCTATCTACATGTATGAATGCCTAGTTGCTTTTAGAATGATTGAATCAATAAAATCTGCCCTTCAAATTTTCCATCATTTAAGATCATATCAATCTCCTTTTCATTGAAGTTCTCTAAAGTGGGCATAACTACCTTACCACTCCTATTCCTATGATTTAAACCCACATGGACATGTACTGTACACAAATAGTTCATTAACCCCATCACTTTAACCCATTAGCAACTAAACCGCCCGAAACCGCCCCTCCTTTTACTCACTGAACCGCCCAAAACCGCCCGTCTGTTTTCAACACGCTATAGTATCTGTTCTAGGGTCTACCGTGATAATGTTATACATGTACGTACGTAATCCTTACGATGTCTACAGTAGAAATCTGCATAGAAAAACAGCGCATGTTTCACATTGTTCAGAACAATGTCAAAATGAGAGCAATATTGCAATATCTTCCAGTGAGTAATAGGCCATTTTCACAAAATCTCTAGTTGCTAATGGGTTAAAGAGATACAGAAATGACTGTATGTGTAACTTTCATAGTCAGCATTTGTCTTTAAAACTTGCTTGCGGTAGAGAGAATGTGAGCAATATGATGCATAATCACGTAAACCATAAAAACAATGGAATCTAAACTTCTACAAATGTATTATTTTTTACCCCCCCCCAAAAAAAAAAAAAGCATACAAGTTTATTTCAAAGATACATGTATTTAGGTAGAGTTTGAGCTAGACAGTAGCCTACAACATACAATACCGGTATGTATTCTATTTTTGGTTCCAATATTAAATATTTGGGAAAGGCAAGATAATCTTCGGCCCCTGTTCCACTTTACTGAAGGTGTTGAAGACATATTTTGCCTCTTTTGTGCAACAACAAACAAATCTCTGCTTGCCTTCAAATCCACTCTAATTAAACCTGGTATTTTCGCCTACAGTGTATATGGTGCTATTGACAGGATCAAAAAAGTCACAAATGAACCAATTACATCAACTTACTATGCACAAATATATACAGGAGCATATCATAGTACATTGCATCCCTGTTTTAGTGTTTAGCAATCAAATTTAATCACTCCCACTCCTGTTGATATCTAGATATTAAAGATACGAACCGCACACGCCATGTGGTTAAAACAAGAATTCATGGGCATACACACCAGAGGCAGTTTATACAAATTCATATCAAGAAACGTTGTATAATGAAAGAGGTGGACATACAGGATATGAGACATGTTTGGGGGTGGTCAACTTGCACCATACATGTAACTTCATTGAGTCTATGTTCATGAGGATGCTCAATCCTCCGTTTTATTATATGTTTCATCAAAACATTAATCATTACAGGACATTAAGACCCCAAAAAAAAAAAAAAAAAATGTACATGGTAGCTACATGTATATGATACGTTTTTCTTGTCTGAATAGGGACCAGACTGACCCATAGATGTTTACTGGTCGCCACAATCTGTCTGGTATCTCATTGTAACAGGCAACATGTGTATAGAGACTAAACATAACTGATAAGGTAAGATAAGAATGTCACACTTGCATATATGTACCTGCAATTAATCTTGTTAACATATCAATTGTGTAATCCTGGGAAAAAGAACTTATCAAAAGAACTTGTTTTGGGCTATGGTTCAAATTTAATTCACTGTATGAATGGAAGAACCACAATAAGTGAAATATTTTGTTTCCCCCTATATTATATTTTTAAAATTAATTACTACATATTTTTCTGTGCCTTTTACAGAAGCAGTTATTATTTTCATATCAAATTTATAATGATTCCTAAATACATGTACATGTAAGTCTGCCATTAAAAGCTTTTTTTATTTTTGAATGACATAAACCAACTTACATTGAGGTCATCATGGACGATTCTGAATGCACACATCTTGGTTGGGTCATTGACCATCTCTATCACGGCTCCACCCAACGGAATCACACCCTGTACAGGTCAAAGGACAGGATGAGAGATAGAGAGAGATATAGAGAGACAGAGAGAGAGAGAGAGAGAGAGAGGGAGAGAGAAGTGAGGGAGAGAGGGATGGAATGGAATAACATATGCAGTTAGTTTCATACTTTATTCAGTTTACAAAGCATTACATGTAAATGTTTAAATGGTACAAACAAAAAAAATTTTTTCCATCTCCAGCACCAATCAAGCAATCTCCACCCCATAAAAGAATGCAAAATGTCATACATGCAATACCAAGTAATAAATACTAAATTACAGAAAACATACAAGAAAATATATAAATGCTTGGGATGCCATATTGGCCTACAATACATGTACATGTACAATGTACATAGACAATAATATACTATCCTATAGTAATGACATGTATGCAAGTTATGATCAATTTCTATAGGCACCAGCACAAAAATATAAGTTTGGTAGAGAACCAATGATATCCCAGTTCCCTAACCACTGTTCCAAGTCTCAAACCTCACTGCTCTTAGTCCTTTCACCACCAAATGGGCTGCATGGTATGTGGTTTACAGATATACATGTATATAATCCAGTGAATCCCGATATTCTAATCTTGTATTTGCAACTGATCAATTGCAAATCCCTTGTTTCCTTCTTACCAAAGAAGACTTGCTTCTCACATAGCCTACATGGTGTACTTGTCTGCATTTGCAGACAAGTATACCATTACATAACATTCATCCCTTCCGTTGGATTGATTGAATTAAAGGTAATGCAAAGTTTTGGGAAATTTTGAAATTGGATGGATAGTAATTCTTTAAATTTTTGATATATTTGGATGCCCCTGTGGATGTATTATAAACACTAAAAAAATTAGCACCTAAAACACTTCTGCTTTCGAGCAAATTGAATAATCAAAATTTACCGGTGCTCCCGGTAAATATCAAATATTTCAAATAGCGCCTAAGGCCATTCCTTGGTAGCTGTGACCATGAAAATCCCAGAATATACAGTCCTGATATATAATTTCCAAACGGGAATAGCAGATCGGTCGATTGTAGTCAAGAAACATTGTTTTAAAGCTAAAGTAATATCAGTCTTGAGAGGGTGCTATACAACATAAAGTGTTTATTATTTACAATTTCATCACTTTAAACTTGATTTCAACCGCGACAACGATCATTGAATATTGTAAAATCGCATATGCTTCCAATATGTTCATTTGAACCAAATTCATGACCCCATACCAAAACTTTGTAATACCTTTAAGTACACATACATGTAGGTCTTAAAAAGCCAAAATGTTGTACATGATGAGCACTAAGCTATTACGCTCTGCAAAGCTCTGAGTTTTTTCTCAAACTTGGAGGGAAACATGAACAATTTTTGTTTAAATATCCCAACCAAAAATTGTTTAAATTCCCAAAAGAGCTTCTTTGAACAATAAGGTACAATGTACATGTATGGTGCTTTACAACAGGCATTAAATAGAATATGAATGTTCATGTAAAGAAATACAGATCCCCAAACTTAATAGGCCTAATACGGGCTGTGCATAACCATGTAATGAGGTACTCGAGTACACTCCTAGGCTTACAGGCAAGTAATCGAATACTTGGACGCCATGTTTTTTTTTTTGAATTTTTTTTGAATATTTTTGAATTTTTTTGATTTTTGAATTTTTTTTTTTTTTTTTTTTGCCAACACCATACTACGAACAGTACGAATGTTCGTCTCTGAAAACCCATGCGATTTCACTTCAAGTTGCTGTTGAAAGCGCCTATTTGTGCTTTTGAATTTTTGACAAATAATTGAAACAAAGTTATTTTTAAAATTAAAGATGACAGACAAATATTCCTCCGAGTCCAAACAGAAATCCGGAGATTTGGTCCCAGTTTCTGAGTGGTGAGTTGACAGTGACACCCTGTGTATGATTGAGCTGGGAAACATTTTTACCCCTGCCGGTGCTCTTCTGGCACGGCTGACCGTAGGCCTGGACAGTGCCAGGTGATCAGGGGGGAAAAAAAAAAGAAGAAAAAATGGCGGCCGAGTATTCAAGTAGTTGTCAACAGTGCGAGTACTCGAGTACTCGAGTATTCGAGTACTCGTCGCAGCCTTACTACATGTATGTATTACAAGAATTTAAAACATTGAGAACTGAATCTACATTGAAAACGACACCAGTAATCAGTGATGAGCTAGATTGATTGTGTACATGTAGAATGTACAGTATTAATTCATTCACTTTGCAGAGAAACACATCTGTATACTCAGTGGATGGTGGCAGAGATAATGACCCTAAAAATGGGTCATTTGCTTTATCATGATGGGCTGTCTATTACAGATTGTAGATTATACATGGTATATGCACATTCATTAAACTGTTACTAATTAATGGGCAATTTGGTATCATAGCTGACTGACCGAGTCTCATTAAGTTTGACCTAGAATATTTTAAAATCGACCTAGAATATTTTAAAATCGACCAAAAATGAATCAGTTTTCTGCAATAGCCAATCATTCATGCCTTTTTTTCTTCATGCCTTTTTTTCTTCATGCCTTACATGTGCATGTACAGCATGATACACTCTTGATAAATAAATTTAAAGGAACTATGTATCTATTAAATTTAAATTTAAATTCCATTCATTTCATATTTTAATCTGCTTGATTAAACAATATGAAAGTTGATATCACCATCTGTGTATGAATACATACTGTAGTAAAAAAAAAAAAAAACATTGATTTTTCTTTCAAATTTTTCATCCCCAAGATTCATTCAAACATTAGTTATTTCACTGACAAATCAATTTGAACAATGCTTTTCCAATATTTACTAAAACAAGGAATTTCTAAATCTACACGCACACTCAATTGTACATGGACAAGAGGATGAAAGGCTTTTGTGATTACTGACCGTGATGATGAGTATATCCCAAAACATCCTACTCAGTCATACAAGAATGGTTCTGAACAAATACATTCTCTAGTTTTCAGGGTATATACAGTGATTGACGTCAGTTGTCAGTTTCTAAGCGACAAATCCGGGGACAGGACCCAACATTCCTTGCGATTTCATTTCAATCTTCTCTCTACCCCATTCTTTTTCCTCCTTTAAATCTCAAAGCTAATCAAGAGTACTGGTGATGGAACTTCATTTGAGAGGAACCATGTATTCTGAACTGTTTATACATTGTAGTTAGTTTAAATGTGGACCAGCAACACGCAAACAAAGTAATAAACTATCAAAAACTTCGTAGAAATCCCAATTTATAGAAAGCAATCAATATGCAAATATGGGACCATGTATTCTCACTGTAAAGCAGTTAAGAAGTATTAAGATCTTCTCTTCTTTCATTACTCCTTACTTTATGTTTTCAACAAAGGCAGAAATCATTTATTTGTACTTTTGAATACTCAGGGTCAATTTGGTTTGATTTTGTAAAAGAACCAAGTCAAAATCAATATGTAAGCTCACTAAAACTATTAAAGGTACTATGTCACATTTGCAGGCCCCAAAAATGAAAATGTTAAATTCCAACGGCATTTGAAAGACAATACTTATTTAGAACTTCCCTAAAAAAGGGGGCTTGAAAATGTCTTTAAGTGGGAAAATAACGACTATTAGTTGTCGAATCGACTTAGGAGCTATAGAGCCAGTAAGTAATAGTCTGATTATTCAGACCATTGTACCGAATGGTCGTACGTTTTATGCTGCGCAAAGATTCAATCAGTTTAATTTTGGCCATTACAAGAAGTGGGTTATTGATGTAGACAAATGCTCATGTACCCTTTACAGCTCATTTTATGTATGTTATTACCAAAGATGAAAAAGCCAGTCAGTCACTCAATAGTGTCTGACAGTGAAGTCTAGCAAGTAAACGGGTTTCCTTGCATAATTTGAATATTAGGACACTGCTAACGTTTAAATTTCACAGATAGGACATACATGTACATGACATATTCATAATTCCTGCAAAGTTCTACAGAATGTGATGTTGGCTGCAAAAGGGACATAGTATCTTTAAAGTGGGCACAAATTACATAATGTCTGTGTATGAAGCCTTGTAGTGGAGATCCATTGTTAAATTCAACATCAAAATAATTTTTCACTTTTAATACCTTTCATTAATTCCACCTTTGATTTATACTTTTCAACAACTTGTTTCTATCCATTTTCCAAAGAGTGTCAACAAAGGGAAATATGTGAAATATTCACAACACTTCCTATGGAAACATTCCAGTGCACTAGCCCTGATTATTAAATTATCAAAGCAATTGTGTAAAATAATATTTTAACTTAATGCAAACATGTTTTTATTAGAAGTATTCTATTAAAGTTTGCAGCTCTGTGAGCATAAACTAAATAAATTGTTACTACTTTTACACGGCATAATGCTGTAGGCCTACATGTACATGTACATGTACTACAGTACATACAGGGTGTGTACATGAATTTGTGAACATAAAGTACAGATATAATTAAAACATGTTGGATGCTAACAAACATGTACTTGTACAGAACTGTGCTTTATGTACCTGTAGTTGGCAAACAATGTTAGTAATGCTACCTCTAAACGTTTATTTTTAACCCAATGATCTCAAAAGTGAATATTACTCCAGTTGGCTAAAGACAATATGTACCGGTACATGTAGGCCTATACAGGTGTACATGTACATGTAATTGCTAATGACCCATATTGCACTTTAGCAAATAAAGAACTTATTAAAGCCAATTTATATATTTTTAAATATTATATTCTCTTTCCCCTATAGAGGGTTTTACCCAAAATCACTATATCAACTTTGCTCATTTTCAAGTTCAGAGAAGGCTGAAAAAAGAGGAAGACGTCCTTGGCCACATTCAAAACAAAAATAGACAATGTTTACATTGAACAGAGGCTAACATGTAAACAATAAGCAATGAACCATGAGAAGACACTTTCCATGAAAGAGTTCAAAGAGGAGAACAATACAACTACTACATAGTATTAGTACACACACCTCGACTTTAATTACAGTGGACCAAGTCATAGTGTGCTGGTACATGTATACCAAGATACTCAATATATATACTTGTTCAAAATATTCAACTCATATTTGGTGACCAAATATGGATTGGGTATTTTGTAGGTACTACATGTACATTGGGCAAATACTCAAGTAAATATATATCAAAAAAATTGTTTGCACTGAATTTCATAGGAAAATATGAATCATGTCCACAGGCACAGTACGAGATGTGCAAAAGCGGATGTTGCCCATTTGTCTGCACAGAAAAAAATGTCATATAAGGTAAACTTATGTGAAGAGAGGTATACAATTACATTGTACATTGTATATCTGAAGTACACCTCCACAGTAAATATTTCCAATTATAGTAATTACATATGGCATACCATTGCAGATGCCCAGGTATTCCCAATGGAAGAGACACATGCCGGCCTCCGATGTTACTGTACAATGTATTTGTCTACTTCTGCTGGTATACTGGTGACATTAAATGTTCAAATCTCTCTAGTATAACCTTCAATATTCAAGCTTAACGAAATTGCCTGTTTGTGACAATTACTGCAAATTACCCATAGAAAAATTAGCATATATCCAACATTAAGTTTATGTACACATTGTAGCCTACACTGTACAAGGTCAGTGAACATACTATATGTGCAGGTACTGTCTATTTAGAGGCAGGGATTTTTCTCTCTATCCTGATCTTTGTGTTCTCCATCAATTTCTAATTTCATGAGTGCCTTCGTTTAGTATTTCTTGCCCCATTTCATACTACATTTTTGTCCTTCATCCCAAATCACTGAATGAAAGCCTAAAAATAGTTTTCAGACATACATGTGTAAGATGAAAGGTACACATTGCCGAAACTCCAAGAAAAGAAACCTACTTCTCTTCTCTCTCTTTAAATTTCCTTTCAGTTTCAAGCAATCTCCACTACACGACCCCCCCCACCATCAACTTTCATATAGCCTATTCAGTACATGTACATGTATATGTTTGATGTTTGCATAGGAAAATTGGATTGCCAAGGTCTTGTTTTTTTCTCTCACTAAACTAACCCTAGAAATGCAATTGAAAACAGGTATAACAGAAGAATATAAGGTCAACTTCATAGACTTCTCAGTACATTGCCATGCACACACTGGCTTTCATCGATGGCTACATGTATCATCGACTCTAACATTTCTTTGCTACAAGTATGGAGTTATTTGTTTTTTGTTGTTTTTTACTTGAAGTTACAGGTAAAACATTTACAGAAACACTTTATAATTTATATACATTATGGATTTAATATTGATCTTTAACTTTTGGGAATACTACACATCCAGCATACCAAAATTAAAGGATGTGTTTACTTTTCTTTCTGTAGTTCTTTCTTTCTTATATTATAAACAAGAACAAAAATAAACAATATTCATCAAACTTGACTACATTCATGACCATTTCAAAATGTTAATTATTCCCTTTAAAGTCAATCCTACTATGGCAATGCTAGAAACACCCTTCAGTGTTCTTGCTGGCCTCTATGAATATTAAAGTAGTTTGCAACTGTACCCATTGTGCTCGTGACTATGCAAATATTGCAACGACATGCCTTTTATCCCGGTGAGATGTACAGTAAAAACAAAATCTATGCTTCTTTTTTCTTTGTTCAAATCCAAACCACGTTTGGTAAATAGCCATGGCTAACTGATTCAAACTAACAAGGTTACTTAAACAATCTATAGCTACCTGTAATACACGCAGGTAACACTGTACATGTAGCCTACGTATAGATGTGAAATGTACAGTGTAACAGAAATTCATGAGGTTAATTCACAAGTGAATGTGAATAAACATAACAATTTCATTTTTAAATCTGGAAGGAACTCCATCAATATGAATGATTTTATGAACAGCTATTGTTCTATGAGGAGAGAAGAAACTTGGAGGACTTAAACATTTTAGTATACAGCTACAAGTATCTCCTTTCAAGTTTCAATAAAGGTAGACCCTTTTCTGTTGGAAAGAAACAATTTGTAATGGTAACTAATATGTTCATGTATTGTGTTTCAGAAGTGCTGTTTAATGTAATTTATCAATTATATCACTCCAAGTTGGAAATAAAAGGTATCTTTTTAAAACTTAGTACATGTATTCTTTACCTTCGGATGCATGTTGAAGTGCCGTTTTCTCTCAAAGTCTCGCTTCTCACTCTCAGAGTAGTACAAGAGAAACCCTTCTTTTATGATGAAAAACCTAAAGAATTAAGGAAATATAAAGATATTATGTTAAGCAATGCATACAAATATTCAAATAATGAAACCTTTCATTCACAGTAGTTTGGTACTTCTACCCTGATTTTATCAAGAACAAGGCATTGCATGAGGCCTTCCTATGTACAGTACATTTATTCCTTTATTAACTGGAAAATCTAAACCAGACTCCAGGGACCTTGTGTAAAAGTTGCTGGTCATTAGACAGTAGACAGTAGACACTTACAAAACATGTACATGTACATATGCAATAAATATGCAGTTTTGTACACAGGATGATGCAGATTCATCCTGCATAAATGGGGTTATAGTAAAGATGGACTCGCTATGTGCTACTGTGGGGAAGAACAGATGCTGAAACACCTTTTAGTCTGCCCCCTCCACCCCTCCTCCCAGAACTCTGTACCCCACAGACCTAGAGGTTTCAATGCTAAGGACATATCCTGCATGGAGGACCGGGCTTGTGTAGTGACTCAAGAAGAAGGAAGAAGATTTACACAGTATGATTCATTACAACACTTTAAAGATACTATGTCCCTTTTGCAGCCAACATCAAATTCTGTAGAACTTTGCAGGAATTATGAATATGTCATGTATGTCCTATCTGTGAAATTTAAACGTTAGCAGTGTCCTAATATTCAAATTATGCAAGGAAACCCGTTTACTTGCTAGACTTCACTGTCAGACACTATTGAGTGACTGACTGGCTTTTTCATCTTTGGTAATAACATACATAAAATGAGCTGTAAAGGGTACATGAGCATTTGTCTACATCAATAACCCACTTCTTGTAATGGCCAAAATTAAACTGATTGAATCTTTGCGCAGCATAAAACGTACGACCATTCGGTACAATGGTCTGAAAAATCAGACTATTACTTACTGGCTCTATAGCTCCTAAGTCGATTCGACAACTAATAGTCGTTATTTTCCCACTTAAAGACATTTTCAAGCCCCCCTTTTTTTAGGGAAGTTCTAAATTAGTATTGTCTTTCAAATGCCGTTGGAATTTAACCTTTTCATTTTTTTGGCCTGCAAATGGGACATAGTACCTTTAATTAATACAGTAATTAGTGAGGCAAACATTTTACAAAATGTACAGTACAACAGACTGTCATACCTTGTTCAGGTGTATAAAATGAAGGTATGATATATACAGGAACAGATGTTGACAGACTTAGTTTTGTAAAGCTAATCAAGAGCCCTGCAATATAATAATGAAATACAAGTACCGACCGGTTAAAAACATATTTAGGTTAATCTCTAAGTCTGTGAGCTCCCAAGATCTCAGAAGTAATTTATAACACATGTTCACTGTACTGATTCATTTTTAAAACAAGTAAAAACACCAGTAAAGGTACATGTACATTTAATGTACAGTGTACGTATGTATGTAGTGGCTAGGATTAGGCACATAATGCCACATATCTTAATTTACAACACATGTATGTTCAGTTAATTTTACAGGGAGCTAGACAGACTAGTTTACAAATAAAATAGGTCATTCTATGCCCAGAACATGAGTGTACCTCTACGATAAGAGCAAGGAACATCAAACACATGTTGGATAGGATTAGATGGAAGGCTTAGACCCCAAACGTGCCAAGGGGTTAATGCAGACCCAGTCTTGCAGCAGGCTAGCAACATCGGGCAGATTATGTTGCCAACTTGATGAACTGATGATTCAATGATCAATCGGTCAAACTTGGGGCACAATGCCGGGGGAAGTACACCTTTTTTTAACCACCATCGTGATTCGTGAATGCTCATAGAATTATTTATAGAAACACAAGGGTTGAATTGAATGCACGCGATGTTACTCTGATGCTACTTCTGCAAGTCTGTATCTAAGTTGATCCTTGATAAGGTACACAAATGTTATCAATTGCAGATCATACATGAAATCCTAACATTTCACAACAAATATAGAAAAACATACAAAGATTCTTACACTTTTTATATTCTTTTTAATCTTTTGTTAACTTTCTATAACAATAGAATCACATATAAATTTGGCAAGTGATCCAGATTTGCAAAAGTGCATGCTGTGAAGTAGGCCTACAGTTGTATAAAGATCACCAAACTGATTTTTATTTTAAATTTGTAAAGTTCCTTCATGCTTAAAAGGGCTCTTGTTGGAAATTTGCCATAGTAGCTGTTTTTGTACCGTAAGTGTTTTGAAATCCCTTACATTTGAGCACCTGTGACATAGGCCAACATACATGCACCTGTAAGTTGGCCAATTTTAACACAGTTTACATCAGGATTCAAATATTATAGAAAGTATCATTACTCATTAATATTTTGCAAACTGTATGAAGAGGGGCAGTACTGCACCCTCTGGTCAAACAGTATTTTGCCATTAACTACCTTCCATTTGTCCTTTCCCCCTCTATCCACTCGGCCGGGAGGAGAGGAAATGTCAAATTTCCTGAATTACAAACAAGTGATAGGTATTCTCAGACCCCTACCTAGAAAAAGACACAAGCCATAGATAAGCTGAGCAGGCTATCAGTCCCTCACACTGCATTTTGTGTGAGCTGGTGATAATCGCATCGGTTAAGGGGATAAAAACGGTAAGGATCAAAAGTCTTAGGACGTGGGTCCAACACGAATATCCTCAGATCAGTAGGCTAGTATACTGTGACTAACTTAGAAAACACATGCTGTCTCATGTCACCTTAATCCATTCATGAGTAACGTTTTCAAAGTTAAGTAAGTTCTCAAGGACTATGGTACTAGACGCACTACTTCCTAGTGATTTAAACTTGAATATAGTATTCTGGGCCTACATTATAAACCAGACTTCTGGAATCGAAATTGGAAAAACAATACATATTTCAACATGTCTGTGATTTGTCCTATTGTCCTTATTTTGGGGCTATTTGCCCTTAACCCCAACACAATATCCTAAAATGACTTAATACCATGATTATGAACTACATGTAGGACCTACATTATTGTATGAAGATTAAATGTATTTATTTAGGAAGTCTTCGGTCCAAGGGTTAGAAATGCATTTTACTATTGCAAATACAGCTCCGAAATCATTTGTAACAGTGCTTCATTAAATTTGTCACTTATGTATCAGAAAGTATGTTTGTATATTGTACCCACAGCTCAGTATGCTCCAATACAAACACTCTTTTGATCTTGATCATGTTCTTTTTTGTGACCTTATTCTGTGACCTTTCCTTATTTTCTAATTGCACCACAAAAGGCAGAATGTACTGTACTCATTGCTGGTCAGAACAGTATGGTGATTGACTCATTACCTGATCACTATAATAGGATTATTTGCATTGGCAGGCTTAACTAATCTTTCTCAATGATGAACTAATGCCTCAATAGCTACCATTAATTTACAACTTAGTTAACTGTCCAATGTGAAGGGTATGTCTTTAAAAGTTGCGAGCAAAGTAGCATTTACATGTACATGTACATTGGTGTAGGTGTAAATTTCAAGCACTTCTCGCTATAATTGAACAAAAGTTTTATATTACTGTATGCTTCAAAGGATTGAAGTTGCTAAACTGGGATGCAACTTCAATCCTTTGAAGCATACAGTACATGATGTGAAACTGTAATTTAGGCCTCTTGTTGTTTATAGGATTCTCTTCTCATTATGATCTCTTCACATCCACTGTTACATGTAACATGTTTTCTCCAAACAAGAACTGCCTTCATACAGGATAACCACATGACTGTATGTTACATTTAAACTTTCAAAGGATTAGCTTCAAGAAACAACACAAATACACTACATGCAGTACATGTATTTATCACGTCTATGGTTTTCAACTATAACTGAACCAGGGTATAATTCTTTTTGGATGCAGTTTGCAGATCTCCACATCTTCTTACAAGCAAAATAACATTAAAAAAAAAAAAAACATGTACTTTTAAAAAAGGAATCATGACAAGCATTTGAAATCCGACTCACAATTTTTAACTCTTTCGTTCTTTTTACAAGAGCTTGTGTTTACCTCCCAAGCCAACAAAATGCCAAAGCTTTTTTTAAAGTTCCCTAGACCTACACTGCACTGTTAATCACTATCTTTTAAAAAAATATTATTTACTGTTCTTGATCAACTTCCAAATCTGAAATGAAAGCCTCTTGCAAATATTCCAGCTTACCGAGAGAAATAACCTAGATCTAGAGACTAGAGTAGGGGGGGGGATCCAATTTTAATGTAAAATAAAGAGTTGACTAGATCTACAGATCTGAGACATAAATACTTCATACTAGATCCAATAATCCAAAGTACCTTTTTGCCCATTTTGTTGATCCATTTTGACTGAAAGGCTTCTTCCACAATACTCCCCATCTCTGTACTTTTGAAGGCAGTGTATCCCCGCCGAATATGTCACACATCTTGTTCAAGAAAATAAAATCCAACACAAACAGAAACAATCTGATCAGCTACTGCAGATTGCCATAACTGAAAAACAATAACCAACTATAAAAACAAGTCACGGTGTTGTGCACTGATGACGCCGGGTAGATTTTTGTGACAACTTCAAACACGGTCTTGTTTTGAATCGTCTCTTCAGGATGCAGTCCAGTGATCAATTATGCACCACGCACTAGATAATGGTAGCGAAAAACGAAAAAACGACCACGGGCAAACTCTCCGGGCAGTGATCTGTTGGTGTACCGTTAAGAGTCAATTTACAGTGCTGCGATAAAACTGCATCGTCCTCGAACAATATGATCCAATTTCAACTCTCCTTGAAATATTTAAACTTAGAATTTCCCCTTTTTGGTTATGTTCCCACGGTTTCCATTGCAAACAAACTTCAAGTCCTAGAAACTTGTGAAAGTGGCACAAAAGAGATTAGGATTTCGGCTTCTTAGATCTGCCACTTCCTGGTACAGCAAAATAATACGCAATTTGCAAAATACATGCATGGTATACGTACCGTACCGGTATGCGATATGCATGACGGACAATCAACGCCAGATGGCGTGAAATAAATTAATTATCTACATCCACTGACGTCCTCACTGCCTTGCTTTTTCTTTTCTTTCCCTTTTCCCCGGCCCTTTTTAAAGTTCCAGATTCATTTTCTTCATTTCTCTGTTTTCCACCTTCTGCTTCTCTTCTCCTCTTCTTTATTTCCATCTTCTTCTTCTTCTTCTTCTACTGATGATGATGATGATATCATGATAATGATGGTGATGATGATGATGATGATGATGATGATGATGTTGGTGATGATGATGATGATGATGATGAAAATGATATGCATATTTCCCCTTTAAACAAAATCTCCTCACTCTTCTTTAAAAAAATTAGTAGGCATATAACTTCTTCTCATTAAAAAAAAAAACTCCTTATAGAAGAGGTCTATTATAGAAGAATTTCTTTCTCATTTAGTATGTAATGATGACCGGCAACTTACAACATTGATTTTTGCGATCTATATAATTTATAGGCTAACCTGTGGTGTTTCGCGGGAAACGAAAAGAGGGCTGTATAGTCCCCCCTCCTCCATTTATTGAATGGCAGAGAGAGAGAGAGAGAGAGAGAGAGAGAAATAGGTAGAAGAGAGGAAACCAAATAACAATGACAAAGTACCAGTAAAAATTATTGTATACTGAGGTAACGAAGGGGCATCTTTGAAAGTGGGGTCATCAAAGGAAGAAAGCACCTTTTCACTAATCAATTTTTTGATTATTTGTTCTATTTATTTGAAATTCATCTTTGCGTACCGTGGTAGTTGTATAATGCTTTGCATCATACTAATTTGCGAGCAAGCTAATAGTTTTATATTATTCTTATATGTTTGAGGTCATATAGATTGTGATTCATTTAACAAATTACAACGATATTAATGAAAATGATAACCGTCAATTCCCTTTTTTCTTCTTCAAAATCATCTAACATATTTTCTTACATCAAGCATTATAATTATTTCTATAAATCTTTGTTTTAACAATACTTTTCAATGCACTAAACTACTTCATTATAGTGGGTACACACTGAAAAGGATCGAATCTCCGGCTTCAAGAAGAATAACCAAAACTTGATGGGAGGTGGGCCGGGGGGCTTAAGCACAAGCTAATTATACAGAATGAAAAGGGACCTTTAAAGTTTCATTTTGTTAACATACTTTTGTGACCGCTTGATTCCATTATTACTAGTAGATTGACTATGGCGTGGCGAGCGAGGTTGGTTGGCAGGAAAATATATTAAGAACGATTATATGCTCCTTTGGGATCGAGCGAGGGGAATGAGAAAGCATTAAGGCCTATTTCGGGCAAGTCAAAATAAGCAGTCATTGGTTTTTATTCATAAAGGGCACATTTACATAATTATATAAGAGCTTCCTTTATTTTAAAAGGGGTGTTTTTCATTTAAGTGATAATTATAGGTACCTGCCTTAATTATTTTTTTTAATCTAAAAGGGAACATGTTTACGAGACTCTGTGAAGTTTTAAGGATGGGGCAAATGGGTTAAAACATAACCATAGGCATACGTTCAAAGACTCGTATCTTAGCAGATGAGTAATGTCATATCATAATGGTTTACTATAGGCCCGCTGGCATACAATTTTGAAATGAAATGGCCAGGGCATGTATGCAATCAATAAAATATATATAGGGGGCCCCTAGCGATAGCAGTAAAATGAGCCTGCTTTAAAATGGTACTGTTTGTAAATATTAAAAACTGTTCAAAGTCTTGGACGCTAGTTATGGCTCTTTTGATGACATTATTTTGGTTAGTGCAAATGCAAAGGGAAATAAGAGGCCTATCAATGCATGTATAGTCTAAATTAAAAGCAATATCGGTATTCGAAAGGGAATCTTTTAGAAAAAGGGGCAGTCTAGTGTACTTTGTGCGTCATTCCATGCCCCCCCCCCCCCGCTACCTCTGATATAATTTTTCTTTGACACTTTTATTGACATAAAACAGAATAGTCAGTTTAGTCACCATCATGCATTTATGATCAACAATCAGCTGTTAAATTAGACGATGACGTCATACATAACATTTGGCTGATCGAGAGACTCGGCGTTAATTTTCTTTCTACATTATCGGCTGATTTATAATAGAAAATGGCGCATTGGTTTCACAGAAACCCCATCAAAGCAACAAACGCAATAACTTTTGATTTTGGTAGTCAAGCAAGCACTCCTCTTGCAAGAAACATTTGCAGGTAAGATGACAAAAGTTCTGTAATTGTGTTGTACTCGGGGTTGTACTAACGCCTTTGTTATGTGTGTATTCCCATTCATGCATTTTGGTGTAAGTGAACAATGACAATGTTTTTGTTTTCTTCTTCCAGCTCCAGTATACTGTATAGTATTGTTAGTAGATACAGTTTTCTCATGAGTATGATGATTTCGATGAAGGTGATAAATGTGGCAACGCAATGCTATGGTGATCGAACATTGGACATCATTTGATATTTTTTTCTATAGTCTATGATTATAAATAATAAAGGCAACCACAATTACAAATGATTTTATTTTAACTTTTTACATGCATGTGACTTGTGAGTGTGATTTTTAAAAAGTTGAAAATTTGTATGCACTTAATTTATCATACGCTGTAGATTACTTCAATGTTAATAGTCTACCGTAGTTTATTTATTTATTTTTTAAATATATGATTACATGTATGAGTAGATATTCGACCAAGGTTCACTAAGAATACATTTCAGATCATCCTATTAAACTTTCTTTGACTTTATACAGTGAAGCTCGGAGTGCTCGTTCGAACCTCCTCACCATCTTTGCTGACCCGACTCGTGAGCTCTCAGTCTTGACCGATGCTGCAGAGAAGTACCTCGGAATCCTCAAAGGATTTGTGGAGCCGACCACTGACCCTAATGCCCAACGTCCTCCTGCTGTAAGTTGTATGAAATGAATATGATGGTTAGGGGAGGGGGGCTCATAATGTGATAATGTACATAGGTCCACATTAATTTCTCTTTAAAACAAATATGAAAGTTTAAAAAAGTATCATCAGGATGGATCAGAACTAAATTGGAAAGGTACGTGAAATCTTCAGCAATGCTGCATGCAGACCATTTCCATGTTTTAAACCTCATTCATGGTATTTTTTTAAAAATTGGATGAGTGATGGTGACTGAATCCCCCCCCCCCCCCCAAAAAAAAAGAGAAAATAAATCAATCAATTTAAAGACTTATAAAGATGAGAAAAGAAGAAAGGTTATACTTCTGCTCTAAAGGTCTGCTCATATGAAAATGAATGGATGAGAATAAAGCCCACCAAGAGAATGCAAATTGGTCAGTGAATAAACTAGCTGTTTACTCTTCAACATACCAAACCAACGAGGAAAGGACCACTACTACATGTATGTCACATAATGTGCCCCCAAATATCTCCAAAAGATGTTGGTTGCTGACTTGCTATTCAGAATTATTTAGTGCTTTATGTAGATTTTGATTATTCATGTGATGAAGGTATTAAGATGTTTGAGTGCTTTTATTCTTATGGTGTGATATACATGTGTATGGGTTTGATATTACATTACACTAAGTAATTCAATACATTTAAATTAATCAGTCTATTGATGCTCGTTAAAGTATTGTTTAACATATATGATAACAAAACCAAGTGAGCTTGAGCTTTGACTTGGAAATAACCACTTGCTCTAACTGGCAGTTTGCCAAAAAAAAGATCCTCTTATGAAGTAGATAAGCACTTACATTCTTGTTTATTAAAAACTTTAGTTCAGAAAAATACAAGGAAATGATCCTATGAAAATATTAGAATGGTCATAAGTAATGAGTTATTTCCTTCTCTTACATTGTACTCATTTTCATGCAATTTATCTAACATGTATATTACAGATCAGTACTATTCCTCATCAATTATTATTTGGAAGCTTATACATGTATTCTTTATTCTGTATTTTTTTAACAATCATGAAATATTAAGATTTGTCATTGGGATTGCTAAATGAAGAAAAAAAAATCCTTATCATATTGAAACCTTTATTTTTCAAAATAGTATATGTAGGGATTATTAGAAGGAAAGTTTAAAAATAAAAAGTGTCCCTACATAGAATTGTCAAAAATTTATAAGACAAATTTAAACATTGTATTCATTACAGTGAGTGTGACTGAAGATAGATAATAATTATGATACCACTGTCCTTACAAGAAATTTCAGAGGGTGCTATTCTGCCATACTTTGTATCTCAACCTCAATAATTACATGAAAAGGAAATATAACATCTTGTCTTATTTCTCAGGGTGCAGTGGGATGGAGGAGACAAAAGGTAAGAAGATGTGAAGATGGACTTAAAGGGGTAATCTGAAAACAATTTAAGGGAGGCTGATATTGCCTCTTAAAGATTGTGTCTGAAACCATTTACTGTATTTATACATTTTAGCAAGCCCCTAACAGTGAAGATGGAGAGGTGGAGAGTATGGAGGTGAGCAGTGGAACAGGAGACAGTAAGCTAAGGAATGCCATCAAGTTCACTTGGTCTAACACACTGACTGAAAAGCATTCGTAAGTAACTTCTCCTATTTCACATCCCTCTTCCTCCTTTTTAAAATCCGTCTTTATTTTTTACCTTCTTGTGTTCTTTATGATCTCATACACACCATGTACAGACTTAATCTATATTTACTGTGTATGACTCAATCTCTCACTTGAATCTGTATTTTGCATTTTAATATACTCTCTTCATCAATTGATCTACACAAATGTGCAATGTGGATATAAACGCTTTTCACGGATCAATGTTTTCTCTATTTATGTGTGTTTTTGCTTTTAACTAGATTCTGTTTCTAATGTAATTGGGCAGGTCCAAGCTATTTGGATTGTGACGTACGGGACATTCAGAGACTTAAAACAAGAAATAACAACAGATGAAATTATTTATATGGCTATCTTTTGGTATGAGTCTGTGGCTATTATGGGACGCTGCAGTCCCGTACGTCACGCAGCACATTAATTACATTAAAAATTAATAAAAGAATTGGTCAGAACTAAAACATTCCACAAATGAACTAGCCCATAATAGCCACAGACTCATACCAAAAGATAGCCATATAAATAATTTCATCTGTTGTTATTTCTTGTTTAAAGTCTCTGAATGTCCCGTGTTCACAATCCAAATAGCTTGGACCTGCCCAATTAAGTAACTTAATCTCTCACTTGATTCTATTATTATTTACAATCGAGTGATGTTATGTTTGTTAATTTCAATGATCTATCTTGCCATTGTTTTGCCTTTTTTCTGACAGGAGTCAACATGACTTTGTCTTTGAACAGATCAACATCCTTTTTAACATTGCCCTGTGGCATACAAAACATGCAGCAGCACTGGCTGGATCTAAAGAAGAGTAAGTAAGACAAGAACAAAGAAAAAATGAGTAGGTTAATGTACCATTTAACAATTTAAATGTATTATCCTTTGATTGAATTGTGCATCAACCTGTTCTGAATCAAGCAAATGGTTATTCCTATTCTTTGTTCTCATTTGCAATGGCCATTTAGAAGTAGAAAACTTATAATTCATCTGATAAATCATTGTCTTTTATCTACCAATTTGTATAGTTGTTTAATTTGCTTTTTTTTTTGTTGCTTATGTTGCTTCACATTTTGAGCTAAATTTAACTGATTCATTTTCAATGTCACATAGTCCCATTTTGACAGATATTTGAAAACATTTTAGAAAACAGAAATTTTTCAGGGTTTTGGACAAGGACAAAAGCCTTATGCTGTTCAACAGTATATCAACTAAAAAAGAAGAAGCTATGGTTAATGATACTTTTGTTAATCCAGGCCTGCGTTATTTCTTCATGTGATTCTGTTCTTATTTTCTTGACAGTATTGCTGAAGATGATGCAAAAGTAGTTCACAAATGCCTGAGATCAGCAGCTGGTATATTCACATACATTGATGTAAGTTTAACCTTGAAACAAGAGAACAATAAATATGTAAATAATGCATTAAAAATGCAATGTTCAATATTAAATTCTAAACATGTTAAAGCCTTTTTGAAACCATTCACAGCTCGCAATCTTTGCTTATTTATAGGTCCTTAATTGTATTTTTTTAATAATCATATAAAAACACTAGTCGTATGGACATTTCATAAGGCTCAGGACCCTTCCTAAAGTAAAATTCCTATACAACAACTGATGGTAAAGATTCTTTCATTTTACAACAAGTCTGAACAAAACTACCAGAAATTTTAAAACCAGCCAAGCACTCCACAAACAAACTTTACTGTGGGTGTCAAAGTAGTTGCAGTGTTATTTCAAAGGAATATATTGTATGAACCTCTACGCCTCAATAATTGATTAAATCATGCACTATTGGTGTGACTCATTTTGTGTATTATTTTCTATTTCTATATACTGTTGATCATTACTGAATGCACTATATTCTCTAAACATGGCCAGTTGGCTGCATATTAATTTTCCATTAAACCAATATACTGTTTGCATACAGGAGAAGATGACAGTGAAGTTGTTTGAGAGGTCTGGAGATGGAACAGACCTAGACCCGAACCTCATCAAGGCTTACTGTCAACAATGTACAGCAGAAGCACAAGAAGGTAGGTAGCCATCTTTGAATATTCAACCCTTGCCCTTAAAGCCAACTTTGGGGTTTGAGATAATCAGTATAGATCCATAGCTACACGGCTGCTGTTGGTCGCTATACGGCTGGCCCTGGCGGTCGTTGTGTGGGCATTTTCGGTGGCCAGCGGAAGCAAAATGAGTGGCCGCTGGTCGTGTTAGACAGGTGGTCGTTGTGGACAGGTTCTTAACTACATGAAATCTCACGGGGATTTAAGTGGTCGTTATGGACAGGTGGTCGTTACAGACAGGTGGTCGTTAACACAGGTTTGACTGTATCAACATAACATATCGCAAATTATCTCCCATATGTGGATTATGCACTGCTATGGTCCTCTAATCACTGTTAATGGGATAGTTGGTTGATTTAGTTTACCCATTCACAGAGACGAAGTGTGCTTTAACGTTCAGAACTTAATTATCCTGGGCCCCGTAACACAAAGTTTTGCGATCAATTGCAAATTTTAAACAATGATTCTGATTGGTTAATAGTCAGCCTATTGAACAATATGTGCATGCAACTCTTATATAGCACACATACCATAACTCTCTACATCCCTTTATTTCTCTCTCTGTTAGTGACGGTTGCCAGGGCAATAGAGATGAAGCACTCCAGCGGCCTTATCTCATCGATAGCCTTTGAGACAGGCAAACAGTTTAAGATGGCTGATAATACGCTTAAGGCTGTGGAGGAGAATCTGGTCCAGAAGTGGCGCAAGTATCTCCAGCTCAAAGCTACTTTCTACCTGTCTTATGTGAGTAGTCCACAACAGTACTTAAAAATATACTGTAAACCCAGAAACTCTTGCAAACTCTCAACTGGGGTAATTTTTGTGGCAAGAAACTTTTATGGATCGTAAAATTATATTATTGCATTTCAATCATTTTTTAGGTTTATGTAGTGTGTATGAAACTTTGCAAATCCCAAACAAATTTAAACTTCGCACAAGCCTTATGCCCACAAAATTGTTCTGGTTTGACAGGATGTGAGATTCAGTGCCACTCTCTTGTCATGTAATACATCATATTCCTTATTGCAAGATACTAAAAAATTGTACCACGGAGATAAGACGTCAAAATATACCTTGCTAGGTTTTCTGTATATTCTGTTTAAAAGACCAAGCAATATATTGCTTTTCCCATCTATTCCTATATAAGTTTGATGGTTGTACTAATCATACGCTCCTTGTGAATCTTTTTACAGGCTCATTGCTACAATGGTCAGACACTCCTTGCCCAAGATAAGTGTGGAGAGGCAGTCAGAGCACTCAAGGAGAGCATGACACGTAAGTTTGATCACACTTATGGTGAATTAAAGATACTATGTCCCTTTTGCAGCCAACATCAAATTCTGTAGAACTTTGCAGGAATTATGAATATGTCATGTATGTCCCATCTGTGAAATTTAAACATTAGCAGTGTCCTAGTATTCAAATTATGCAAGGAAACCTGTTAATTTTCTAGATTTCCCTGTCAGACACTATCGAGTGACTGACTGACATCTTTTTTTCTTTGATAATAACATACATACAATGAGCTGTAACAGGTACATGAGCATTTGTCTACATCAATAACCCACTACTTGTAATTGCCCAAATTAAACTGATTGAATCTTTGTGCAGCACAAAACGTACGACCATTCGGTACAATGGTCTGAAAATCAGACTATTACTTAGGTGATTGCAATCACTTATGTCGATTCGACAACTAATGGTCGTTATTTTCCCACCAAAAGCCATTTTCAAACCCTTTCGTTTTGAGGGAAGTTCTAAATAAGTATTGTCTTTCAAAAGCCGTTGGAATTTAACCTTTTCATTTTTTTGACCTGCAAATGGGACATAGTACCTTAGATTGTACATGATTTCCTTGATTGAAGGTGATTGTAAATAATGGTATATCTGTGAATCTGTTCTAAATGTGGGATTTTATTCCTTATTTTTATGATCTCTCTTTATCTTGAATATAAATTTTGTGCACATAGCTTTGTGTTTAGCAGTATGAGTTATTGAAATCAAGACACCATAACAATTCAATTAATTGCTACATGTTAAAGGCATACACTTTGCAAAATTCACCTTTCCAGAAAATAATCATCAATTTCATAGTTCATCAACTTTGAATATCACATTGCAAGTCACAAGTGAACTGAAAATGTCTCTTCTTTATCATTGCAGAGTTTGAGAAAGCCGATGAGCTTGGGAGGAGCTACACATCAACCAAGGGAGCAGGGAAGAGTGCCAAACCCCATGAACATGCTTTCTTCAGACGTCTAGGACCACTCGTTAGAAGGACTCTGGAGAAAGTAGAGAGGGAAAATGGATTCATGTAAGTTATTTGGACTCATTTTTGTTTATTAATGATTGTAGTGGTAGTATGTATTGCTGTAATACTGGCAAGGCAGGATTATTCAAAATGAAAATTCTCACTACCGGTATTTTGTCTGTGGTATTTGCCTTTGTTGTACATGGTATTCCTCTCAGTAAACACTGCACAAGATGTTTACATTTCTATGAACTGATGTTTAAGACTCGAGTTGATTATTTAGAGAGGAACTGAACGTGAAAATGTGATATAAATCACCATCATTTATTAACTAAAACCAACCATTATTTTGTGTGTGTAAGGAAATAATCTTGGATGAGCATCATTTATATTTCAATGCTGTGTTGAGTTCAGTGTGTAGCATGCTAGAATAAGCATATAAGTTAATTCAGTCAAAGTTAAAATTCCTTTTGAATAATTATATTTGTATTGATTCCAGTAATTTCCACCCTCCTATATTTCTCCCAATTTTCTTTTTTCTGTGACACAGTTATTTTCAGAAGGTGCCAGAGGTCATACCCGAGTTACCAGCAAAGGCCACCTATGGACTAGCTAGCCCTGTTGAATTTGTTATGCCAAACAAACACGAGGACTGGACTGCAGAAACATACAACGGATTTAAGATTTCTAAGCCAGATCCTGAGAAGGTATGAAAGGGGTATTGCCATTAAAACTGTTATTCATTTGATTTAATTCAGAGGTTTTTTAAATGGAGGAATGAATTGGCCCTTTTGATTTGATTTGATTTGATTTGATTTTCTTCTGCATTCATGTAAGTACACAGTTTTTTGATAACAATAATAATATGAAGTACAATAAGACATTTAGTATCTTTCTGACAATGGATCATAAATAACCAAATATATGTATATAAAAATTGATATTTTCAAAAACGAAATGATAAACTGTCATAGATACTAAATTTCCTCAAACATGATAAAATATTGTAAAAATATTTGCGGAAGAAGGACTGTCATTGTAAGCAGTTTGCTTGATAATATGACAGCCCCAGAAAAAACTCATGAAATAGATTAACACATTTATTAAGCAGAACGGATAGGTAATTTAAAATACAAACTTTGATGATGGTGATATTGACAATGCAGATGAGGATGATGATGAGAATGATGATGAGGATGATGATGAGGATGATGATGAGGATGATGATGAAGATGATGACGATGATAATAATGATGATGATGAAAGAAGAGATGACATTATGATAAAGACTGAAGAGTTGACACAGAATTTTGCTTTAAATGAAATATTTTTTTCAACAAACTGTAACTACAAACTTATATTATATGAGAGTACCGGTAGATGTATTTCGCTCAAGAAAGTAATGACAGTGTAGAGATTCTATTGGAATTTACCTACTTTTTTTATCTATAAATGAAAGGGACAAAAAGATTGGCACAAAGTGGGAGGTGAAATAATGTGATTGAATATATAGGAAAACCTTATCTCTTCTCTTGAGAGGCTATTAAAAGTGGTAAAGCATATGTTCAAATATATGTATTTAGCACTGACTATCTTCATTTGAAAGACAATTTTCAAGTACAAATTTAATTAATTAAACAATTCCAAATGAATGAGCAACACACTTCGTATGAAGTCATAAAATTAAAAGATGATCATTTACAAAAGCAAGATCCATTTGTGTGGTGACTGTGGTCCCATTCAAAAGATTTTGTGTCCTTGTCTGTCTATCATTTCATGCATTGATCTCCTTTTAATGTTGTTACAGAGAGAAAAGGAGAAGGACGATGCCCCCAAACCAGTCAAAGAAGTACCTGTAAACCAAACGGACAAGGAATCGAGCAGCAGCAGTGGATGCACCATTTCCTAGGCAACGGATACCATGGTAATAGACATTATGGTAGCTGCCTCTTATTGGGCAGTGGGCTCTGGAATTTTGAAATATTGTCTTAGAGCAACTCATGGGCAGTTATATGGCAGAACAATTGTAACATAATCCAATTTTGTTATATATAATGTATCGAAGACAGCTGTCTAACACACACAGATATATACAAAAATCCTGTTGTCTTAAGGCCTTTTTTTCCCTTGGGGGTGGAATCATGTTATGCATTTAGGTTCATTAGTAATTCTTTTTTGGAATAAACTGAATTCAATACATTGTGAGGTAAACATACTTGCCCTTTACTTGCAACTTCAGTGGGTAATTTTTTACAAGGCCTTTAGCTTATATCACAGTCGGTCACTGTAAATTTATTTTTCTATGATTGCTTCCATGTAAGGGTCATTTTTTATAGAGAAAGTTCCTCTTTCCTTGTATTGTATGAATTGAGAGGAGTATATTAGCTATTGTTAAAGTAGTATCTTTGAATCTCTCTTTCATTGTATAAAAAAAGAATGTATTTATTTCATTCATATATCTTGAATGTTTCAAATGGACAAATATATAGTTATGTTTGTATGTTATTGTTTGCATTACTACCTGTAACATGTTTTTTCTTTAACTTTCTGTGTATAAATAAACAGTTACCTGTATACATTTGGTAAGTTTTTGTTACTACATTTTTTTTAATTACTGTCATAAAAAAGGACTGTCATTAACTATCCCCATTCATTTTCCTCCCATCTTTCTCTCTTAATTTGATTTCTATGTAAATCATCCCACCCATATATCCATTATCGTTTGTTTGAATTATATTTCATCTGTCACTATAAATGCATTAAAGCCAATTATCCATCATAAATATGTATCTAACCTGTTGTTTGAAAACACGCATTATCAAAACTGATCCTGTTAGAATAAAGAAACATCTACAGAATAGATTTATTTCCGTACAATGACATTTCTTTGTACATTGTCTAATGAGAGAATAAAAGGGGATTAACACCAAGTGAAATGTTATGAGTAAATGTCCTTATTATGTAGTATGTAATATTTGTCATGAAGGCCGAAAAAATGTGTACATGTATTATGATATTTTTTATATTTGTAGAATTGAATACCGTTATTTATTCAATCATGTAGACAGTCATTTTATGAATAGACTGTTAAGAATTCTGGTAACTCAGATATTTTACTTTGCACAGTCATTTTTCTCTTATTTTAGTAATAGTTCATCCCAAAATATGTTAAAGGGGACACAATCATGGTCCTGTTCAACATTTTATGGGTTTAAGTTGTGTCTTTATAAGTAAAGAAAAACAAAAGAATTACTGAAAGTAGTATGGGATTGTGCAAATATATGTAGAAAAGGGATTCTTACAGTTCTGTTAGCATTTGGTGGGGGGGGGGGTTATGATGTTTGTGGTTTGGATAGCAGGTTTATCATGCTTTTGGATTTAAAGTTTTGTAAGTTTTGGTCAGGGAAACAATACTTAATTAGGTCACATTGTAGAAGGAACTTGTATATAGTTTTGGTTCCAACCAGCTTGACATTCCATGGAATTTTCTTTTTTTTAATTCAATTTAATTATTAAACAGTGAAGCACTTAAGATATAGATTACCGGTACAAGACTCTTGTATGTCTCTTGTATGGGAATGCCACAGAATGTTGTGGTACACATCTTCCAGTCTTTTGCTTTAATAGTTCATGGTAAGAAAAATGAATTGTAGTTTATGCTCATATGAATTCAAATAACGAATGGATCAGGACTTTACCTTATGCAGTCATGAGACGCCTCCAAGTGAAGAAAATTGTTGTAGTTGACTTTTGAGAGATTCATGTAAAATGTTATCAGTTTAAGTTAGGAAATGGCCCAAACAGTAAGAAAAATTAGTGGTCATTATTTTTTGCGCACACAAGTAAACAAATTATATGAAAATAAAATAACCATGTATATTCAGATGCAATATGGCACATTCATGGTAATACAATTTATGAAAATGAAGAATTCATATGCTGAAGAAAGACAATTTTATTGATAGCAGTAAAGCTTTGTTCCCATCATAAACCTTGTCCAAGACATTCGGTCATGAATTGTTGTGCATTCAAAATTCGTTCATACTCTCATATCTATCCAAAGTCTATCTCCATCCTATAGTACTTGTGTGCCTAAACTCTTTTGAAGAAAACATTAGTGTAGATGTGTATGTACAAAAGTGGAAACGCAGCTTCATCAAATCTTCAGCATCGTTTTGTTCATTTATGTAAAATTAGCACGCAACTTTTATGTCGGATGCTTTTATCTAAGCTTTCTTCTGGTAATATATGAAGAAGAATTCTATGATGACATTGGATGATGGAGTTATGCATTAAGATAGAAGTTTTATATCAATGGTAATAATGTAAATGATATAAATGATATAGATACCGTATGGAAATAATAAAGAGCCTAAACAGAAACTAATGATTCAGTGTTCAGTATTGGTATGTTCCTTTTCCTAATAATAATAATAATAATAATACACTTCCAATATGAAAGTTATGCGTTGAAATTACAGTTTCGTAGCAATAATATGGAAAATATGTAACATATGAAAATGATAACAGACTACCAACAAATGTAGCTTTCATTCCGTTTCTTCTTTATTTACAACGTAGGGGTTTTGATCAGAACATTTTACAGCAATACAAATCTAGTTTACATCTTCATGATTTCGGTATGAAAATTAAATTTCACAATTTCGAGGATAGTTCATCAGATATTAAGCTTGTGGTTCCCATGGTGATCCATATACAGTGGGTCTAGGCCAGGTCTATTCCAGGTCTAGTTGAATGCAGGCCCATCATCCCTCTTCTGATATTCTGGTACCATAACCAGATAGTAGACCCATGGTACATAGCAGCTCGAAAAAAGGGTGAAGAAGGCAAACAGACGTTCTCCCGTGGAGACTGGAGACATTTCTTTGCAAGTCTGGGGAATGAGAGAGAGAGAGAGAAAGAATGGGAGAGGGAGAGAGAGAGAAAATGGGGAGAAGAATAGAGATAAGAAAAGAGATAGATAGGTGGGGAGGGGAAGAGATGAAGAGATGAAAGTAGAGAGAGAACAAAAATTGGAGAGTAATTTCTATAAACAAAATAGAACAAGATACATTTTTTTTCTTTTCATCATTTATTTCATTCATTTATTTATTCATTTATTATCATGTAATTTATTATTAGTTTTGATAGTAACTGTATGTAAGAGTAGAGTAATATATCTTTGACTGAATATTTGAGATGGTATAGGGTCTAGGATCAATAAACCCAGATGTTGTGTAACCGGACAGTAATGTTGTATACCCGGAATTTTGGTTTGAATAAGCAATTTGAAGAAAATTACATGCAGTATTTTAGCATAAAGAATGAAAATGATTATGATTGTTTGTGCTATTTGATGCATATGATGACTTTTTGTCGTTAAGCGCCCGGATACACAACTCCAATCATACTCCTTTTTATTAAAAAAAATGAAGACTTTGAAGATACTCTTAGTAATCTCAAAAGTAGACCTAGTACCACCGACAACTTTAACACAAAATATAGGAACAAAGCATGCTTAATACACCTTACAAGGAGCCGGCCTTCCTTACCACTCGATCATTCATTTGGAACCTTCTTATCAATCCATATATTACATGTAGATAGATCTACTAGAGTCTAGATTATAAGCGTTGACGTTGTTCAACCGTTGTTGTTTTTTTTTTATCACGGCACTCTTTTCAGAAATAAACAGTTTTGTGTCACCACAATCCTAAATTAATCACAGAATATTACTTGTGCATCACTCTGAAACTCGTTGAGGAGTCAAAAAAATGTTATCTTTGATATGTTACAAAATTATTTTGTAATCAATATAGATTCTAGACCTAGACCCTCTAGGCCCTACTAGATAATTAAGATATAAAATAATGTATGCGGGTATACTCCGCTGCCAAATACTGTATAGGTCTAGATCTAGCCTAGACCCCTACATGAATATAAAATTAAGGATATTCGGGCATCTTGATGCCCGGAATTTTCCCGTTTCTAAATGTTTCTAAAACGTTTCTAAATGCGAGTGAGTCACTGAGTGAAGCGAAAACGCGGTAAAAATGTAATTTTTTAATAATATATTGGTATTTACAGACATACAGGTAGGCCTACCTCACTGTCAAATTCTATACTATTGAATGATATTCGGGCAATATGGAGGTATTCAGGCACTTCGCTGCATCTTTAAAATGCTATTTCCTCATCAAATAATATAACATAGGGTCTACTCTAATAAACCCTAGTGGAACCCTTAAGGAACCCTTAAGGAATTTTATTTGTCATATATTATATATTTGAAAGGTGTTGTAACGATTCAAGCTCTATTTGCTTATGTTTCATCACCTTTGTGTGTTCATTCCTTTAACTGTATAATAGTTGCAACTTGTCTTTAATAAAACATTGTTATATTCTTATTCATATGAAGTCAGTACAAATGGATTGTAAAATTGAAAATGATTTGTTATATTATATTCTTTTTCATGTGATGTTAACTCCAATGAATTGTGAAATTGTGAACATGCATAAATAAACAAATAAATAAATAGTCTAGATTCTAGTCTATATTTAGCGGTTTCTAATAGTCTATTTGATATTTCACGAAATCGACGTTATTCCAAAATAACTTTTTGATGGAACTAAATTTCCCTTACGGCACCCAGGTTAAAAAAAACGCTGGCCTAGATATCACCCAGTGTAAAAGCTAATGGGCAAACGGCGGCACATTTGATACAGACACCTCCCCTTCAGACCCTCCCCCAAGAACAAACAAACAAAAACAAAACAGAAACAAAAACAAAACTCACTGTGCTGAAGCCGCATGCATTTCTACTCATTTGTTGTTGACCCAGTTTCTGGAATCGAAAAGACTGCGGACGTCCAACCATTTTTGCCCTAGATGTTCGTAGGGCCTGGAATACAGCGTTTCGGGCAATCCCATACATGATGATGATCAAGATCAGTATATAGTCTTCTTTTTTTAAGATAAAGGTCCAAATTAGGCGATTTAATTATGTAATTCTGCAAGACAATGATTTCTATTTGTGGACATATCCCCGGTATAATTATGTGCCTGCACTGCGCGCGATCTAAAACGTGCACTTTCATGTTATGTCTGATGCAGCAGGCGTTGCTTAGATACAAATTGAGCGCGTATTTATATAGCGCAAAAGGCGCCAAAAAGTGGGTGTGGTCCGATTTTTCTTGATTTGTTTTCCCCAGTCCGATCATCACGTGAATTGATCTTATTCACATTAAGGTATATATTATGTCGAACCTTTTGAAAGTGACATTACATTTTTTCCTTCTTCCTTCTTCTCTAACATGCACATGCACCCATCCCTATTTCTTCCCAACCTCTATAGTACCCCATTTAGGCCCGTGACAACTTGAATGGCATCCGAGTGACCAAAGCAAAAGAAATGTCTTATTTTTATAGGCCTAATATTGACTTATCACTTTTTTTGTTGTTGGAATGTTGCAAAATTTGCAATCCTTCCTTTCTTTTTTTTCTCGAGTTGTGTAGGCCTATGAACAGGCTATAGACCCTTTTTACAACGCCAATTCTGGAGTCTCATCACGGTTCTAATTGGAAACTAGTTAGTGCAGGCCTCGGCTACTCTTGATTGAAATTCTTGACCGGCATAATATTCTAGATTAGTAATGGAATTCCAAACTTACATAAAGCCTATTATAGGCTCTTAATCTTTCAAATACTGAGGGAGAGAGAAAAAAGGCACACATTTGGAAGCCAATTGCCGTGGAAAACAACGGGCGATGAATTATATGGAAAAACAACTTTCAGTAATGATCCTGTCAAGTTTCCAAGTGGCTCATATTTCGCTCCGAGTCTGTAGAAATACTCTTGATCTGACAAACTAAGAATATATTTAAGTCTACCATGCTGATTACCGGGATCCCCCGCCCCCTCTTCCCCCGGGCCCATCGCAAGGCATGGCCCAAAACTAATTAATAAACTGAATTCCACTCGAAACGGGAGCGCGAGATCGAGCAACACATTCCACAGAAAATCCGCGGATACCGAATAGCATTGTTCGATGGAACGCGACATGGAAATAAGGAACATTTAAGTTGTCTTCGAATTAATTTATGACGTATATATCATATATTGGAAAGTAGTATTTAAATAAATGCAGATTATAAAAGAATATTTAACTTACATTCATAGATATATCTGACTGAAGTATTTTTACGATGGGTAATGTTTATAATATCGGAAATGTGGTGCAGGTTTAATAAGTTCAAGAGGCGTTTCATACCACTGCACATTTACGGCAAAAACTGTCAACAAGCGCCTAATCTTCCATTTATCAAGCCCTTTTCTGTGCTTTCACGTACTCTTTCGAGTACGTTATTCTTCTAAACCAGGTACTTACAATTCAAGAGGAGAAAATGACGAAATTTGAAGGCATGATCAACGCATTTGAGGCAACGTGTGAGAATTTTGCGAATCGGATTGTGCCGCTGTTACCTGGCCAGAAACGTATCCTGCTTCTCGCCAACAACAGTGGGGTAGCTTTCTACTTCGTTATGTCAGCGATAGTGTTCTTTGTCGGTACGTTCGTAGTTATTCCATTCAACCACAAGATCGAAATGAATGATCCTACAATCGACTCGAGTGCATCAACGCCGATTTCGACGTGGATCCTGAGTTTCTTCTTTGGCAGTATGATGCTGAATTATTTGAGAACATTTTTCACCTCGACATTTTACGACGCAGGCAAACTGAACGTGCCAACAGCGGAAGGAGGTAAAAATTGGGGCTACTGTGTTCCATGTCAGCAGTATATCCCACCCCGAGCCCACCATTGCTCTGTCTGTAACCAGTGTGTCCTGAAGCGAGAATCACACTGCTTCTTCCTGGGAAAATGCATCGGTCACACAAACCAGGGTTTTTTCGTCGTCTTCCTCTTCTACGCCGCCCTTTCAAGCCTCTTCGCACTTCTCCACATAGGCATGTACTTGCATCATGTGATTGGACCAATCGTCTCCTTGAGAATGCACCATTATCTGATCCCCTTTGCTACCTACCGATGGATCATGGGCTCGTTTCTGACAACGGAATACGTCATGCTGTTCCTGCTTTACAACACGCTGATGATTGGGCTCGGCTGCAGCTTCCTCTTCTTCCAACAGATCAGTCTCATCCTGCAGGGTCAGACAAGTTTTGAAGCAGCAAAAAGGGTCATTCTGTACGACAGTGGCGCCCATTTGAATCTTCAGGATGTATTTGGAAGGTACTGGTGGATCCGCTTCATCCTACCCATCAAGTTCCCTCAGCCAGTGGATGGCATCAAATGGAGCAGGGTGAAGGATATCAAACGATACTAAATTACACTGTCATTAGGGGGACATGCTACCTAAAAGCTAAATGATAGCTCTATCAGCAGTCATAATCATGCATTAAAAAAATGATTATTTTAACTTCCAGATTTCATGACTCATTGAAAATCCAAGTATCCCTTTTTAATCCTTTTATTGAATTAAAAAAAGAAAAAAGCTTTCTTTGGATAGGGTATACTAAATTACTAATGTTGACTTGCTAGGATTTGCATCAATTTATAAAACTTAACATTTCAAGAGTATAACAATCTACACATATTTTTGCATAATTGTAGGTTTTATAAATTCATTCAAAATGAAACTTATGTTTATGTATCTATCGACTTTGTTCATGTAGTTGTCTTTCATTAGTGGGTATCCTCAGATCCCACATGATAATATATTTCTGAAATACATTTGTACGTGTACACATCTATTGTTAAGTTGAGTGAAATACATCAACTTCCAAATTAGATCATGTAAAAAGGGTCTATAAAAGACTATAATAGACTAGTTTTCAAAATAGTGGATTGCAAAAAATGGAACTTATTGAATGTATCCTATATCACTGTATCCTACATCAATGTATCCCACATTATCTATTGAGACTGAGAGCCAGAAGGGCATTAACTTCCACAGATTTCCACAGATAATGTGTAATCATAGTAGGCCTACTGTTTTCTTTGTACATACAAACTAATGTTGTATGTTTCATATTGAATATCTTAAACTTTAATATACCGTATATCAGATTCTGATTATGCAATATGCAGGATGGGTTTGTACCAGTAGTGCCATGAAAACTGTTCTTTCAGACTTCTTAGTCCCTTATTTCTTTCTATTTTTACAAGTCAAGATGATTTTGGTATCATGAAGGAAAATCACTAGATGCGTTTATGAAAACTGTGGATGGGGTCAAACTCTTTAATTCATCATTTTGAATATACAGAAGAAAAAAAGGGTATGCTTCATGCATTGGGAAAGGAAAATACTGGAAATTCAATTATGTCAAAGCAAATGATACTGTAAAATAATGGAAAATAGGGCTGATATTATCTTGAACTGTCATAGAGATTAGAGAGAAATAGATATTAGGCCTACATGTACCTTATTTTGGTATGTAGACAGTCACAAATATGACTTGATGTATATACACGAGGCTCTGTTGTAATTGTGCAATCAAATGAAACTGTTGCATATTTTGTCAATTATGGCATGGCTGGAAATATTCTGAAATTGTTTTATCTAATGTATGTGTGTGAGTTAACATGAAGAAATGCTATAAAGAGTATATAGAGCATATTTGCTTGTTTTTAATGCACGTCTAAAGGGGGATCCTTCCTGTTATCAAGTTGATTTAAATAAGAGTACATGTATAATATCAGAGTAACAGAAAAAGCTTGTCAAGTTTTGGATGTTACAGGTCTAGGAGATCAGTGAAGTGACTAAACATAGTACACAACAGTTTTCTTTCTGTTAAGAGCTTCTCTCCAATATCTCAAGCATTATATTGACTAAACAATCCTGTACTAATTTTTGTAATTTTGTTGATTATGTAATTACATGTAAGTGTACCAAACAAATGGAAAGTGTATTCATTATTCATAATTTTCTTATTCTCTACCAGATTTTCTTAAACTTTCTCTGGCCGATTTCTGATTTTATGTCAGAACTCTTTCAGGATAAACTTTTCTCTCGAAATTATAACATCCTCCCCCCCCCCACCTTTTTTTTTGTTTGTTTATCTACATGTATTTATATATTTTTCGGGGTGAAGAGCGTTGAGGGGTAGGATAGCTATTATATCTCTTCAATTATGATCTTATCCACAAATCTTTGAAGATAGGAAAGCCTTGATTTATAACAAAGTTAATATTTATAAGTGTGGATTATAACTTTTGTACTGTCTTTGTATATACCGATAGTTTTTTTACATTTTAGAATTGATTGCAGTACTTTTTGCTGTTATCTGATGAAGTTATTTGTTTATTTACCAAAAATTCATCTACTAAGTGCATAATTGTGAATTTTGTGATTAACACCATTTACTATCATTTAGAGTGTGTGTACATTATTTATACATGTAATGCAGGTGTATTAATTTTGTTTGTTGATACCATCTTTTTTTTTGTTTAGTTAATTAAAGTTTGCAATGAAAATCTATATTGGCTGTTTTAGTTGAGCCTGATTTTAATGGTAGTCGAATTTTAAACTTATTTGCATATTCTACTTTATGATTGGAAATCAGGCCTGATTATCGGGATACAAATCAGCACTGTACACACTGTTTCTGTCCATCTCTTCCTGTTAAAATCCACTCTCTTCTCTTTCTCTTTCTTCATCCCCAATCTCTTCTTATCCCTTGCTGCATTGTTCCACTGTTTTAGTCCACTAAAACTAAAACTAAGGTTCAAAATATACAAACTGGAATCTATCAGACAGATGAATATTAACCACATGTATTTGGGCAATTCCATACACTGTGTCCCATAGGATGTATAACTTTAAACCATTTATTTCATCCAAAGAAGAAAAGACATGATTTTCTTATTCGTAATCATTTACCGATCTTTCTTTTTCTTCAGTATCACTACCATTAGTCAACGGTATGACCAAAAGAGTTTTCATATTTGAATGAAATGAGTGAAAAGACATGTCATATGGGTTACACTGCATGGAACTGCCCAATTTGTTTATTCAGTAAAACAATATGCATTTATAATACTAGATGTTCTTTAATAATACATTATATCCAGGCTTTACTATAAACCCATACGGGTATATCTATTTATATCAAACATATACATGTACACACATGTAAGACGTCATTTTCCTTAAATACATGCAATAGAGAGACCAATGATTGCTTTTTTGAAGACACAGTTTGATTTTGATATTTCATAGCAATGTGCCAGTATTGTCCATTTCTCAAATACATGTATTCATCTTGAAATGTGTTCCCTTTTTTCTCAAGCCAAGTGGACTTCTGCACATCTTTAAAGCATTGACAAGCTTCTCCATTTTGTGCCACAGATGATAAACTATGACCAGAAAACCCCACAAGATTGTATTACTAGAGATGTTCCTTGTTAAAAACAAAATAGAAAGAAAGACAAATATAGGGCAGATACTGAAAGTAATATCACTGAAATGTAATCTCCATTCTATTCACTGAATGATAAATAGTTTGTACTTTTCTTACAAAAATAACAATAAATACAAATCAATACAAAAATATAAAAAGAAATGTATGAACATATATTTGTGCATAATGGTTCACATGATGAATAAAATGTTGTTTAAAACAATATATTCATCAGTCAGATCATAGCAATCCTTGAATCCATTTAAAATTATGCTAGCACCCAACAAGTTACTCTAGATTTAATATTTCTCTAGATTTTACAATTTTGATAATGCTAGCAAGTAACTTGACAAAAACTGTGGCTTGCAACTAAACCAGCATTTATGATTTTTATAAATTTGAAGCTTAACAAACTTAATAAGTAATGGGAGATTCTATGTGACATACCGTATATAAAAAATAAGTTCATATCATTAACAACAAAGGCAAAAGTACATTTGTGTGAAATAAATTCACAAAGAATAATCACGTGCAATGCAGCATATCACTGTAATGTACATGTCATAACTACACTCTTGAGTTTTTTTACACAGATATTGCAACATTCCTCAAGTTAATAACTTAATTTCTATGAAATATATCAAAAACATACTTTGAATTTGCACCTCCATTTGGATCAGCCATACAGGTTGAAACAAGAAAAGTGTACATTACAGAACATAAGCATTGATATCATAGAGAAACTTTGAACAAGATTTTGCAATACGAAGCTACCATATGCATCATGATTGTCTCCAAAGATTTCATATATAGCAACCCAATGCAACTACTGTCATTCATAAGAGCAGGATAGAGAGAGAGAGAGAGAGAGAGAGAAAAGAAACTATAAACCAGAATTGAGGAAAGTGGCACTGGCAATCGAAGCAGGGGTGGGAGTAGGGGCATATGGGGTTGTAGTACTTTGAAGGCACCAATATTGAACAAGCTGGGCTTTAGCCTATAGGACTTGCAAGAACACTGTGAAGCTGACTTTGGCTGAGCTCAAGTCACAGTGTCAAAATAGAGTCTTTGCTTGCAGCCTGTGGAGAGAGGAGGGGGAAAAGTGAGAGAGGGAAAGCTAAATATAAAGAGAAAAATAGGTACATGGAAGAAAAGATGAATAGAAATTGGAAACAAAGTACAGTGGAACCTCATGATAACAAACTTCCCAGGACAAAGGAAATAACCCTGTGTCCTTTAAATCTTGTTATATTGGGGCTAAGAAACAAAAGAAAACACGGGGAAGACAGAGCTGGGACCAGCAGATTTACCTTCATCTAATGAGAGCTTGTTATAGCAGTGTTCTCTATAAAACGGTCCAACTGTGTAAACACACGGACATAGGATAGATAGAGTTGATCTGTACTTTTCCTAGTTTCAACAATGGGAAACTTTGTGAGGTACTGAATATGAACTACCCTCCTTCCACACCTCAGCACCTCCACCATCCCTGTGCGCAGGTAGCTCCCCATCACCCCCTTCCTCCTGACCTCCCTCTGCCCCTCCCCTGGGATGAATCTCCTCCATGCTTGGCTGGCGGAGGGTGGTGCTGGAGGCCCGGAGCTGGGTGGCTCGGAGGAGGGGGATGAGCTGGGAGGAGGCGGGGCTCATGGAGGGTGTGGTGCAGCGGGAGGCGCTCACGTCACACCCTCCAAGGAGCTTGATGAGCTCCTCCTCTGTAGGGCCACCGGGAATAACGTCTGCTGAACCTGAAAAAAATAAAAATATTTATCTTTTTACATGTCAAGGTAATTATATTGTCTATTTGTATAGCAATGCTATTGAACACACATGGTATACTCAAGGCATATAGATATTATCTTGGATAAGTCTAGGAAGGCTAATAACCATATCAGTGATTCTTTTCCTTCCACTACAAACCAACCGTCACCCATTTCCTACCTTGTGGAGCATCATCCTACAAGAGAAAGCTGTACACCTTCTTTTCAGCTAGAATTGATGAAGTTATTTGTAAAGTGTTACAATTTAGTATGTGTGTTGATGCTTCCCAGTCCTTGTGATTTTAGGGAAAATTTAGTGTGTCATATTTTATGCACGATAAACCTTACAACATGATTAACTGGCTATATCTCTTGAAATGAAGTTTGCTCACAGAAACTCAAAGTTATCCCTAAACCTTGAAATTATAAAGATTTTTTAAAAGGTGTTCCTATTACATGAAACTCAAAATCTATCTGCATTTATTTCATGTATCATCAAATCTAGAGGATACACATGTATTATATATTGTAAAATGGAGCTTACTCTTTTCTGTTTTTTCATTCTTGTTGAATATTTCCATGGCAGAGGTCAGATCCCACATCTGTACACCACCGTTAGCATGACCTGTGAAGAGATACCTCCGAGGTCGTGACCCCATTCTACTTGACCCCTCACACTCATGGACGCAAAATGATGAGATGCTGCTGCCATCTACTGATCTGATTAGGCACACCCTTAGAAAATAGATAATAAGGTGTAATATATTTTTAAAATATGATTATTTACATTTATATCATGCACTGTTTGGGATCTGAAATGCAGTTTACAATGTTAGAATTAGCCCTGGTCACTTGATTTAAGGCACCCATGGATTTCCTTTCCTTCTCTCCCATCCCTTCTTCTAAGTGTTTTACTCTTCTCCTTTCCTTACCTTTGTGTTCATTTATACCTAATTCTACCTTTCTCTTCATCATCCCTCTTTCTTTCTTCTACTAATATTCTTCTCAATCTTCATCCACTCATTCCCCTTTCTTTCTTTTTTCTTCAAACACCTTCATGTAATTCTTCTTTCTCTTCTTTTTCATTTTCTTTCTACTTTCTTCATTTCTCCCGTGTATACTCATTCATATTCCTTTTCTCTGTCCTTTTCCTCATTATTTTAACTTCTCCTCCTCCTCCTTCATTTTCTTCTTGTTCTTCTTGTTCTTCTTGTTCTTCTTGTTCTTCTACTTCTCCTTTCTCTTCTTCTCCCTCCTTTTCCTTCTTCATTCTCTCTATTTCCTCCTTCATTCCATCCTATCATTCTTACCTCTGCCCAGTAGAGGAGAGTCTAACATAGACCTGGTCTGTATCTGGGACTACCTTCTGAACAAACACCTGCTGATCATCCCTCTCTCCAAACGGCCCTTTATACAGATAAAATATCAACAGCAGATTATCTTCAAAACACATGCTAAAACGAAATATCATCCAATATAATAATGCATTACAGTAGAATGAATTTTACAACTATTTTCTAATAAAGTCAAACTTAAAAGAAATATCTTTCAAGGTAAACAAAAATGTAATTTTTAATTTTCTTCATTTGAAGATTCTCTATGACAATATATCATAAGAGCACATAGAAACAATGCTTTTCACTATACATAATCCATAAAGTAAAGTGTATGATAAATTCACAATATTTAACTAGTTACAAACCACTATTTAATCAATAAATAAGGTTCTTCCTACTCTAGAAAGGGAAGCAATGCTACCTCTAGATATACAGCAAATAACAAGTAGTAATTGACAAGTAAAATGTTACATGTGTGGTGTTTTCGGTGGAAATCAAAGTTTTACAGCCAGTGATAAATAACAGAATAGGCGGCTAATATGATACTTATTGCCTTAAACAGCATCAATTTTACAATAATTACGAAGGTTTTCCAAGCAAAAAGATCTTTTAAGTTAAAATTCAGTAACTTTTTTAAGTGGAGGAACCTCATTTGAATCTGTACACCACCTTGTCTACTTACCTATATCATTGCCGACCTGATGGCAAGGGAACGGCTCAGAGTCTTCCAGAGACAACACCTTGAAAGAAGCTAGAGGGGTTGAGCCTGGTTGAGTAGAGATCATCCCTCGGAATCGGGTCACCGTCCATGTACGGGCGTGGTTGTACTCAGAACAAACTAGTGAGGAGAAAGGAGAGATGCTATTATTAAAAGGACGGGTAGGAATCACCTGTCTTTCCAAGAGATCAATTTGATTTGATGCAATGGAAATGGAAGAGAGGTGTGATATAATGTGCTTTTTATCCCTAATAATGCCCAGCATGAGTTGCGAATTTGCAAATGTAGATGTAGAAGAGAGAAAAGAAGGCAAGGTCTCTTAAAAAGGGAATTTAATGAATGATATGATGCAATTTTTCTTTAAACACAATGAAATGTAAAATATTTTACTTGAAACTTTACAAACTTATTTCTTAAAACTTAAAACACAAATTCCATGCACAGCCTAAAGTAGAAGAAAAAGAAAACCATTTTCAACAATTAAAAAAAAAGGAATATTTTCAGAGTGATTTTTAAAAGGAAAAGGGAATTATTTAGACTCACCAGAAACCAAGTATTTCTCAGAGAGCATGACCTTTGTGATAGGGTTCCGATGCACTGTAAAGGTTTGGAAGAGTTGAGGTCCTTGACCAACCGTCTCTGGATGCTGGACAATGACCCGTACCTTGCCAGAGCTTGTCCCGTATGCTATCTCAATCCAGTTCCCACTCAAGCCTAGATAAAATAATGCACATATCTTGATGAGTGTTATGCTGGATCGAGGCAAAGGCTTATCTGACTGTAAATAGTGGAGCTGCATTTGCATTTGTCAAATATCAATTTAATGAATGCAACTGCATATCACTATCCACTGTCTGACTTTCAATAAATTATTTTCTAAAACACTTCTTGTATATGAATAATTTTGATGAGATCATTTGATTCAGAGTCATACATTCATGTAAATAATAATAATACTAATAGAGAATATTTATTAAGCGCATAACAAATTGAAAATTTCTCTATGCGCTTTACAATCATGACAAATTTGAATATATAAACAACATAATAATAAATAATAATGTAAAACAGAATTTAGGTCTTCATGTAACTTGATTTCAGTGACCTTTGAAACTGATTATCCTTGATCTAACCAGGGCCCAGTCTTATAAAGAGTTGCAATTAATCCAAATCAATCGCAAGTCCTCCAGTCAATCGCAAGTTTGCAGTCTCCTATCTCTTATGTACATAGTTGCGATTGATATCAACTCGTTATAAGACGGGGCCCAGGTCCTCACTCTCAGATAAATGCTAAGTAAAATACTGTGATAGGGAGAGTAAAAACCTATGAATTTTAATATTCTCTATGACATCTGGGGGTGTTTCATAAAGCTGTTTCGTAAAGTTACGCATGACTTTACGAACGACTTAAATATGGAGTGCCAGATAGGATGCCCAAAGTTTTTCCTGATGTTTTAACAAAGTGTGACTATATTTCCAATAACCTCAATTAAATTATGGCAAAAAATATACTTTGCATTAAAAATGTTTGTTATAATATGAATGTTAATATACATCTGCACAGTTGATGCAGTTAAAAATGATTTAACATTCCATTTGGCTTTTCATATGTAAGTCATTCGTAAAGTCATGTGTAACTTTACAAACAGCTTTATGAAACACCCCCAAGATCTACATAAACTGACTATTGAATCTAATTTCCAATTTCCCAGTGGTAACATTATTAGTACCAGTTTAGAATGCAGTGCTTCAAAAATTGGTCATCATGACCTCTTTGCATAAAACTTACCACTGATGGTAACTTTGCCATCAATATTAACAACCATGGCAACATCACTTAACAGCCAGTCAAATCAAGGTTTCCAACTTTCCATGGGAGTTGCCATCAAGGTTAAGTTGAATGCAACAGGCCCTAGTATAAAAATATTAACTTTATATAGTAGAATACCGGTAGACAGATCAACAAGTTTGGATTTAAAGGGGGACTTTCCCTTTAATACAAAGGTAAGATTACTTACTGCTCTTTGGCGTAAGATACACACTGAGTGCTGTGACTGCATCATTGGCAGGGTCCTTATATAACTCAGTTACCAAGAGATCCTTGTCCTTTATTCTCAGGGGAAACTTCTGCATATCTTTATAAAGAAAATACAAAGAGAGTAGAAAAGATAATTTCATAACATGTTACAGTTTTCTACCTGTATCTCTCCCCCATAAATTGATATATTGACACAACTGTAATCACACTAGCTAATTTTTTCATTAATAGCACATGATTTCACATTATCAATTAGATTAGTGACTCTGGAAAAGTAAATCAAAGCAAAACACTGTAATTAATGTGCTTCTTTTCAATTAACTGGTAAACAGAAAGCAGAGGGTAAGCTGCATTTCTGATGTGTTTCTTTTCTTTCTGTCTTTCCAAATTATTCTTGTGGCAGTATTAAAGATACTCTGGCATTCAATGTAAAGGAGATACTATCCATAGGAGTGAAATACAAGAATATCAAATTAAGGGAATGTAAGTCTTTTCACATGCCATATTTTATAAAATTCAAGAATACTGGCTAAATATTTTAATTCAAGACTGGATTAGCTTTTAATGAATAGGTATCTATCTTACCTATGTAATATATAGATCCATTTGTGCACCCAAGTAGGAGAAAAGATCCTGCTGTATCGTAGCTTGCAATTGGGTTGACTTCTTGAACCTGTTAACAAGTTGTGAGGGAGTGTGGGGGAGGGAGGGGATCCAATGAAATATTCTTCATTACTATAAATTACTTCATTACTGTAAATTGTATACTTAATAAAAAGAGACAAACATTTCAGGATACAATGGTTTTGTCTCAATGACCTATGGTGGCACTCACAGAAATCCAAATTCCTAAATTCAATGGAGGTATAAATTCTTAAGGAATCCATTGATTCTCTGTACATTCTGCATTCTCTTAAAATCACATAGTAGTCAGTGTCCATGCGGATTGCATCATAAGTCGCTGACACTAGATTTTTTTGAATAACTAATTAATGTGTTTGTGTGTGCAAAGGTCTCTGAAGCAGCGAACCCATGGTCCCACCACAACATACTCCCAACTTGCCTTCATATCTAGAAGGTGAGAGAAATTTGATATCATGATGCGAATTCCATACGGCAGTAGGCTAGGGCAGTGCATTACATAAGACCTGTCGGTCATAAAAGTGAAGTCCACTCTTGATGACTGACAACACCTGTTATTGGGTGAACAACCGTATGGTGTCAAATTCCCCATGAAAACCCACTACTATCAGCATTTAATACTAATTATTATTATTATTATTATTCATGTCTTCTTTATAACAGCAGGGTGGTCCCATTCAAGCCGCAAGGCCTGCTTTCCAAAGGAGCCCTGCTGTAACAAACAAATCTCATTTCAAATATCTTACAATACACATAAAAATACACAAAATATACAATAAAAACATAATATAAACAAACTATAAAACATTTCATACAAATAGGAAATTAGATGAAAATGGAAGAGGAGGAGGAGAGAGAGTAAACGAGAGAGAGAGAGAGAGAGAGAGAGAGGGGGTGGTAGGAATACTTCTTGTAAGCGATCGCAAAATAGAAGAAGTCAATTAACCCACTTGAATTTCACAGACATTTCGTTTAAAAATGGGTAGTGAGGCATCCTATCAAAAACAGAATGGGTTATATTTCCTCGAGAACCAATTATGGATAGGTTTCGAGGAGGCAATTCTTTTAAAGGTTTTCTTACCTGCCATGTTTGTGTAAGGGCATGCCATACTCCAACCTTTCCCACATGACTAGTGGCTACTAGTTGACTACCAATGAAGAATAAGCTATCCACCTTCACTCCAAGGTTAAAGGTACCTATCAGCGAGGAAAGAGATTAAAAGTATTAAGCAGGAAATACATGGTTACGACTGAAAACAAAATGTATTTGTGGGTCTTAGGTTTCATTTCAGTGCCTATCTATGGTCTGTATTAAGGGCACTCAAACTTGACTAAAGAAATCCTGTTTACACTTCAAAACCACTTTAAAACATTAGTTTAATTTAAACTTAATTGTGACTTTGAAATCAAATTCATGTATCAATCCTTTAATCTAATTCTTTTACATTCTACAATGAATGTACATCAGCCTAGCTTGAAATTCAATACTGCTATTTACAACTTTTCTTTTTTGAACTCCAGGAATAAAAAAAACCATTAAGGCTCTGTAATCACTTTTAATTAAAATCATCATCTGCCTTTTTTAACTTCAATCTGAAATCTCTAACAAAGTAGACCCTCACCGATTTCCACCTTCTCCTCCCCTTCGTTACTACTCCACATCCTGATCTGGCTGCCGAATGCCACGGCAACCATCTTCTCCCGGTTCTCGAGATGGGTGGCTCCGCCCACCTTGGGGTTGAGGGCGACCCTGTGCACTGTCTGCTCCAGGTGGGGGGACTGGAAGACTTGATGCCAGCCGGTGGATTCCTTGATGCGGTAGCAACAGATGAAGTGGGCGTAGGCCAGCACGATCCAGTTGTGATGGCCGCTGACGATAAGCACTCGCCGGGGATCTATGCTAGCATCTGTCATGTCATATAGATAGAGATATTGTAAAGCCTTTCTGTCATTTGTTTATTTCATTATGTTATTGCTCTCTTCTAGTGAAATTGGTGAAAATGCATCAACCATTAACTAGCCACCATCTTAACTACTGTTAAATAATGATGGAAAATGACAAAACAACAAAACAACAAAACATAGATCTCGGCAATGGCTTTTTTTCACAATGCTTTACAACAAAGTGAAATGAGTCAGGATGCATAACAATTTTGACACAATATAATCAAATATATCTTCCTAATGCAGGAGTGGCCAACCCACAGCTAACGATTGGCATAACTTGGCAGGCCGTAGATAGTCTTCCCCCCCCCACACCCACTCATGCAATACGTGTACACACCTGCAATTTTGCAAACATATTTCTCGATTCACAACATTTGTATATTTACAAACGTTACTGCGTGCGGAAATTACAAACTGAAATTAACACGGCAAGTGATTTTAATGTCGTTACCGGATGTCAATGTAATGAGAGGGAATTTGAGGAGTTTTGTATCAACCACGCAACTAGTCAATATGTTGTGAATGATGAAAACAAATTATGGAAATAGAGATAGCTGTGTGTAAATGTTTTGCCCTATTTCATCGCTGCTATGCGGGCCGCATTTCATTTATGAGCTATTTTTATAATTATTATTTCAATGCTCCGCGGGCCGCATCAGAAGAGCTCGCGGGCCGCAGGTTGGCCACCCATGTCCTAATGGATGGAATAGATGATGCAATTACACTACTTCTTTGGAAAGAAGTAGGACCTGTCTGATTCTGTACAGGCTTTTAAAAAAATATTAAGTAAAAAAAAAAGGAGCAGACCTGGTTACAAGTTGAATTAGATCAAGAAAAATTCTTGTCATTTGAATCAAACCAAACACTATCTGAAAAGGGGAAATGTAACAACTCAGCCAAGAAGATATCTTTGACAGTGTTAGATCCTGGACTCACCGAGTGGTATGTCCAGATCATGTTTGGAAGGCCTGATATCAATAGCAGAGGCTGGTCTCTGGTCCCTTCCTGAACCTCCTCTTGATCCAGGTCTTGTTCTCAGCTCTGCCTCACTGGCAAAGCTGTACCTCTGTTGATCGAGTAAGTCATGTCTGACAGGGAAGGCTTCATGGGGAGAGAAAAAGAATGTGAAAAAGAAATTAATATGCTGTTGTATTGAGATTTTGGAACAGTGAAAAATAAAACCTTGACATTCAAAAGTTAAATCTTTAAAAAAAAATAGAATTTTTTTTTACTTGTAGAGCACTTTGTTCTTCCTTGTTGGTGAAGCAATTCTTGAAGTTGTTTCCCTCATTCCCCTACCTTCCCCGAAAAATGGATACAGGTGATAACATTCAATACAATGGTAAATATTTCATCTGTTTGTGGTTCACTGGTGTCCTGATAAGGATTATTTTACATTGTATTCCCCAACTGACATTATTCTTCCATGCTAGTCCTATCCCTAACATGAAAGAGAGAGAGAGAGAGAGAGAGAGAGAGAGAGGGAGAGAGAGAGAAAGAAATATTTGATACATTCTGCTACTTACGTGATGGAGGAAGAAAGCCATGAAAAAGCACACTGCCACAAGATGCCCGGTCAAGTTCCTCACATAATGTCAGCTTCTTGACTGATTGGAAATAAAAAAGACCAGCAATTAGAAAGAATCACTCCTGCACCTGCTCAAAAAAAATGATACCAATATTTTTTTGCTGGAAAAAAATAATTAAGTGCATCATTAATTAAGGTAGTTTTTACTACTTGCAGATGCTTAAAAGAAGCTACTGGTATAAAACTATGAAACTATACAATCCTGCACACAAGATTTAAGAAAGGGCCCACCTAAATTGCTTCAAATATTCCTAAATATTAATCAATCAATCAATCATACTTTTACATTGTAAATTTCACTACAATTCAGTGTTTGGGCTGCAAATTTGTGTTTGTGTTTGTGTGTGTGTGTTTTAATAATTAGTGCAATAAACACACCCATCCAATTAAATTCAACACTCAAAATTATGGAATTCTCCAACAAAAACAAAATCTTTATGCTTCAAGGTCCAAACAAAATGGACAACATATAAAATTGTCTAAGAAAATGTTATCATTGATACACAAGAAGAAATGGCTAGGAATATCTTCTTTTTTTTAAATCATAAAATCATCAACTATCTTTAGCTGCTTCCTTCTGTCTATCTCTCACATGATCTGCATGAAGCTCTTCATTTACCTAATGGTGATATGCCATAGAATTCCGCTTCATGTTTGAGTGTCTGGATATCAATGCCTTTTATGTTGAGCTCCTTGGTCCTCAAATAGTTCAGGATTGGCACAAAAAAGCTGGGGTCTCTGTCAATAAATATCTACAAGAGAGAGAGAGAGAGAGAGAAAGAGAGAGAGAGAAAGAGATAGAGGGAGAGGGGGAGGGGAGGAAGGGGATAGGGGAACCAAAACACAGACAGATTACAGAGTGACAGACACATACAGACATAAGAAATGAAGCAAGACAGGGGGGATAGGAGAGACAGAGACAGAAAGACATAAGTTGCATAATTAAGTATTTATCTAGTCTATAATGCTACATGTATGTAAATGTAAAGGACTTTTGCTGATGAGAGAACTGTAAAAACAACCAAGTAAGCTTTCCTTTAAATTAATCACAGGTCTCAAACTTCTGTAAATGATTGCAAACTTTGATAGTGCCTTTTGTTAGCAAGCAAATAATTACCGTTGGTGAAGGTGATGGGACAAAATACCACTTCGAGGCAATCTGGATGTTCGCCGAAAGATAGCGTATACCGTACATTCAGATTGCCGAGGAAGTGATAGTTTGCCATTGCCTGAAACCAAAAGGTGATTATTTGCTTATATTCCACATCAGAAACATTTCACTTCTTCCATCATTTTAGAGCAACAAGTCATCAATTAACAGCTAGCAAACGGTGTACGATACGTACAGTGCATGCAGTCCTTATGTACGTACGTATACGCAACGTATACAATTAAAGTGCAACGCACTTTCACTGAAGATAGTAGTACTATCTACACAGTGTAACAAACTTTTCTTCTCCCATCAATGATGGGCGAACTATCTTTCATCACATGATTTACTTTTGACCAATCGTAGAGCAAGATTCTTACTATGTGGAATATAATATATTTTATCATGGTTTTACTGTATGATAAGACAAAGGATATGCATCAAAATGTTCTTATTCAATTGAACATGTACACTGATTTTCCTATAGCCAGAATTCTTTTTTTTTATTGGTGCAATTTTGTGCATCTGTCTGAATTCTTCTGTGTGAAGCTTACAGGCTTTAACCTATTCACTTTGCTTGCTTACCAGCCTTTGCCAAACACCACAGTGATATGTGATTACAATAAAAGACTATTTTGGGATACTTCTTATAAAGCCATCACTTTGAAAACAAGAACTGATAATACTTACTGCTCCTGTTTCATCTTTGACAGAGGATATCCTTCCACTCAGTAAGCTGAAAAGAACATCAGAAATAGAAAAAATTATCCATTTATTATTTTATTCATAGATTACAGTTCTATTCATAGTCCATTCACACCAATCTCAGTTTCTCTTCTTGAAATTCAGGGTGCCTTGTTTGCTCCCACAACTTTGTTAATTAGCCTTACAACTGTATTACCCTCTGGAGTCTATAGCCAACAAGTTACATGTATGTTTTACCTTTAATAGGGTCCCTCATATCCTCATTTCAAATGTTATTTCAATCCCTGATTTACAAGTATATACCAAAGTGATTTAAGATATTTCATCTAACTTTGTTTATTCAAAATACCTCTGCATTATTTTCTTGTAAACAAAACTGACAATGTGTAACATGAAATATGAAATAAACTGAACTGAACTGATCATAATATTCTTTAAATTTTACTGAAGGATACATATGTAAATAATATATCGATTCATAGAATTCTTTATATTGTTTTTATTCTTTTTTGTAGCTGTTTACTTGTATGTTTGTTTTGCAGAAGCCGTAAGCTACCTTATCATTCAAAACATGTCGCCCGAAAAAATCCTACCTTGAGAAGAATGAATCAGGGATCCATGATAATGTCTGCCTGGATGTAGAGAACCTGTCAAAGAGAGAAAGAGAACAAGACGGTCAAGTCCAGGAAATGTATCTCTTTAGATCTAGGGATTCTCAACATTAAAAAGTGGAAAATGAGTTTCATATTGGTTAATACTTCACATTTTTTTTTAACCACAGCATGTTACATGGCAATACAGTGTTCAGTAAAGACAAAAAAAATAAGAAGCAACTCTATTATCTCAAATTGTCCACAATTTTTTTCATTTCGATTTTTCATTTTTCATTTTTTTACCATTTAATAAATATTCTGATAATAACACGATGAAATAGTCTAAAGATTAAAATAGACAAGGTAGAAAGTAGAGAAGGGAGTTTTCGGCCACTTAAGGCAAAATCCTATTTTTGGACTCTTTACTTCCTATTTATTATCATTTTTTGTTCAAATAATGAAGCCAATATTATTATTTAAACAAAAAAAATCATGAATTTCCATGGCAATATTCATTTCCTTGTTCACTTTTTCGGCGGTAGTTTTTGGCCTAGCGAGGCGGTTTTCGGCCCTATGTACAAAGTCAATAGGGAGCGCGCACCGTGCGTTCGCCCGCTGATCTATAGCGCGTGCAGCCAGAGCACGTAATCCCCCGCATGGCCGAAAACTACACCTGCGGGTGCGGTGATCAGAAATTGGAATCTAAACTATACAGAGATACGGCGCTATAGTATCCGACTGATAGGATAACATACATGCGGTGAGAAACTTTTGAGCTTGCGATGATCAAAAAATCTGACTCTAAATCTGAAAAATACTTGAAATACAGCTCATTTTAAGGGACCCATATTCCAGACACGCATAAGATATTCCATTTTTCTGATTCGGGTAGCGGGACCGCCGATTACATCGCTAAAATGTGATATTTAAGGATACATTTTCCATTGCAAATGTGGTTCTCCAGTGACTCTGCCATGTTATTGTATGTGTGTGATATGTGATAATGCTGTTATGCAATGTATTTTAAAGGATTTTACCATGCATCCAACGGACCGGCCGAAAACTGCCTCCTTTATTTACTCTATAGATCTACTATGAGCATCACATCATCACAAGGGAAGCAGATGTTTAAAAAAAAACTAATATCAGAATCACAACAATGCTTTGTGATTTGTGATTTGTCAATTGTATGACACTGATACACTATAATTTTGGTAACATTTTCATCTTTCATTTTTTTTTTTTTTAAATTTCCAACAAAGTCAAAGCTGCAAAGCAAAGTCAAAGACATGCCAATGCAATTTTTAGCAATACTAAATAAATAGATAATCAATAATTAATAAATCAATTAAGGAAAAAAAATGATATAAGTACATCTTATACACATAGATATGGATATATATTTCTTCACTTCTAATTCTCTGCCATCAAATAGAATTTGGTCTCTTTTATAACATGATTGATAAATTATTAAGGTCCGTTTTGTTTACCACAATTATATATTACATATGGGACCGACGCAAAATACCAAAAAATTAGATACTCACCGCGTACCACCAACATTCAATTTGATGAGATCACCAGAACATAGAAAGTGTCCGTTCATGGTTGCTCACCCTGGACTGTCAATTTTTCGATTCGAAGAGCCTTTATGAACCTTTTTTTGGTACAATTACGTCAATTATTGCAACATAAATCTCAAAAGTAAATATGGGCGTGGATAAGTAACGTAGATGGCAGCAGAGAGTTAAAGTAACAGCGGTCGACGTTGTATCTTGTTTTTGGATGGTGGGGGACGACGATTGTTGTCTCCTTTGAATTTCCTTTGTGTAATTCTAGCAACTTTTGATATCATCTGAAGTGTTTAAATAAATGTACAATTATTACATCAAAATTTTCGAGACCTTTTCCTAAAGACGAGACAGATGTCAGGTTCCGGGCAAAATTTATGGGTGTCACCTTGTCAATTTGTTTTGCTTGCCTTTAAAAAACAAAAAATAAAACAAAACAAAAAAACAATGCTTTGTGGCTAGCCGTGTCGTTAAGGATACAACAGATGAATATACATATTATATGTAGGCCTATATACTTCCTTTTTTTATAAATCTGCCTTACTCGTCGGCTTTTTAGCCCATGGTTCGGCGAAACGAGGTAGCGACAACCCCCCATCCCCTTAAAAAAAAAGTCCTATCCTCAATACCCTCTCCTCTTGCCGAATCATCGACTTTTGCGGTTTTCAAATATAACCCCTCCAACTAATTTTGAGCATTTTGGATCCACATCCAGTTTGTTGAATAAAAGGCCTGCAGGTCTTCATTATATATTATATGCATAATATATTATATATATATATATATATATATATATATAAGATAAATGACGGAAAAGTAGTCCTACAACTACAGTGTTGAAAAAACTACATGGAATACGCACTAAAAAGCATTCTATAGTGCAATAAAAGGTCTCCCGCCCAAATTACTATCCGATGTTTGCTCTTCTTTATCCCATAATCTCCTTGGCGTTATGAAAGATGCAGAAATGATATTCTGCTAAAAACTGTCGATGTGGAAAATTCGCTTATTGGCACACGCCCTCACTCATCCGCCACAACTCCGTCCCAGCTGGAATTTACTAGTAGTAGTACTATAGTACCGCCATTAACTAGTACCTCCATTTCCCCCAATGTATCGTACACAACTACACACAGGAGGATTACCAATCAAATGTGACATTTCATTTTCATCGGTTACGTTTTGCAAAGTTTTAAATGCTATCGTCACATCTTGGTCAAGATAGGGGGGACGTGAGAGATTGTCAAAACAACCAGGCCGTTTGTAAATATGTTCGAGAAATACTTTTGAAAACAGTTAGCCAGTGGCTGCTCTATTGAACGAAAATGGGCTTTCATCATCATCATCAACTTCAGGTGGCGCTGTAAAGCGCTGCTGTGGCCTTCACGAGAGCACGCCATGCAACTCTTTCACCTGCCATTTGTGTTGCACCTTTCATTCCTTGTCCAGACACTTTCTTGATATCATCAGTCCAAGATATTGCTGGACGACCTCTTACCCCGTTTTCCTTCGACTGCTCCTTGCAGTATTTGCTTCTCAACACCTTCCGATCTCCTAACAATGTGCCCAAAATAGTTTAGTTTTATTTCCATGGTTCCCCTTCTGATGGTCAAGTCTGTTCCAATCTTTTCCAGGACCCATACATTTGTCTTTTTATCTTTCCATGACACCTGCAACAGCCTCCTGTAGCACCAGATTTCAAAGGCATCAACTCTCTTTCTGTCGTTCTTTGTCATGGCCCAGGACTCACTTCCATAAGCCGCAATAGAGAAAGAAGTTGCTTGAAGCAGACGAACCTTCAGACTGAGAGATAGGCCTCGGCTCTTCCAGATGTGAGACATATTCTGTACTGTTGATCTCGCCATTGCCATCCTTCTTCTTATCTCTGTGGTGCTCTCTCCTTTGTTAGTGATAATTGAACCCAAGTACTCAACCGATTTACTACTTCAATCTTATTTCCAGCTACGGTGAAGTCAGTGTTATTATTATCTCTATCGACAACCATTATTTTTGTCTTTTTTGTGTTTAGAAGACGGTCTTTCTCTTCACTTGCCTGTTTGATGCGATTCAACAAATCAATCAGCTCTTGTCGTGTCAGTGGTGTCGTCAGCATACCTTAGGTTCGTGATCTTTTTACCTCCAAACTTAACTCCCCCATTGAATCCTTCCAGAGCATTTCTCATAATGTCCTCAGAATAAATATTTAAAAGGTTAGGAGACAGTATGCAGCCTTGCCGTACTCCCCTGCCAATTCCAAACCACTCAGTATTGCCGTAATTACTGGTTCTCACTGTTGCTCCTTGGTCATGATAGAGGTTTTTGATCAGTTCGATGATGTGACTTGGGAACCGCATGTTTGCCATTGTATTCCACAATTGAGAGTGGCTCACACAGTCAAATGCTTTGCTATAATCTATAAAGCACAAATACAGGGATGTCTGTGTTCCCTGCATTTCTCTATTATGTTTCGAATGTTGACAATCTGTTCTCTTGTCCCTCTACCTTCACGGAACCCTGCTTGCTCATCTGAGATCTCGGCTTGCAGTTTGATTTTAATTCTTCTGCTAATCACCTTCAGAAGTATTTTGCTTGCATGACAAATCAAGCTGATCGTTCGGTGATTTGCACATTCTTTCAGATCTCCCTTCTTTGGCAATGGTATAAAAACAGCTCTACACCAGTCCTTAGGCCACTCCCTACTATTCCAGATATTGCAACAGAGACGCCACATCAGGTCAGTACCTTCTTCACCTGTAGCCTTCCACATCTCGGAAGTCAAGTTGTCAAAGCCAGGGGACTTGCCATTCTTCAGTTGTTTCATTGCAAGCTCCACTTCTGATCTTAATGGAGGGGGCTCCATTTCATCACTTTCCTCCCACTGAGTGTCAACTTGTTCTTGTGCAGCAAACAGCTTGGTACTATACTGCACCCATCTTTCCTTGATGTCTTCATTTTCCGTCAGTGTTTTGCCATTAATTTGTAATTTCGCCCCCTCTATTCATAAAAAAATCTGGATAAGCCACTCTCTGTAAAAAATATAACACTCATGTTAACCTGCTTCTCACACCCCGCCTCATGAAAAAAACTATCAGATGGACGTGACCAGTGAACTATAGAAGTGAATCGTGCGCGTCGATTTATGAATGAGAGGGTGGGGTGGGGTGGGGGAGTCATGAACACAATAAACACAAAGAGAAATACACTGCTTAACGATACATAGATTGGTCAGTCGCTTTTATCAACCCTGAAAGATAGTTTCTAACCAATATGATCCGTTTATAGTTGTTCAATGTTTTTATTTTGTCTATATACGAATGTATGACATTGTTCTATGTAAGTTATTTGATCTAGGCGGAAATGAATAAATCAAAACAAATTTAAGAAAGAAAGGGAGGTAGATTTAATAAAGACAGACGGAACGCGAGAGACAGAAAAATCTGACAGATGGTACGAGACGGAGGGAAGAGATTGAAAGACTGAGAGGGGGAGAGAGATGGGGTTGAATTATATTGTTTGTGAAAATCTATGTAATAAAACCTATATTTTCACATAATTTTGACATTCAAGAATGTGCTGCCACTCTTAACCATTCATTTAAAAAGTTGAGAAGAGTTATTATGATTTTACATGTCTTAATCGAAGAAAAACAGTAATCTTGTAACATAATAATGGACATAACCTTTCTTAACTCATTTCATATAGGCCTACACTTTTTCCTAATGTTTTTTTATGTAGTAAAATAACTTTTTTTATGATCTTGAATTACTGTTAAATAACTAATTGTAAATATGATGTTTTTAATCAAATATTTGTAAATCATGCATGTAATTCAGCCTTTAGCTGCGATATGATGATGAATAAATACCTTACCTTACTTACCTTACCTTTACCCTTTTCTATTTACAAACACTCTTTCATTGTCAACGGCTTTTCGGCGCGCTCCAGCTTCAGCGCACGTAACACGCGCGACTGTATATGGAATATAATTGTACTACCACGAAAGTAATATTCCGGACAATATGCCTTCATTATATCATAGTTCACTAGTTCCACTCAGACCGGTGTGCCGGGAGCATAATACTCTTCTCCGCTCCGCATTGTACTTACATTGATCGTTCATTGATTGATACAGGCGTCGCAGGAATAAACATATTTATTTAGCATAAGTCTTTCCAGCTCATGTTACTTTCTTCTTTTAGCAAAATTGGAGAGGAATTTACCACTGTCAGTTCCATTTTTGTTTTGCCAGGCAAAAATAATACTACTGTCACAAGGTTCGTCTGGTTGGTATCGTGGTTTTGACAGGAAGAGATTGGGTCAGAATTCGGACAGATTCGCTGTGGATTGGCCTATATTATTTGCAGAGCACCACACTGCTTTTGTCCGTTTGAGGTCTATTTTTTTGTTTTGAAAGTCTCTATTTGTCTGGATCAAGCTGACAAATCCTGGCCACACATTTACTTCTGCATGCAGGCCGGGCAGGAATATTACACGAAGCTACAGGCTGTGCCGTGTTTTCGAACAATGTAACCATACTTTTCTAATTTTGTGGTACACGTGTCACTGTATACATGTGCATACTAATCGTATACCTGCAACAAAGATTGTTTTAGGTTATCAAAACTACGTTTCTATTCAATCTGAAATTGTCGGGACAGAATGTGTGCCAAGGACAGAAAATAAACATTTGGAGGAGGTTGCTGGCAAACCGACTTCATGACGCCGGATGCAAGTATATGATCTTCTGCAACTTAAATTCGCACTCTACTTCGACGGTCAGCAAACTCTGTGAAAAAACTTTGTTTTGGATGACGATGATCTTTTAATTTGCACATTTTGTTCCCTGTAGCAGCTCCTAAGCTAAGGCAGGTCTTTACATGATATTAGGCCTGACAATCTATCTTGGGGTTCATGCAGTTGTTCGAAGATCTTGGACTTGCCGGTTCTTCTAATTCTAAAGTTCTATGACTTCGTTTTGTGTGTATATATATATATGATTGACATAGGCGTCGTCTCGTATGTATGTATCTCTCGTAATTCATAACTTTGTCTTGAATCTGTCGAATAAAAAAAGGAACAATCACCATGAACAGTGCAGGGCGCCTCATCTTCTTTGCTCTTATCTACATCCTTTACATTTGTGTCGGGGCTGCGGTCTTCATGGCCCTGGAACAGCCATACGAGAAGACCCTGGCCGAGAACATCATCAAACGGAGGGATGGGTTCCTCGACGCACACTCGGAGTGCATGACCGCGCAGGAGCTCGACAAGTTCGTCACCGACATCGAGCAGGCGTTCCAGTTCGGCGTCTCCTACAAGGTCGCCGTCAACTCCACGGCCAACACCATGTGGAACTTCGGAGGGTCATTCTTCTTCACGACAACTCTACTGACAACTATAGGTGAGCTTAAAACCCTTTAGAATCATGACAAATCAACATAGGCGTATGACAGGCTCGAAAGTTTCGAAAATAAAATAGGCCTGTTTTTACTTGAAATGTTATCTATTTCCATGAATCACATTATATGCCAGGCTGGTGTTTTGCAGTTTAAAGTATCATATTTTGAAGTAATGCTGAGATAGAATATTATGATAACTCTCATCTAATGAGATCTAGCAGGTTGTTTTTTATGAAAATTTGAGGCCTTCAGGCTCTCAGCAGACTATATTCCTAATATTATAGTCTGTTAGTACTGAGTCAAACATTTTAAACCAATCCCTCCCACTGCGATAATGAAAGCGTTAAAGCATCGCCATATTTTTATTCTGGAAAATTAAAAGAAATCGTTTGTCTTAGAATTATGTGCTCAGAGAACGTTCGCCTTCTAAAAATTGATTTTGACAGAACACCTCCCTGTTGGCAATATGTTTCACGGCTCATTTAAGAATTTATAAGTTCTGGAAGCGAACTAATTCTCAGTTGGCCTCTGTAAAACTAGGTACAAAAAATGTTACATCATTATTTGCCAACATGTCTGATCTAGATGATTTTTTAAAAGTATGTCACTAAAAGTAGATCACACAATATTCTTTCAGAACAATCGGGGGTAATGTAATGTTATATCAGGTCTGGTATCGGTCTTATTGGTATGACTGAGGTATTAATAATGGGTAAATAACAAAGTAACTAAATTTATAACAGTAGACCTAAAAATACGCCTATTTCGTTTGGGGATATGTTCCACTGCGACTACGTTTGGCTTCACCGAATATCCGTCAAAAGAGAAGAAGCAAAAAAGGTAGCCCCAAAAAAGTTTTAAAATACTCCTCCAAGCAGACGGATTTTCTGTCTACTATAACAGATACCCTCCAATTCAAAAGACCATCAAGTTGGTATTATGTTACTGGGGTCGACAATACGTTTCAATCATTCCTACACTATTGTTGACATTTGCACACAGTCATGGCCTACAGGCAGAAACGATATGTATTCAGGGATTATAACATTATTCTTGGCCTGTTTACTGACGTAGAAAGTTCAAGTAGTCTGTTGTGGAAATGTCATGAAAATTGTTCTAGAGGAGTAAAATGAACATTAATGCTCCATAGAGGTAACGGAAAGAGATGATTATATAGGGAAAATAATCCAGACGAAAGGAAGGAAAGTATAAAGAGGGAGAGGATGAGGGGATGAAGAGGGATAAAACAAGGAACAACCTCTCTCGGTTGCTTCCTTGCACTTCATCCGCCTGTATTGTAAGACAAGCCCCCCTGGCCCACAACAAAAATTACCCACTACGCCACTTATACATGTATCAAGGAATACATTACCTAAGAATGGGAAAGTCACTTTATAGAAGGTATATGAAGAAGATAAAAGGGGGAAATGTAAATGGCCTTTGTTGAGCAGATAACCAAGCTATTTTGTTAGACAAATCGACGCTACAAGCTTTGCAGGTTGACTCAGTTCCAGATCCGGAAATGCCATATTGGCATGTATACAAGCAATGTGATTTCCAGCAGTAATCCATGAATGTGACTTTTACCACTCATTTTCAATGAGTCATAATTGAATTGTTTGCACAGAGAAAACGAAGAAGATATTTCTTTTGTAAAGAGCATAAAGTTTTCCGCTCCCCTCGGCAGTGCAGTTTGAAAACTTAACGGGTCTGTTGATTTATAGCGCTCGAGTTGTTTAATATATTTTTTTAAAGGTTCCTTTCAGGTATACGCAAGTTTCCTGTGCTAGGGTCGATATAGATTAATTCCTGTAGATGAAATTATCTAAGACCAAAAGCGAAAAAACCGTATGTGATTACAAATAACTTAACTTTGTAGTTATTGTATTTGATAGTGCTTAATTCGACGTCACAACAAAATAGATTAGAGTAATTAGCAATTCGGATGAGTATTTCGCATGCCACCAGCTTGTATAGACACAGTGTCAGCGAACGCGAATATTGTTGAAAAGTTTGAAAACTACAAATGTATACGGTTAGACGTTAAACATTCATTTATAAAACAGTCATACATGGCCCCAATGCAGTGTGTACTTTAAAGCCCATTTGTACTAGTTTGGCCAGGAGGGATTAGACCTCCCTGCATAGTCACTGACAAGTGGTTATCTCATCAAATCAGCTCTCAATTAACATAGATCGGGAAAAGGGGACCATGGGGGCCAACGGTCACCGCTTAGGCATTGTTGCTAATTAGCTACAAGTAGTGCAGTGGGGCTTTAAGGTAAAACTGAAACCTTTCTAGAAAGGCCACCCAAGGGAAACACTAAAATCGGCCACTACAAACATGTGGCATTTCTGAACCGGCAGATTCTCAATCATTCTGAGTATAGAAAGAGGCACCATGGCTGAAAAAGTATATTAGACAGGTGGCCAATATGACACGTTGGTTATTTTTTTATCTATATTTTTTTCATAACGAATGATTTATCCAAATAATTGGGACTCCAAAATAACCGATAAACAAACATACAAACAAACATACAAACAAACAAAACACACACAAAAAAAACTCCAAGACATTGATACTAATCAATCGCAACTGTGATGGGAGATTGCAAATTTGCGGTTGATTTGAGGACTTGCGATCAATTTAGATCAATTGCAATTCTTTATAAGAAGGGACCATTTAGTTTGTTAGAGCAACATTGTTTGTGTTGGCTCAACTGGTCTCTTTGAAATGAGTCCCAAATATATTGAGCAACGTGTGCAGCGCTTTATTTATAACTGCAAGGAAAATGCGCTATATATCAACTACCTTTTCAATTGGATTGGAAGTAATTCTCTCAAAAGTTTTCTATTAGTAATGTTACTCGATTATACCATTCGTTACTTCTGTTCCTATTTGTATTTTCTTAACAAGTTACATCAAGTAACTAAGATCGTTTGACAAACAAAACAATTGCCAAGTTATTGTCTTTATTGAGCTGGAAAATCAATGAGTAGAAATGAGTTTTTAGAAAGAAAAGAAAAACACCAAACAACGTCACTTAAAAATAAATTAACTTTTCAGATCCTGCTGCTAAAATGAATTAGGCTACATTTTATTCAATAAATTAAAAGTAGTTGTTTACATAAGTACTTTCATAATGAATGAAACCTTAAGCCCGACACGTCCAACAGAATAATGCGTATTGAAGGTTGTCTCCCTAATTACGTGTGTTACACGACGCATTTATTAGAAACAGGCATTATCGTGAGATATATAGTTTGCAGCATTTTGTATTCATCTCGCACCGTCACCTTCTTTCAATAATATTAATAATTATAGAAACAAGCCTTATTATAATCCATTACATAATTGTCTCCCACTTTCTTCCCCTCTTTTTTCATCTTCTTCCCTCATTCTCTTCTTTCTCTCTCTATACCCCCTCTTGTTTTCTTCTCTGTCGCTCTCTGTCGCTCTCTGTCGCTCTTTGTTGCTCCTCTTTGTCTCTCACTCTCTATGTATCTCTCTCTCTCTCTCTCTCTCTCTCCATCTTCACACTCTACGTCGCCCGTTTCCAAAGAAACCAGTATTACATGAGGCAAAGAAATTGCCCGATGGTTTTTAAGATGCAATATGGCGGAGGGCATTACGTAACTTGGCAACCCTGCATTGTGTAGAGCGAGAATGAGTGGTCTTCGAAAATAATAATTATAATGACGATGTTAATTGGATGCAGATACTCTTTCTTTTAAGAGGCGTCGTGAAATGCTGGGGGAGAAGGTACTTGATGAAGATGACTTTTCTATATCATCTTTTTGACCTTCTTCCGTGATTTGGGGATATTGCGTGCAATCTGAATCTAGCTATTCTGTACGACACAGACTGCAACATGAACGATGGCCCAATATATGCGATGTTAGATATCTGTGATTTATTGACATGTATATTTATTTATAATACTATGAGTTGGTATTTCGGTAAAAGTAAATTATTATTACAACCGCTCACCATCATAAAAGCAGATTGACGTCCTTCTGCATAAAGCATTTGTGTGTGTATGATCTCCACTTTAAAACAACATGACTTAATAGGGAAGTGTGTTTTGGAAGGTTGCGTTAATGAGGAATTGTTCTAATAATGAATATTAATGAGGTCTGATGATGGTGACAGGCGAATGACAAACTTGTCGGCTCATGGTAAATACGGGTTCTAAATCCTTCGTTTATTTTAATTAATGCATGTATTATTGCTTTTCTATTTGACGATGTCTCTCTCTGTCTCCCCTTTTCTTTGTTCTCCTATCTCTATCATTGGATTGTATCTCCACCAATGTCGTCTCCCCTCTCTCTCTCTCTCTCTCTTTCTCTCTCAATCTCTTCTTTCTTTCTTCTGACTCTCATTCTGGCTCCCTTGCCCTACTACTTATGATAATAATAATAATGATGATAATAATAATAATAATAATAATAATAATAATAATAATAATAATAACGATAATGATGATGATGATGATAATAATAATAATAATAATAATAACAATAATAATAATAATAATAATAATGATAATGAGAATGAGAATGATGATGATGATGATAATAATAATATTAATAATTCAATTCAATTCAATTCAATAATAATGATAATAATAATAATTGGATTTATATAGCGTCTTTTCCAGAGGATACAAGGCGCTCTCCCTCAGTGTAATGACAAATTAAAAATTGTAGATGTATGTTTTTAGATGTTTATAGAAGAAATCAAGTGCAGCTTCTCAGAAATAATGGGAGTTAGTTCCATAGGCGTGGGGCAAGAGATTGAAAGGATTTGGAGCCAGGCTGTTTTCATGATTTGGGAATAAGAAAGGAAGGAGCTGAAGTAGATCGAAGTGAATAGTATATTCTCTGTTGCTCAAAGAGTGAGGAGCTTTTTAGAAGAAGTGTGGTTGACAAAGATTTAAAAGTTTGTACAAGACTTATTCAAACTTTTATCCGGTATGGTATTCTCTCAGTAAATGGAAGCCAGTGTAGTTCATTTAACAATGGGTTTTTTGACAAATTAGCCGAGTATAATAGGCCTACACGTATTCTGGAGACGCAGGAGTCTGCCCAGGTCCTGCTTACTAATACCTCCAAGCAAGTACCGCCATATAATAGTCAAGCCTGGAGAGCACAAGTGCTCTAACAACATTATGGAATGATCTCACTCCAAGTACCCTCAGAATTCAGATGCGATTTAGAATGGAAATTTGCCAGTTGAGGGTACGACATAAATAGGTGACATAGTCAGATATTCTCATTTCCCTATCAAACACTATACCCAGGTCCTGGAGAAATGGAGATGTGTTGATCATTAATAGAAAATGAAAGTTAACCGAGCCGTTTCAAATGGTTGGGTGATGCAGCAATGAAAAACACATGTTTTGCCAGAATTCAACTTTAATTTGTTAGTGACAAGCCAGGATTGTACGTCTTCTAAGCACTTCGAGATACGGAAATATGCACATGCTGCATGCATCCCCAGGCTTGCCAGGATCAAAATAATGATGTAGTAACATCTGAATATTATCAACATACAGATGGTATTTAATTGAATGCTGACTTACGATGTTACCAATACACCAAATGTATAGTATGCAAATGGATAATAGATATGGACAATGGATAATACCTGCGGTCAGGCGCGGATCCAGGGGGCAGGGGGCCTTGGCCCCCTCGCCAAAAAAGAGAGAGAGAGAGAGAGAGAAGGAAAAGGAGGGAAAGGGAAAGAGGAGAGAAAGGGAAATAAAGAAGAGGAAGCAGAAAAGAAAAGGAGATCGGGGGAAGGCCTTGCCTCCCAGGCGGTTGCCCCCCCCAGCAAAAAAATAAGAGAGAAGGAAGGAAAGGGAAAGAAAATGAAAAGAGGAGATAAAGGGAAGGAAATAAAGGAGAAAAGAAAAGAAGGGGGATATCAGTTGCGATTTTCCCGCCAAGAAGTTGTGGATCGGGAGGGGCCAAAGGCCCTTGCCCCCCCTCCCCCACCAAAAAGGGGAAGGGAAAGGAGAGCTAAAAGGGAACAAAAAGAGGAAAAAGAAAAGAAAAGGATGAAAAGGGGAGATCAGTTGCGATTAATTCGGCAAACAATTAACGTCCGGATCGGGGACCGAACGGCCCTTGCCTCTCCCCCCCCCCCAGCAAACTTAAAAGAGAGAGAAGGAATGGAAGGGAAAGGGGAGCCGACACCAATGACCTGCCAGTGTCACAAATAAATTATAAAAATAAGCTCATCTGACCGTAATTAAATGCCTCAAACCCCTGAGCTTCCGGGAGCTCTGCCCCTTGGACCCCACCTAAGGCCCTAAGGAGGGCCCCCTGATGCTCATCTGACCGTAATTTAATGTTAAAAACCCCTGAGCTTCCGGGGGCTCCGCCCCCTGGACCCCACGCCAATTAGTGACCTGCCAGTGTCACAAATAAGGTATAAAAATAAGCTCATCTGACCGTAATTAAATGCCTAAAACCCCTGAGCTTCCGGGGGCTCTGCCCCTTGGACCCCACCTAAGGCCCTAAGGAGGGCCCCTGGATGCTCATCTGACCGTAATTTAATGTTAAAAACCCCTGAGCTTCCGGGGGCTCCGCCCCCTGGAACCCCACGCCAATTAGTGACCTGCCAGTGTCACAAATAAGGTATCAAAATAAGCTCATCTGACCGTAATTAAATGCCTAAAACCCTGAGCTTCCGGGGCTCTGCCCTTGACCCACCTAGGGCCCTAAGGAGGGCCCCTGGATGCTCATCTGACCGTAATTTAATGCCTAAAATCCCTGAGCTTCCGGGGGCTCCGCCCCCTGGACCCTACGCCAATTAGTGTCCTGCCAGTGTCACAAGTAAGGTATAAAAATATGCTCATCTGACCGTAATTAAATGCCCATACGCCCTGAGCTTCAGGGGCTCCGCCCCTTGACCCCCGCCGGGGCTTTGCCCCTAGACCCACGCCAATTTACGCTACGCTCTACCTGATCGTAGATACTATAGCCTCCCCCAACCACTTTGAAAAACGTTCAGCAGGGCCTCCATGTAAGAGTGGTGGTGATGCGGATTTTTGTTTCTGCCCCCAAATGATTTTGCTCATTACGCCACTGCTTTAGTGGTCACCATTACGTACCAATATTTGGCTCGCACAATTTCAAATTTGGCCTCCCCTAAGAAATCCTGGATCCGTGCCTGCCTGCGGTATCCCAATTCTAAGTTGTTGGTCACTTGAAAAGGATCCCTTAACATGGACCTATACTAGACCTGTTGCTAAGGTACGATCGGAACCAGGAAAGGACATTATCGCATAGACCAAGTTTATCGGCCAGCTTATGTGAGAGAATTGAATGTGTCCGAAGGCAGACGAAAGTTCGAGTATTTATTAGAACACAGCTTGTTTAATACCGATGGCAGAACGTATTATCTTCTGCAGACGGATTAGTGCAGTCTCAGTGCCATGTGCAACTCTGTATGCGGACTGCATATGATCGAGCAAATCATTGTGGTTGACAGAATTGGATACCTGTTTAGAAGCAGCTTTTTCAAACAATTTGCCTAGAAATGGTATATTAGAAACAGGTCTAAATCTTCTCTTTGTAGAGAAGATTTCTTCAAGACTGGAGTAATAACAGAAGATCTTGGTGTCTTTGGAAACATACCATTAGACAATGATAGATTCAGCAGACGTAACAGTACTGGAAGTATAACTGACAGGTGTCTCTAAAGACCAAGATTTGGGATGGACATTTCGAGACATTTTCATTCACAGGATCAATCTGAGCGAAGGTATAGAGTCAGGTTTACATGTCTTTGAGGATGTATGACATAGCCGTGTCTGTATGCTCACTCTCTACCATGCATGTCTATTATGAGATCTTATTTGGGCTGGCGGTTGATGGGAATTTCTACTGACCTAGACAAAAAAGTGGGCAAACGGGGTCACTTCGTTACAAAAGAGAGGGGTTAACACCAGGCAAAACGAAGGCGTGCTAATTGCCTTCATAACTGTGCTGCTTCAATGGGACACCATCACACGCTCCCATTGGAAGAATGAAGATAATGTGTTTTTAATCATTTCTCTATACCTGCCAATCATGACGGTGTCTTAATGCTCTTAGTCATGAACCTGCATCACTTTAACAACCAAGCTGTTCAAACAACATATTTAAGGGGTCTGTTTTGATACATCAGAAGGTTTTAATAACATTTATTAGTGAATTCGTTTCCAAACATCTCTCTCTCTCTCTCTCTCTCTCTCTCTCTCTAACGCACAGACCCACACGCACACACAGACATTCCATTTAAACGCACACTTAATTTGTAAATCACAGACCTATTTTTAATTTTATCTGCAAAATACCCTTTCATAAAATAATTTCCACCAAGCATTTGAAGAACAAATTTTCTCTCTCTCTCTCTCTCTCTATCAAATAGGCCTATCGTCCTCGGATCTGTGACTTCAAACGGGCTTATTATAAGATTACGAATCAAGCATCTTTTCCCTCAAGATGTATTCTTTTTAGAAAACTAGGTCGGTGCTGAGCTCTAGTGGCGAGCAATAACCTTGGTCGTATAAAACCTCTGAAAATATAGATTCAGTTCTGAATTATCAGTTCATAATTCAGTTCTCATTCATTATTCACCTACAAGACAGATGGTTTTCTAATCCACCCTGAAATTTGGATAAACAGTGTATAGTTATTCAATGACTTCAAGATATAGTTATATTATACCGTTGAAATAAATGGCAAAACCATATCATGGTAATGATTTCTTTCCATTTGGTCCAATATCACTTAGTACAATATCCATAATATAGTCTAACTCCGAAAATGGGAGTGTTGTCAACTCAAGGTTTGAATTTGAATCAAAATATATCAAACAACCATAATAGCCTTTGATTATCATAATGGCGATGGGTTTGATGATTTTAAGTATTCTGATATTTTTGGATTTTCATCTTGTCAATTAGATATGGAATGATGTGGTGTATTTGTTTGAAAATATTGATTTACATTCATTCTTGAAACGTGCATATCTCGGGAGAGATGAACGAACGAGCTGAATGATCAGGTTTGTTCTTTTAGCCAGTTCATCGTGAAATATTCGTTACAAGATAAGGGTTTTCTACACAGCGAACAATAATTCTTGTTTCTATTTCGATTGTTGCCCAAACACACACACTTAATAATTGATGAATGCAAACATTCATTCAAAATGTCAAAAGGGAACCGTTTGGCCAAGGGCGAGCTAATAAAAGATAATCGCAAGTATATTCGCATGCAAGTGTTTTCATATGTAAACGAGAACTTAGACCGGCTAACTGAGCATATAACAATTCATGTAATCTTAGCTTGGTATCAAGAACCCCAAAACTTTTGTAAAGCATAAGTTAAATGTTTTCATTAATAAAAATAGTCACATTTGAATAGCACTTGATATATCGCGTTTCTATTCGCTGTACATTGTAATTCTTATTACCCAAACCATTTTATTTAATTGCTATTCTGCGTATGATATTGCTTACTCTCCGCTCCCTTGGGAGTATTCCGGCCAGGCGCCATTTTGCAAGCACACGCGTCCCAATCCAACCCGCATTCACGTTCGCATCCTACCGGGTACCCATTATTTTAACACATGGGTGGAGTAAAGCAATGTAGATAAATTGCCTTGCTCAAGGACATCAGTGCCGTGCCGGGGATCGAACCCACGACCTTCGCACCCCCAGTGAAGTGTTTAAACCACTCTACTGCGACACCTCTATGATGTCACTAGCTGTCTTACTGTGCCAACAGTGTATGTGATACCAGTCTAATGGGGCTTAATTTATTTGATCACCCTGATAAACCAATATTGTTTTAATTAATTTTCTTTCGTTATACTTTGTTTGATGTATATAAAGTCAACAGAACTGGATTAATATAGTGTATGAGATGAGAATTAAAGAGAAAAAGAGGGAGGAGTGAGGGAATGGGTGTGTGTCTGCGTGTTGTGTGTGTATTGAATGTGCGTCTGTGTAGGGTAGAAAGAGTGGGAGAGGGGGGACACAGGTAGAGAAAGAGAGAGAGAGAGAGAGAGGAGGTTGGGAGACGAGAAAGAGGATGAGATGTAATGACATTTTCTCAGGAATAAAATGATATGCCCCTTCCTATTCGGCTCATTTCTTATACAGCTGACCTAAATCGCTACTTGAGAGGAGAAAATGCCAAGAAGTAATAACAGAGTAAACAAAGAACAGTGGTATAGAGAATGGAAGACAAAGTGACTGAGACTTCGGTCACTTAATAATAAGAAGAAAAAAGGTCCCTCCAGTCCAATTATAGAAAATATGCCCTCTAATTTTAATCCGCTTTTAATCAATTAGATTTTGCCAAATGAAATAAGTGTGCACCCACCATTTTGTTTTCATAGATCAAGTAAAGACCATTAGCAAATCAAATCAGAGTTGAATAGAGGAATGGACCTCTGCAAGTATAAGCATGCGTAGTTATAGCACATGCATTTCATGTATATATACAGTCACTGAAATATCGGTTAGAGTACAAGGCCATGAAAAGTGGTCAGGGGTCTGTAATTAGCAGATTTATTAAAAAAGATTTGTAGGGTATATAGTACTATTTGTTAGCAACATGTTATGGGGGTGAGGCACGTCTATAGGAACAAAATATGAAATGATGGTGCCTACGAGTTCACGACAATATTTTGGTATTATCGGCTATTGTACAAAGGAAGAAGTTAGATGGCTAAAATCTGATAAAAACGTCATTAAATAGTTTACTTTATGCCGCATTCAGGTGAACAAATAATCACACAAGCTGTTTAATTTCGCCACATGCTCACGATTCCGACTCACGTGGTTGTGAACTTGTGATTCAAACGTCATTAAATAGTTTACTTTATGCCGCATTCAGGTGAACAAAATAATCACACAAGCTGTTTAATTTTGCCACATGCTCACGCTTCCGATTCACATGGTTGTGAATTTGTGACTCACAAAGGAACTTTTTTTTTTTTTTTACAGCACCCGGTGTTGTTTTTATTGTGCCAATAAAACTTTTTAATTTACATGGCATTGGTTTTATATGAAATCATTCAACCGCACTTGAAAATTGTATAGGGTTGTGTAACTATGAAGTTGGGCAAATAAACATTACTTGTGACACCTGACTGCCCTATGAATATAATAAAGCCTTTGCATTCCTTGAATTCTGGTCAATGTTTACACAGTGAATTTTAAGTCAATGTTTTTGATATTTTATATCTATTTTTCTCATCCGTAATGCGAATATAATCACCCGGTATTTCTTCTTCTTCTTCTTCTTCTTCTTCTTCTTCTTCTTCTTCTTCTTCTTCTTCTTCTTCTTCTTCTTCTTCTACTCCTTCTTCTTCTTCTTCTTCTTCTTCTTCTTCTTCTTCTTCTTCTTCTTCTTCTTCTTCTTCTTCTTCTTCTTCTTCTTCTTCTTCTTCTTCTTCTTCTTCTTCTTCTTCTAATGTCTCATTATCGGGATACACTCAATTTGCATACTTTGGAAACACCAGAGTAAAAATAATAACACATTTTAGTCAGCAAAGGTTATATTTCCAACACATCAAAAATAGAATGGAAAAGAAATGTCAGATGTTTTCACTGTGGATTGTTTAATAGCAAACAAATCCCCATCCCCTACTGTTGCCTCACTGTACTCGGACTTTAGAATTTAAACATCCTTTATTTTACTTCGTTGACATGCTATGGACCATGAAGGCATTATTTTTTAATTCATAATTCGATTGCTCGGTTGATTGATTGAAAGACTCGAATGGAAATCAGTAACCAGCGGGCCTTGAAATATGCTTTCAAACACATCGAAGTGTAAACGGCTCGAAAAATTCCATAGAGAAGTTGTTGATCTTGGCCATACCAAGTTCTATGGATAATGCTTTAGGGAACTGTTACCGAGCGTCGTAGCGTCACGGGTCAAGATATTTCGGGGGCACTGGTGGCCAATGGTGGGGGGAGGGGGCATGTATCTCAGTAGATGTATGACAGACAAGGGAGCAAATTGCTAAGCTTTCCCCCTTTCTTCCCCTTAACAAAAACATTTGGTCCCCCTTTTGGACATTCAAGGGGGCGCCCTACGTAGCTGTTATGGTCACGGACACAGGTCATTAGACAAGCAGCTAACAAATAAATGTAAAGGTTGAAGGACTTGATCTTGGAATACAATAAATGAAGACAGGGGACATGCCATAACAAAAAAGAAACCTGTAGTATTGATTAGAAAATAAAATTACTATACATTGTTATCCTTTGTGAAAATACAAATGATACATGAGTTTCCCTATTACTTCGTGCATCCGGAAATGTCCAGTTATTGCAATACCTCATAATGTTCATTTTGATAAATATTCTTTTTCTTCATTATCCCTTGCACCCCTAAATGCAACCCATACCCTTTACCTAACCTTTATTGCAAGTTTATTATTGTGTTATCATTTACATAATGGATGCACATCACCGCCATTTGTTTATGATTATTCTTCTTGCGATGCACCACTATAGGTATCATCGTTTTGAAGGGTATAATATTCGGGTATCGCCTCGGAGTTCAGGAATTGGGAAGTCAGCGATGGAAGATAAATTTGATTACATAATTCTCTTTTCCCTCGTAATGAAATTACCCATTGTAATTGAGTGGCGGGATGCATTTATTGAAATGATTTGTGCATTCATGGACCAAGGGCATCTCTTTTTCGTCCATCTTCTCACAGTAATCACCATTCGTTAGAATTGCCTGATGAGAATATCGTCTGTTGATAGCCAGTAGGCCGTTACCTCCTATACGTTTACACAGACCTTATGGCCGTCAACTGACGAAATCATAAAGGGAACAACGTTTAGGAAAGAAATTAAATGTGGATCTCTTGTATGCATTGCGTTATCTTTACTAATCTCATTATACTTCTCGTATTATCAAGGCACAAACTACTATGGATTATTGGCTCAAGTTAATTAATTGTGTCATCACTTTATCATCTTAAAAGAATGATCTTGTTGATGTTAGTCGTAGGGAGATGGCTGTAACATGAGAGGTGTACTGAATATTCAAAAACATATTCTTCAAAACTGAATATTCAAAACCTGTAAGCTCTTTAAAAAAACTATATATTCCAAACTAACTAAAATTATTGAATTTACTACTGGTAGAGTATTAATGATTATTACCAATTGAAAGCAAATGACTCCATCCTCAAATGTGTTCCTTATTTTATTTTTTTTCCTTCAGGTTACGGTCACGTGTCACCGCTGACATGGAGCGGTCAACTCTTCTGTCTATTTTTTGCTCTGTTTGGTATTCCTTTTACCTTCTTTTTCCTCGGTACAATCACATACGTGGTCAGCAAACCCTCCCAGATGTTGCTTGACTACCTCACTGATAAATTCGGTAAGTTTTCTCAACTCGAGCTATCTCTTAAAATATTCAAGTTTGAAAGATTATCCATAGTTCTATTGATTAATTGAGTAATAAATTGATTTTTTCCTTATAATTTCAACTGTTTATTCGTGGTTGCCTTCTTAGTTTAAGAACTGCCATAACAGCTTATTTAGATGCGATAGTATAATTCAATACGTAAAGATGACAACCTATTTCAATTCTATTTTAATTTTAATTTTAATTTGATATTAATCTCAATTGTAAATCTTTGATTGAAATAATATTCTTAATACAAAAAATTAAAATTATTTATTCTAAATAAGAATAGCACGCCGCATCCGCAAAAAATAATCTTGAACTTTGGAATCTGAATTTTAAGATTGGCTTTTGTCAACAGTGCCCATTTGCAGTTACCATTTTTCAATAAAATTGTAATTTGAATCTCCCCCATACCCACATACATACCCACACAAAATTAAGGATTTCTAACATTTGTCTTTAAAGAAATATTCCTAGCAAAAAGAAAAGAAAGTACACGATCGGGTCAAAATGTTAGTGCAATAAAAATAAAACAGAATTACACCATACCGTCTTAAGTCTGAATAATTGATTTAAAAATGGTTACGGTCCCAAACCAATCCAGAGTTTTCACACAGCACTACTTACACAAGGGAGCACCATGTGTTCTTTTCTAGCATTAATTACGGGTGAAATGAAATTAATACGGATACGACTCTAAAGTCTGCGTGCATAATTAGTGAAAGGCGACAACGTCCCATACATTGCTTTAAACGTATATAGCGGAGAGACATATGGCGTTTTCATCAGTACATATTAGCACCTGTTCAAGAACCGTAGTACGTACACATAAAGTCACATTAGAGTCAACTCTATTATATTCTGTAATGTTCTTAGTTTTGCCTTATCGTGAAGGCCGTCGCATCCATAAATCCATATTCCTTTCAAAAATGATGATAAGATGTAGTACAACGTAAAATCGACCGAAGTAATAATCGTCATTTGTCTGAATAGGTCATTAGAAAGAGTTTTTTTCCCTTTGTTATATATGCTAAGTAGAGTTACTTATACTTTTTATTTTTTTCCTTTGTCACCGTGAATTATATTATCTTTCGGGTCTTATTGATTTTCATTTTCATTCTATTCAGATCATGCTATATTGAAGGCTGTAAAATGGGTTCATGAACCAAAAACGATGTCAAATAATTAAATAGTTCCTTGAGCAACAAAATCAAATCAGTTTTCTTCATTGAATTACTACGAAAATACGAAAATTCAATACCTAATTTTCTTTCATGAGTGAATGAAACCGGAAAGAAATTTCGTGTTGAGGCAATTGTTCTTCTGTATCTTGAAGACATAAAGTACAACAGAATCACGCAAACCATGATATTGTTATTGTTAATTACCCTAGATTCAATCTTCGGGCTCACTGTTTCTACAGACTCTTTCATAATGAATGCTGAAAAAAGTCCTTTCTTTTTGCTGAAAGTGAATGATAATTGCCTTAGCTTCAGGGAATAAAATTGCTCTCATGACTGTTTAAGTGAATACTGAGCGCTTTAGACATAAGATCGACGAGAAAACGAATGACTAATACACTCATTTGAAGATTTATTGCCCACTTTAACCCGCCATAAAGAAGGGGTCATAAAACAAAGTCACCATAATGTCAGTGATAATTTAAAAAGGTTACCCCAATACAGTTAGCTTCCAGCGTTTATGGCTTATAATGCGATATGATTTTCTTTGGGTATCTTATAGCCATCGTATGTGTAACAAGAAATTGATAAACATGGGGGCGGAATCTTGTCTGGACCATGGAGGCAGGGCGGGGACGGGGGCGGGGGCGGGATGAGGGAGAAAGGTAACTTAGATCCCCGCTAGGCAATTTTAAGACCTTTTCTTTCCTGCATGGACCTTAAAAATGTGTTCATAAATAATTATAAAATGACGCAATCTTATTTTGGCTCATCTTCACCTTCTTCGGTAAAGAATGTTATATCAAGTAAAAACAAAACAAACTGAAATCTACTGAAAACAGTGGGGGGGGGTGGAGCACGTGCCCCCGAAAAAAAGAGAATGACATACCCTAAGTATATGTATTAATTTTTAAAAGACCATTATTTGTGAGAATTTGGTTAGTTTGTTGTTGCTTGTTGCAGAAATGTATACATGCCAGAGAAACATGTATTTCTTATTTTCTGTAAATTTTTGTTCCTCTTCTTTCCCCTCAAAATTTTTTCTGCATCGTCCAGACCATAAAGAATCGGGTCTCGGCATCCGGGTGTGTCATCTCTTTATCCTCTTCGTTCTCATCCTCTCCCTCTTCTTCCTCATCCCGGCCGCCATCTTTACCACCCTGGAGGAGAGATGGAACTACTTCGAGAGTTTCTACTTCATCTTCGTCTCCCTCACCACTGTGGGCCTGGGCGACTTCGTCCCTGCCACCGCCATCAGGGAAGGTAGCGCCTACGAGAGCACGCGCTCAATCTACTTCATTTGTGTATCACGTAAGTCTTGACTCCTACTTTATCCTTACGACGGGGGGTGGTCCTCATTTTCGTTAATACGTATTGAAGTTTTAGAAATACATAGGAAAATCATATGTTCCACCCCGAGAAAAAGTGTTGATGTTCGTGCACTTTCTCATGGGTGTACAAGAATTTTGAAATTTCAATATTGTGATAACTGTTGTTTTACTTGTTTTTAGTTATTCTAAAGTGCTAAAAGAAGTGCTAAAAGTGGCTATGCTTTTGTCTTTTCTATGTGCAACCAATATACATGTATGTTTTGCTTAATGGTCTAGCATGCTATAAGTGAGAAATAAAACGTCTACATAGGCCTATACCTACCCGGTTGTCTTCACTTTAATAATCGTCAAATTTTACTTTCCATAAAAACGAGTCGTAAAATGAGGGTAATTTAATGACTGTCTGTATTTAGGTCAGTGAACACTTTTTTCCAAACCTGTTTAATTGAAACTTGAAACATAGCTTTAATCCCACGCAACCCTTATCAGCATATACGCATTACAATCAAGTCTATGTAACTTTGTGAACCATATCCAAAGTCAGCCATTTTGGATAATGAAACGTCTAATTTCAGTACGTAGAACAATTCACTTCACTTCAATGATCTCACACTCAACGTCACAGATCTCAAATATAGAGATTTCATATGAATCACCGAGTGATCCGAGCGCTTCCCTACAATTCTCCTTAATTAACAACCCACGCATTCGGGCCCTTATGTCGCGAGTGACATGTCCAGGATTTTGACTTAAAGGGGCATGCACCGAACTTTGTTAGTGCATTTTTGCCAAATTGGGAGTTGGGTAAAATTATAGGGGGATACGAGTGCAAAATAATGTAATTTGTTACATTATTATAATGAAAGCGACTATAACGTTGCTTTAAATAAATACGAATTCTATTACTGTGATTGACATTAATATTGCTCGTTCCCTCTATTTGTAAAGACTATTATAAGATTGACTACCCTTTGGTAGTTGTATCTCACAAGAAGAGCTTTCACTATATGCCCCCTCTTTATCTTTTAATTTAATGCATTCAAACAAATTGATATGAGGTACTTTCTTTTATTTTGTCTTAGACGTCATGTTTATTTGTACCATTTTTTTGGTGTGAAAATCGTTGCCTATGTGAAACTGAAACTGTAAATTAAAACTGAAACTAAAAAATGAAACCTCAGTATGTGCATGCATCTTGAGATTGCATTTTGGGTGTTGACCAAAATATTAGAAGTGGGTCATGTCTCCTGACCCCACCCCTTCTCCTCTGGTTCCGCCACTTTTTTTAAGTGCACTCAATATAGCGATCTAATGATGACCCGTCAGGCTTCATGACCTATGGATTAAGTCCTCGTCATTAGACAATTCATATGGGCATCGATGCTTGCCTAATTATGAAATCATCTTCGCACTGTTTGTAGGTCTTACTGAAGCCTGCATCTCATTAGTGATAGTGTTTCTGTATCTACAATACCGCTTCTGATCCTTCACTCGATGTGATTTTTAACGAATTTTCACCACATGATTACCTAACTAGATGGTAAAGAGCACACCTTTATGGTTGGACGAAGATGTTTTTTCAACCCTTTCCCGCCATGATAAGCAGTTTTCTTTGCTCTACAGTGTGAAATGATATTCAAAAAATTACACCACAACTCTAACAAAACTGTATACTTCCTACTGCTACTATTATTACTTCTACTAATACTACTACTACTACTACTACTACTACTACTACTACTACTACTACTACTACTACTATTACTACTACTACTACTACTACTACTATTACTACTAACACTACTACTACTACTACTTCTACTGCTGCTGCTCCTACTACTACTACCGACAATAATTGTGCAAAATGTGTGAAAACTTGAACCGTTGTATTGGTGATTATGCAAAGGAGAACAAAATATAACATGATTATGCTACTATCAGTTTTGTTGTTGTTGTTTTTTTGTTTTATATTCTCGCAATGTCAGCAGAAAAGAGTTTTTACCAGGCCCATCGCTTAATGCGTTTTGAAGCTGGGATGACCTGTGTTTGTTTGAACTTTAAAACTGAAAGCGACGGAGCATCATCCGTGCAGGATACACTCATAAACTTGGACGTTCATTTCCTTGGCACGTGATATATATCATCTTGAACCGAGTACGTTAATGTTAAATACATTGCGTTCGATGGTTGTTGATTTTTGTCAGTCATGTGCCATGGAACATTCACTAGCTATTAAGTACTTAATGGGCCTTGTGCATACTGACGATACTCATATTGCAGACGACAGTTATCGAAGTGCATCGATAACGAAAAGGCTATAACCGTCCCACAAATTATCGTCATATTCATTTACAGTGGAATCTACACAAAATTTGCTGATATTTTAAATGTGATTTCTGTCAAAAGTTCCTATCACAATATTATAACTTGTTCTGGTTTGGCCTCTTATTTTCAAATGACATTTAACTTTTTTTTCGTTGCCCATCGACTTTAATGCTGATGTTTATAAGCCCTTTAATAGGAAGAAGAAAAAAACAAGTATTATATTTGGCATTAAATCTTGTAATAATTTTATGTGACAGCCTTGCACTGTTGCTATTACGTTTTCTGTTATTAAAATACCAATGCAAAACATATAGTGCATTAGCTCAATCGTCGGCATTTTCATATTCTTTGTTTTAATTTTAGTACAAATGCAAGAAGACCAAATGATTGTGATTTCTGTACAAAATTATGAATAATTAAAAAAAAATCTATCGATTTCTGATATCTTTGCTCAAATTGCCATATAATAGGCCCTACAGAAATTAAATTCGATTCAGATTCAAAATATTTAAATTTACACGCATGAAGGAAAGAGGCAATGTTTCTTAAAAGCACAAGGCTTGTGATGGAGTCACCCTAACAATATATACATAAAAAATGATTGGTACTACCCGCATCGAAGAATAACAACGAACACAGACATATTCAAGCTTTTCGTCTTGCACTCATGGGAGTAAATCGACCAGATCTTTCGATTTACTCTAATGAGTGAAAGACGAAATGGTTTATTACGTCTGTATTCGTTGCTAAATTCTTCGATACATGCATAGTTACGCACATTATTATAATAATACAAAACATACAGTTATGAATATCTGAAAGAAAAATTAATGAAATAAAAAGTCATGTTAATTAAATGGTACTTTTAAAATATTTATATACCATGGTCACGTCAGAAGAGCTCTTTCCATATCAGTACAGTACATATATGATATGGGATTAGTGTATCTTGGAAGCGTATACACCTACACCATTTAACCTTAATTGGAATAATGGACATGCTCTCTCGATGTTTACACATAGTATATATTAGAGGAAGGCCCGGCCTTGGTGCCACTTTCGACCGGTGTCATGGTTGTTTCTGTGTTTGTCCACCTATTACAACGTTTAGCTAATTACTGATTTTCTTCACTCATACATGTAGATGATTGGATTTCGAAGGTCACGTGATGTGGGTGTTTTAATGGCGTACTCTTTGCTGTCTTGACAAGATAATGCTTGTGGTCTAAGAGTGTAATACACGTTTGGACTAGGAAAATTTGGTGGTTTATTTCAGCACAGATTGGTGGTTATATACACTCTGATTTCGTTCATCAGAATCTTAAGGTGTTTGTCACACTTTTTTTGGGGGGGGGGCAGAGAGAAAAAAAAACGGAAAATCATGTCATTTCAGTAATATAATTATGCAAATCACTGGTATCGAATAAGAAATACACCACGTTTGAATTTTATCGGGGGCAACTGCCACCCTAAGCCCCCCCCCCCATCAGTACGCCAGTGATTTCTGCCATACACTTTCTTCCATTCCATTTCTTTTCTATTCATCAGAATGTTGAATTGATTGTTAAACTCTCTTCCATACATTTTCTTCCCTGTATTTTGTTCACTTTTCTTTTCACCAGAATGATTCCCAGCACTTAAATTTCTTCCATGTAACTTTTCTTTTCTTTTCTATTTATTAATTTCCCTTCTACCACATAATTTCCTTGAAATCAATGGCATACCAAAGGTCATGACATGGAGGAGGGGCGGGGATTGGGTAGGTGGAATAGACAGACCGGTCTTTCTTAGGTGGATGAAATGCAAATGAGCAAATCCAATAATGAGCCCTTGACACAAACTGGTTTATCGTATGAGAGGTGACCTTCGATATAATCCTTCATGTGATATGAAACGTACTTGAACGTCAGCATTTTTGCTGGTGGTAAGTTCATTGTTGTAATTGCATTTTCTTTTTGATACAGGACGATCTATGTGATAGGGACATTATACCGATTTGGTTTGCAATATGGTTATCCTGCAAAGCGAATGACACTGTCGTGAGAGAGAGAGAGAGAGAGAGAGAGAGAGAAACGGGGGCGTGAGAGTGAGGGAGAGAAAGAGATTGATTGATTGGTTGCTTTTATTCATATTTCATGCAAAATTAACAAAGCATTTTACATTTGACCAAACATCAAAATTTCTTTAAGCAATATGGAAGTAAATAATCTCGAATCACTGTAATTCAAAATAGGAAAGAATGTTCTGTAAACTATCAAATACGGAAATGAAAAATGAACCTACTTATAAACTTGACTTGTTGCATCTAGTTTCACCGAATTAAACAGAAAAACAGAATACACATTCTCTAGACTGAGACAAATAGAAATTAAACAAAATACAAAATGTTACGGCTAAAAGTGGAAGAGAGAGAGAGAGAGAGAGAGAGGGGGGGGGGAGAGAAAAAAGGGATAGATGGATAGATGGATAGATAGGTATGTAGTTAGTTAGATATATATATATATACATATATAGTTGGGTAGATAGATAAATAGAGAGAGAGAGAGAGAGAGAGAGAGAGAGAGAGAGAGATGAAGAAATATATAAAACGAGGGATAAAGATAGTAGTATAGAGTAAGAGGGGACTGGTTACTTCCCTAAACATACTAGACATGCGAGAGAGAGAGAGAGAGTTTTTCTTCACTGTCCTAGGCCTACACGAAAAGTAAATACTGACGTCCCCATCCTTGTTGTCCTCTGTGGGGGAAGAATATGGATATTGTAAATTTATGGAACATTCCACACTTCAATGTCTACATGACACCAAGAAAAAATATATTGCACATTAAATCATGTTTCGTCATGCTGAAAATCGTTGAGATAGATTACCAAGATATCTGTTATAAGCATTATGCTGATTAAACAACCATACCTGGATACACCACGTACACATTAGCTATGCCATTCATTTTGTGTACTGAACTAATAATGGAAATCGCTACAATACACGAGGGAAAAACTATTCCACATTGAAGAAAAATGAAAGCGACATCGATTTTATGCAAGCTTTTAATTGTTTTGCAAATATTTTATTTAGAAACAAATCGATAAAACCATAATGGTTACACTCGCGCACAACCACACACACTTTAAAATTGCTATGTGATTAAAATCTAAAACGCATTACATTGATATTTCATATAAAGGTTGCAACCCTGCTTTATAAAATTAAGTTGCTCATGGAAATATGATTACATTGACGAAATACAATATGTTTTTATTTTTCTTCGTTGATATTAATATACAGTATACAACTTTTAGAAAGCCATTAGTTTAAGTCATCTGTGAAAACAATTGTTTGACAAAACAAAGTCCCTTAATGGTGACTTAACTGATCTACCTATATTGTGTTTTTATTCTTTATACAATCTATTTCAGGAAAGACATATATAGATATGTATATACATGTTTATGTATATGACTTTTAAAAAAATTAAACCATTATGTTTAGATATTGCCTAAAATTAAAAGACAAAGCTTATCAGAACTTCACATGAGCTTTAAACATACAACTGTATAAAATCACTATTAGGAGTCCTGATTACAATGCCAGCATATTTTGGTATAGTGTCATGCATGCTTAGACGCTCTGAACCTAACTGAGTGGAGGCTGTGCTCGCTCGAATAGATATTTCACCTATGACAGTCAGTAGGCATAATGGTAAACACCACTTGCATAAATTTATCAAATTAAACATTTTAGTATCTCGTCTTATGAATGCAATTTACGACACTGCTTTGTTTGCCTGCTATTTCATTGATATACATGTGTAGGCTAGGGCGCTAGGCATTAACCTTTGCATTGATTAACTCTTGTGAAAGGTGTTAATCCATAATTATCTAAGTAACCCCTAATTATATCGCAATATTGCTATCTTCCACCTCAACTACTTGGTAGCAAATCCTTCGAATTTGCTTTAATAATTACAGTTTCATGTTATTCAAAGAATTGCACAACTGTCAAATTCATTAAAAAAAAAATCTGTGGTAGGCCTGTTTCCTATCGACCCCTGTCTAAGTTTTTTTTTTAATGCCCAAATCTATGACACAATTTTCCAAGGGAGTCTCTTGGGGTGCATGGGGCCAATTGCTCCCTCCCAATAATTATGAGTTTTTGTTTAAATCCTGTAGGCTATGCAGTGTATGCTTCCGACTAATGTGTCCCCAACCCATTGGTTAATAATAACAAGGGCGGCAGAGCTTTTTTCAAGGGGGGGGGGCAACCAAAAGTGCAGGGGGCGGGTTCAGCACCTGAAAGGGGTGCACTGGATGCGCAGCTGGAATCATTAACATCTAAAAGTATTGCACCCACTTCATCCAAATCAATATTTTATTATGGTCCACTTTGATTGTAATTTTTTATGTTAACAAAATGCATACGATCAGCCCCCTCTATTATGACCCCTTCCCGTAAATAAACACCTGGTCATGCCCCAGTCGGTAACATATGTTCACTGTCTACCAAGGTCACAGAGACGGGGACAGTCTTGGGTTAAAAAAAAAAACACCCACCTGACTGCCTAGCTGTCGTGTATCGGGTCAGCATCACACTAATACAAGCACAGATTGAGGTTGATGTCGTGTAATTAATAGTCCTTACAACAAATAATATTCCATGGTGTTTTAATGACCGACAGCGTTGTTCTCATATGGTTATAATGGTTGTCAATTTAGATATGTATTCCTTATATATTTAAATTCAGAATTGCGTCAGAATATACATTTTTGCTTGGGTTCTGGTTAAAAAGTTTCATTTTTTTAAACATGATGAAGACGACTCGGAATAGCTTATCATGCAGTAGATGGCTCGTTTGGACCAGGGTAATATTAAAGCTGACTAATGAGCAAAAAAAGATCGTTATGCCGATATCATTTGTTAATTGATTTGAACATTAAATACAGTCTCGTTTACTTCTGTTTTTATTCTGATTTTTTCCATCATTACACTCAAGATTACCTTTAGCATTCGATGCTCTATTTGAATTTATTTCAAACCATGAGTCGAACGTTTCCTTTCATATTAAACCAACGGTCCTAAAAAAAGCATCACGTTTTTTACATTATATCAAAATCCATGGCTTGAAAAAAAGTAGTAAATTGCCGGTGGCGATTCATAATTTGACAACGAGAGCGGATGATATTTTCTTTAGTGGACAGTTTTTTCTGTCACTCCTATACCACCTATAAGACGCCAGAATGCGGACCGTGCATGTATGCGGGGTACCATCACCTTGTAAACACCCAAACAACCCCACGCACGCCGTGCAAGCTGTTACAGAAAATATCGACACAAAATCATTCAAGCAAGCAGACAGATTCAAATGATTCATATCGCCTGTGTTTTTTGTATTGTATTTTGTTGTATTGTATTTCTTGTTTTGCTTTGATTTAAATAACAATATTTGCATGAATAAGATTACGTAGGCGAGGGATCTCGGTTTGGATAAGGTCTTTCTTTGTTCGTCCGAAAGTGGATATAGCATAATTTGTTTTATATCCTGCATCAAAAATTTGTTGGCTTTTGATTGGTTGAGAGCTCGTCACATGACCAGAAATATTTGAACTATTTTTAGAAAGTACTATATGAGAGTACTATTTGGGAGTACTATTTGGGAGTTGACAAAATTTTTATTTTTTTTAATTTTAATTGAATTTTTTTTCTTTCTTCAAATCTTAATTTAATGAAAACAAAATATTCTAAATCTTTTTAGATAAAAATTGAAATTTTTTTTGTTCTAAATTTTTTTTGTCCCAAAAATGTTTTTTTTTTTTTTTTTTTTATAAAATAAATTGTTGATGCAGGGTATAAAACAAATATACCCTGCCTTCTATTCGAGGTACTGGTTAACACTATGGGCCTCGGTGACTCCAAAAGTACCATTTGCTTCGGGGCTGCGCCCCTCAGCAAATCGTACTATATTGGAGTCACCTCGTGCGCATAGTTTTAACCAGAACCTCTCAAGACAGTGTATATTTGTGTAATAGCCCTATTCGTCATGATAATACCTGTTGTAAATGTACCTTTTTAAAGAGAGCATCAAATTGCAAGACTTTAGAGGAAGAACGAATGGGTTAGAACGATTGTCTGGCTTCCGCTGTACTGAAATAGAGCATGCACCTAGTAGTCCAGTATGTTACCATCTAAGTTAGACAGTGACGTATAGCCCAAGTCTTGACGGGGAGGGGGGCGGGGCGGCGGCGGCCGGTGGGGGATATTTTTACCAGCTGAACGAAATACGTAAAAACGAACGTTGTCAAAGGGGTAGTCATCTTCTTTATGACGTTCCTTTTCTACTCATCTCCATTTTTCTCGAGCTTTCTTCATTTCAATATTTGTGTTCCTTTTGATGGGTGCTTCCTTTTCGGCGCCACATCCCTAAATGTAGATATTTCATTAATTCATTCGACATGTTCATAAGAACTACCTTGGAGCTGTTCATAAGAACTACATTGGAGCTGTAAACAGAAATATTTCATGTGGTAGATAGAAATTCGAAAATATTTATAATCAGACATGTTATCATCTAACGTAGATTTCTCGCCACCATTAGTGCAGTTAATACTCAATGTCAATGCCTAAAGGGGGGTATCTCACTGAGCGGCGAATGCTTACGAACGTTGCGAATTTGGATTCGCCAACTTTTCTGAAGAATTTTGGCGAAAATCAGGGTTCACCTCTGCGACATTTAGCGACTTTTAGCGATGTTTAGCGACAATATTAGCAACATTTGAGCGAATGTTTGCGAAAGTGTTTGCGAAAGGCAGTTGGCGACTATTAGCGACTGTAAGCAAAGGTTAGCGACAGTTTTTTGCGAAGATTAACAACTATTTGCCAATCCTTTGCCACTATTTGTGAATGTTTGGGACCTTTTGCTAACTCCTGGTACTCAATGGGTCGAATTTATATAGTAGTAGTAGTAGTAGCTGTCTGTCGCGAAGCGACAATGACCGCCTTCATTTTCACTTTACAGCTGTTCTCCATACAGCTCGCTGGCCTGCAGCAGTTGTCCAAGTCTTGATTTCGATTTGCCTTCGCTTAAGGTTTCGCTTGACCGTGTCCTTGTAGCGAAGCCGTGGTCGACCAATCCCTCTTTCGCCAGCGGGTAGTTGCGAGAATAGTATTTGCTTCGGTAACCTCTCAGAGGGCATCCTGATGACATGGCCTGTCCATCGTAGGTTTTTCCTGATGAGCAGGTCCTCCATAGAAGGCAGGTTTGCTCGCTCTAGAATCTCTTTGTTGGTCACCTTGTCCATCCATGTAATTCTCATGATTGCTCGGAGGTGTCTCATCATGAAAGCGTGAAGTTTCTTTACTTGACTTTTGTAAATAGTCCAGCTTTCCGCACCGTACAAGAGAGTGGATAGGACGATAGCCCTGTATATTTTGCACTTAACTCTTGTTGAGACATGATGGTTGTTCCATAGCCTGATTCGCAGTCTACCAAAGGCACTGCTGGCCTTTGACATTCTCTTCACCAGCTCAGAGTCGATGCGTCCGTCTTTGGATATAGAGCTGCCGAGATAAGTGAAGCCATCTACCTGGTTTAGAGCTGTCCCATCCACAAGGATCTCCTCCACCTCTCGATGGTCTGTCCCTGGTTGGAATAGTACTTCAGTCTTTTTGATGTTTATTTGTAGACCGAACTTCTTTGATGCTGATGAAAATACATCTATAATATATTGCATCTGCTCTGGTGTATGAGCAACAAGAGCACTGTCATCTGCAAAGAGGAGTTCCCTCACGAGAATCTGTGTAGACTTCGTCTTAGCTTTGAAGTGTGCGACATTGAAGAGGTCGGCGTCTTGACGTGATTGTATGTATACACCCTCCTCAAAGTCCGCAAAGGCCTCCTCCAGCATCGCCGAGAGGAAGATGGAGAACAGCGTAGGGGCCAACACACATCCTTGTTTTACACCGTTACTTACAGAGAAGCTATCGGATGTTTCGCCTGCTTCCTTGACTTTAGCCATCATACCCGTGTGTAGTGACTCTATCATTCCGGTGAACTTCTCAGGGCATCCATACTTTCGGAGTAGTTGCCATAGACCTGTCCTACCAACAGTGTCAAATGCTTTGGTGAAATCCACAAAAACCACATAGAGCGATCGGTTGTGCTCGATACATTTCTCCTGTAATTGTCTGAGGCAGAAGATCATGTCTACTGTGCTCCGGTTGTTTCGGAATCCGCATTGAGTCTCTGGCAATATATCCGGTGTAATGTGGGCATTCAATCTGTTAAGAAGGATCCGGGCAAAAACTTTCCTGCTATCGACAATAGCGATATTCCTCTGTAGTTTCCACACTGAGTTCTATCTCCTTTTTTGAAGATAGTGACAACATTAGCATCCTTCCATTCCTGAGGTACAGAGCCTTCTGCCCATGCTTGTTGTATCAGCATTAGTAAACTGTTGATTAGCGTGGCTCCTCCGTGCTTCCATATCTCGCTTGGTATCCCATCCACTCCAGGGGCCTTGCCATCAGCCAAGGAGGCAATTGCCAGGTTTAGCTCTTTTCGTGTTGGAATATCATCGAGTGCAGTAACTACAGGTCGCTGGTTGATCCTATCACGCGCTGCAGGCTCGATATCTCCTGGCTGGTTGAGTAGTGTCTCAAAATGCTGTGACCATCGTTCAAGCACTCTTTTGTTGTCTGAAAAGGTTGTGTTACCGTCCAGGGACTTGAGATGAACTGTACTCCTTGTCTGGGGGCCCCAGACTTCCTTCAGTCCAGTGTAGAAGGACTTCATGTCATTATTGTCTGCGGAGCGTTGCAGGTCCTCTGCCTTTTTCTCCCACCAGGTGGTTTTCATTTTCCGTGTGTACCTCTGCAAGTGTCTGCAGGCTTCCTTGTACGCGGTGGTGGTGGACCTGGTGCTTCTAGTCTGCAATACACGTTGGTGTGTTTCATCCCTTTTCTTCATGAGTATCAAAAGCTCGGAGTCTTCTGGGTCAAACCAGTCCTGGTGTTTTCGCTCTGGTTTACCGAGGGTGTTGCTCGCTGTCTCATATACTACTTTGCTGAGTGATGCCCAGGTCTGATCAACTGTCATTCCCTCTTGCACTCCCCAGTTCGTCAGAGCTTTGTCCATATCTTGCTCTAGATTTAGCCGTTGTGTATTGACGTGTAGCCGGTCGGTGTTCAGCTTTGCAAGTTTAGTAGCTCCTTGCTTCCTACGCTTTGAACGTAAAGCAAATGCAACCTTTGATCTTAGTAGCTGGTGATCGGTCAAGCAGTTAGCTCCACGCATAGTTCTTGTGCTGTGAATATCCATTCTGTCTCGTTGTCTTGTTATGACGTAATCAATCAGGTGCCAATGCTTGGAGCGAGGTGCATCCAGGTGGTTTTGTGTTCTTCCCTCTGCTTGAACACGGTGTTTGTCAGTAGGAGTTCGAACTCAGAGCACAGCGCTAGAAGTAGCTCACCGTTGGTGTTGCAGTTACCGATTCCGTGCCTGCCAATCACTGTCTGCCATTTCTCATAGTCACGTCCTACCCGGGCATTGAAGTCTCCCATCAATATCAGCTTGTCAGTCCGGGGTGTCCCGCAACGTTTTTCTAAGCTGATTGTAGAAGTTCTCCTTTGTTTCATCCGGACTCGTCATGGTTGGTGCGTATACACTGATGAGAGTAGCATTTCCCTTCTTCGTCAGTGGTACCGTCATTGTCATAATTTTATCATTAACCGCTTTTGGCATTTCTGTGAGCTTCGCTAAGATTTCTTTTCTGATGGCGAATCCCACTCCAGCCTCTCGTCGTACCCCGTCCGGCTTGCCGCTCCAGAAGAATGTGTAGCCCATGTCATCGAGCCTTCCTGACTCGGAGAAACGTGTTTCACTCAGAGCAGCAATGTCAATTCTGTATTTCTCCAGCTCCATGGCTACAAGGGCAGTCCTTCTCTCTGGCCTGCCAGTTCCCTCCCGATCGAGGAGTGTCCTGACATTCCACTGTCCAAACGTCATTGCAGTTATTCCGCTGGTGTCGTCTTTTTTTGTTGTTGTTTGCTTCCTAGCATACTTGGCACTGTCGACGGAAGACCTGATCTAACAGCGCGGTCCTTGTTAACCCGGAAGGCGACCGAACCGGTATGAAGTTTCATACTGTTGTGCATATAATCATGAAGGCTGCTTGCAAAGGTGGTTAAGTACCGGTAGCTCTTGCAAGTTACTAACGGCACTCTCTCGGGGAACTGGTGGCAGTTTCACACCGGCGAGGACAAGCCAGGACGGGTGTGAACCACTAGACCCTGCAGTGACTGGTCGAAGGATGTTGGGAGTTCCGTATCGTCAATCGCCCTCAATGCTGTCACGGTGGCATGGTTTTCTGTTAGGGTTTGCTCCTTAGCCTTAATTAGATTCTAAAGAGAACCTGAACCACAAGGCAGTGGTTACAACTAAGCATGGCAAATACCACAACTACTAGAACAAAAACAAATGGCACAAAGTCAGTGTGCCTTGCTTCATTTTGAATTTCTTTGTAAGTTATGCGTGTTGCAAAATTCAATACTAGTCTACTACTAATACATTAAGTTGCTGATTGTAACTAGATCTAGTCTATATTAAGACTTAAAAAAAAAAAAAATTTAAATCGTATGACATAAAATTAATATAATCGATTTGTTCGACTAAGTTCTGTGGCACAAACTCGGCATTATTGGACAAACCTAACAATTGGATAAACCTAACAATTACAGAGCTTGGTCTTGTTGCTCTGTTCGCCAGCAGTTTAAGGATATGAAACCCCGCAAGCCAAGCTTATACAGAGCCTTCAAGTAAAATAATGCCGCGTATGTACCACTCACCCACTCACCCACTCACCCACTCACCCAAAGGCAATCGAATTTATATAGGAACCATTATTATTATTATTATTATGGTAACGTGGTCGCTAGCATTGGCGAATCAAAGAGAACTTCAGCGACACCGTCTTACAACCGTTTGCAAAGGCTTACGACTGTTTTGCAAACGCTTGCAACTGTTTGCGGAAATATAAATTCGCAAAGAAATTTTGAACATGTTCAAAATTTCTTGCGACAAGAAAAACTGCTTGCGACAATGAAAACTGTTTGCGAACTTTCTTGCAACCCTTAACGAAACTTTTGCAACCTTTTACGAACCCTGGCGAAACCCAAATTCGCTACGTTCGCAAACATTCGCCGCTCAGTGAGATACCCCCTTTATAGTATCCCGTTGTCGTTGTGTACTCTTGCCTGACTGCACCAATTGTTTTTCAGCAACATTGCACCCCAGCACTATTATCACCAACAGCACTATTATCACCACCAGCACCATTATCACCACCAGCACTATTATCACCACCAGCACCATTATGGGCATTATCACCACCATTTATGCCTCGCTGAACGTTTTTCAAAGTGGTTGGGGGAGACTAAAGTATTTACGATCAGGTAGAGCGTAGCGTAAATTGGCGTGGGGTCTAGGGGCAAAGCCCTGGCGGAGGTCAAGGGGCGGAGCCCCCTGAAGCCCATGGGGTATGGGCATTTATTACGGTCAGATGAGCATATTTCGATACCTTATTCATGACACTGACAGGTCACTAATTGGCGTGGGGTCCAGGGGGCGGAGCTCCCGTAAGCTCAGGGGTTTTAGGCATTAAATTACCGTGAGATGAGCATCTAGGGGCACGCCTTAGGGCCCTAGGTGGGGTCCAGGGGGCAGAGCCCCCGAAAGCTCAGGGGTTTTAGGCATTTAATTACGGTCAGATGAGCATATTTTTATATCTTATTTGTGCACTGGCAGGTCACTAATTGGCGTGGGGTCCAGGGGGCGGAGCTCCCGTAAGCTCAGGGGTATTAGGCAATAAATTACGGTCAGATGAGCATCCAGGGGACCTCCTTAGGGCCATTGAGTGGGTCCAGGGGGCGGAGCCCCCGGAAGCTCAGGGGTTTTATGCATTTAATTCCGGTCAGATGAACATATTTTGATACCTTATTTGTGACATTGGCAGGACACTAATTGGCGTGGGGTCCAAGGGCGGAGCCCCCAGAAGTTCAGGGGTTTTAGGCATTTAATCACGGTCAGATGAGCATATTTTTATACCTCATTATTTTGTGACACTGGCAGGTCACTATTCTTTCTTTCTTTCTCTCTTTCTATTTCTCTTTAATATACTTTTTCACAAAAAGTGGGCGGGGGCTCGAGGCTCCCGAGCCCCGCCGTTCCGCGGGCCCTGACATGTAGGCCTCTAAATAAGCATATTTCTTGCCTGACTGTAAATTCAGGAATTTGTCATTTTCCAACAAACGCATACAAAAGTATAATTTACTAAAAAGTGAGGAAAAATCTCGGATCTCGATCTACACCTTGTTGGCGGAAAAAATCGCAACTGATCTCCCCTACCTTTCTTCTTTCTCTTTTTCTTCTTTCCCTTCGCTTCCTGCTCTCTTTTAGGTTTGCTGGGGAGGGAGGCAAGGGTCTTTCGGCCGATCCACACGTTGTTGACGGGATTAATTGCAACTGATCTCCCCTTCTTTTCACCCTTTTTTTTTCTTCTTCCTCTTTTTGTTCCCTTTAGCTCTCTTTCCCTTTCCTTCTTTCTTTTTTTGGGGGAGGGGCGGAGAGAGGCAAGGGCCTTTGCCCCCCTCGATTCACAACTTGTTGGCGAGAAAATTGCAACTGATATCCCCCTTCTTTTCCTTTCTTCCTCTTTTTTATTTCCCTTTATCTCCTCTTTTCCTTTTTCTTTCCCTTTCCTTCCTTCTCTCTTATTTGTTTGATGGGGAGGCAACAGCCTGGGAGGCAAGGCCCTTTCGCCCCCGATCTCCTTCTTTACCCCTTTTCTTTTCTTCTTACTCTTCTTTCTTTCCCTTTCTCTCCTCTTTCTCTTTCCTTCTTTTCCTTCTCTCTCTCTCTTTTTTTTTTTTTGCGGGGGCAAGGCCCCCTGGCCCCCCTGGATCCGCGCCTGGCCGCAGCATTCCCACGGTCATTATGTATAGGGTAGCCGCACGGCGTATTTTGAATTTGTCGAGACAGAAAAACCTGCGGCTGCCGTACGGCCTTTGAAGTGATGACGCACGGTCGCCTTAGGGCGTCCCTGCGGCGGCCGTAGGTTTTTTACAAATACCAAGGCAGACGCAAGGTAGCCGCAAGTCGGCCGCAGGGGGATCACACGGCGACCGTGCCGCCAGACTGACGCTACCGCTACACACCTGGCGTGTCTAATTGCTACGGCGAACCTAGAGATTAAAAAATTGATATATATCCGCGCTATAATCCCACGGCGACCCGTATACGGCCTGTAAAAGATAGGGATACGCCCTATAGGATGACCCTGGCCCTGAGGCCACCGAAGATTCTCTGCGGCCGCCGCATGTATCTCTCGATTTCATGGGCCTATACGGCCGCCGTATCCTAGCCTTAGAGCAAATGTGACTGAGGCATAAACACACACAGTACAGTCAAACGAAAATAAGTTATGAATTCGGTATCCCCCCTCTGCGCCATCCATTATGAATTTTGATGAGCACCTAGGGAGCCCTGCAAGTCATCATGATGTCGTCAGAGAGACGCACCATTAAGTGTCAAGCGAATGGGGCCACAAAGTCAGCTTGGGAAATACGACGTACAGATTAAACTACGTAGACTTAATCACTTAAATATAAACGACCACAAATAGATCAACAAAAGCGATAAATTTACTTTCTGGCTGGTATGATAATTTTTGTATTTCAGTTTTAGATTCAGTTTCAGTTTATTGTTTCATGTTTCACATGTTTGAATATTATTTTACCATGTTTACACTAACAAACTAACATGGTTGAAGAAAAAAAAATTGAACTAAAAGAAAAGTGAAATATTGTGAGGCCTAAAGTAAAAGCAGCGCTTGTAAGTTATAGTAAGTTCTTTAGACGGGTGTTTAGATAGAAATCATGAATAAAAAGGAGAAGGGGTAATGATCTATATTCATGGAGGGGGAGAGGTAACACATTGGTCTGGCTCATAAATAATGGTAACACAGTTAACCTCGTCATTAATTTTATAGGGGTAACTTGACAATATAGCGTGACCCTGAAATGTCTCATACTGAAAAAATATACAAATTCAAATTGGTTAACCTTTGATTCTCGGACAAATAACCTCTACACTTTCACCCCTAGTTGTTGTTGTTGTGTGTGTGTGTGTGTGTGGGGGTAATCATGGTTAGTGGCCTACGGAGAAGTTGCCTTAAAAATTGCGGGGGGTCATTGTCAGTGGGTGGTTGCATGAGTTCATAATTCGGGGTGAATGTCCTGAGATCTTTTTCTTGAATTATAAAAGAGGGTATTTAATGATTTATACATATTTTTGGTATGAACATGAGTACACCGCTCCAGATTATACTTGCAGAATGATCTAGATACAGATGGGAGATTGTTTCTCCGTAACATTCATTAAATGTCCCAGAATGATCCATCTCCGAGAGATATCACTCGAACACGCAGGGCATATTCAAATGTTCACCGCATGACGCATATATTTTGATCAGACACCAACCATCCATCACAATCATCGCCTGTCAATGAACTTCATGCTTGGCCTATCTTTCTCTCAGTCTCCCCAGTGTTTTATCGTATCAGACCTCTTGAAAGATACGTTATTTTATATGATGTATGGGCTATACATAAAGGGACAGTTATAATCATAATTCTATGTTGTTCAGGTGCGCGTGGGGTGCAGGGGCGGATCCAGCCGGCGGCAAGGGAGGGGGCCGAAAAAGGGGCCCACTTCGTACGAAAAATTGAAAACCGTGTCGGCCGATTTTCCGCTCAGTGGAGGGGGGTAGTGAGCAATTTTTTTATTTTTTATTTTTTTGCCCGCGAAAATTGAAAATTGGAACATCGAGGCGGTTGATTTTTCGCTCAGTGGTGGGGAGGTTGTGGGGGTAGTGAGCACAATTTTTTTTTTTGCCTCCGAAAATTGAAATTTTTTAACCACCACCCCCTTGAGCGCAAGGGGAGGGGGCCCATCGTCTTTTTTTGTACAAAAAAGGGTGTTTTTACCTGTTTTTTTCTAGGGGAGGGGGTCCCCCCCTGAATCCGCCACTGGTGGGGTGTGACACCATTCCGTCTTTATGATATGCGTCGGCAACATTTTAATTCAACACCTAAAAGTTACATTTTTATGGCAAAATTTTCTCACCATTGTCGGTGAAATTCATTATCTGGTGATCTTTTACAGCTTCGTTGGCCCAAGTGAAAGTTTTCGGTAGTTTAAATTTGAATCTTGGATATCTTTCATAATATTATGCATTAATTTATTAGGCACAAGCGATAGAAAATTTCCCCTATATATATATATATATATATATATATATACTAAATATAATCGTTAGGATAAAATAATTCCTCATTTTTCGTTTTTTCTTCTCTCTCTCTCTCTCTCTCCCTCCTGGTTCAGTCTACCTCCTGCTCGGTTTGGGGATGATGCTGCTCCTGGTGGATACCGTCATCAAGATCCCGCAGATCCAGCGGCTCTGGGAGATGTCCACGCCAGCCTCCTCGACCGCCACCTCAGTCAGCTCATCTAGGAGCTCCTCCCCGACCCCGGTCCACCGGGAGCTGCTGGTGAAGAAGAGCTTCGGGAGCAGGAAGAAGTCGGAGGAGGAGAGGGAGCTGACCAAAGAGGCAGCTCCCATCAGCCGTACCTATGACGCCATACAGGAAAAGGGGGGCAATTTATGAGATGAGACGGTGGCGTTGATTCACTCCGGAGAACACCGGTAGAACATCATCAGTGGCATTATTGGATGAAACAAATTATTAAGGCCTTAATGTATAACAGCTCCAGAGAGAAAGAGAGAGATACGGAAGAGAGAGAAAGGAAGAGAATAATATATTAAATTGGAAGAGAGAGAGAGTGTGTGTCTGTGTGTTGTGTTAGAGAGAGAGAGAGAGAGAGTAAGAGAGTGAGTAAGAGATAGATACACATTATGTGCGCGTGAAAATGCATAATGGGTGTGGATGTTGATGTGTGGGAGGGCGTGTGGGTGTGTGTTTTGATTGTAGAGGAGGGAGGGGGAGCTATAACTAAAGAATATAATATATGGCTTCACCATGTTAACGGTCTACTGCAGGTACATGTAATATATTATATATATCACACCTGCACTTTTGTATATAGGTGATTTAATACAAATCAGTTTTATAATCATCGTCACTATCACCATAATCCAACTTATCATTGTCTTCGTCGTTGCCATCGTCGTTTCCACTGACACCATGTTCATAAAACATCATCTCAAATCTATTGATCACAAGCATCGTCTTCATCACTGCCAACGTCACCGCTTAAAATCTTTATTTTCAGTTCTACTTTAGACAAAATGTAGGATAGATTTCTTTGTATTAGGATTATATTCTTTTTTTAAAACTATACCTTGAACGATTCTTGAGTTAGATCCAAGCAAAAAGCAAGATAAGTTTGTGAATCGATTAGTCCTGTCGAGGTAGATACTTGTTTAAAGTTTAAAACGAAATAACGTGTTAGCTATGAAGTTTAACAAATGTGGAAATGTGTTTTTTTTTTGCGTCGACATTTATCTGCTATGTAAGTCTGTGCAATAGAACTTTTCAAAGGGGCCTTGGGGTTGTTCCTATTTGTTGCCTACGTACTTTTCTGTGTATAAGTTGTTAACTCTATTTCATAAGGCTAAGAAAGACAGAGAAACTATGTTGTTCTAATATATTTGTTACAAATGTATATGTTTAGTTTTTTTTAAATACTTTATTATTTATCCTATTTGATCATGCGTAGAAGATAGTTTCGCATATTGGAATAATAATGTTTTATTATATATTCACTGCAGTGCATCGTCAATTTTTTTTAAATAACACTAAAAAATATATAAATATTTTCGACAGAAAAAAACTTCAACAATAATTATGAGTATAAGCAATTCAATGATCTCAGAAGTCTAGATATATCCTCCCATTTGAATTAGTTTTTATTAATTAAAATTGAATTACAAAAAAAGACAGCAATATTTGCTCAAAATCTAAGTTTAAGACTGTGTTGTAGCCTACACTTTTTAAGAGCTCACTTCATTTTCCACTGACATCCTTACTTCACAATACATGCATTGGGTATTTGATTCTTTACATGTCAGTGCACTTGCTAGTATGATGTACAAAGTGATGAGAGATTAATTCTTAAAGTGATCCATCAAAAGAATAATACAATAAAATCACGTCCAGTGTATTTGTTTACGTATAACACAGTAATACGTCATATTTAATGTACATTTGGAATTACATAGCAATTAATCTAGAATGATTTTGTAGCGGTGTTAGTTGACATTTCGTTTCCAGTTTGATGTTTTACGCACAAATATGTTGCCACAGTGATTTATATGTTCACTTTGTGATTGAATGCCAAAGATTGAACAAATGATTGTTCACGTTTTAGTATATCTCAATGTCAGTCATATTATCCCTCTTAGTTAATTCATTAATGAATTATTTTGCTATTTTGTTCCTTTTTGTTTGTTGTTGCTTAACCCTCTTTTATGTAGGCATACATAAATGCACAATACGCAAGTCTAAAAGCTTGGAGTATTGCGAGGTTGTGCCTTTTGTTCGTATGCCCATTCTACAGTCACATTCATTGATTTTTACATGACTTTTCTCACATAGATACCGCTTTCACCACCAACTTTATCATGCACCAAATACTTAACACGTAGACATTCCGAAACATAATGCCAGTTAGCATGGTTGATAATTTTAACAAATTGAAAAAAATATATATATATTATAATTTTATACAGAAAAATCTTTTTATTTCATATTTTTCATTTTTTTCATTTTAAGGGGCCTGTTTGATATTTTTCATGTTTTTATATTAGGGGGCCTAGTTTTATTTTCATTTATTTATTTGTTATTTTCATTTATTTATTTTTTTTTTTGGGGGGGGGGCTGGATGGTGGGTATCCTAATACCTCGTTATGAATACATATATCGTACTTATCTTGGCTTTGTATGTATAAACTATACTAACAATGTGTTGGTATTATCATTCTTTACCTTGCTATTTTATTTGCACTGGCTTCGTAACATCCCTGACATTATATTGAACTGATCATTATGAAGTGTCCCCACACCGTGCCTGCAATACATCACGATCTCAACCTTCAAGACTTTGGATTCAGTAGTCGGTGCCCCCACTTAAATTGCCTTTCAAAAATACAAGCTACTTATTGGCAAGTGCATAATTTTGATTTAGGAGTGACAAATTACACCGCTTTTATCAAGCTTGTTTTTACTTGATATCATTGTATAAAATGTCGATTTTAAGGCAAATTATACAAATTCTCATAATTCAGATATTATCAAAGATTGGTAGTTGTCTACGATAATACAAACATATATGAGAGAAAAGTCGTAAAGCTATAAAGGGAAATACAGAAGTTATTTTTTATAAATTGAGAAAACACACAATTGTGATCTTTAGCAACATATATACATAATAGCGCCAGGACAATAATATATGTTTTCTCTGAACATTTTCAATTTGCGAACAAAAATATGATGGCCGATGTCACTGAGCAGAGTAACAATAATAATTGGCGTCTTGGAATGAAGGTAAATGAACACAGCATCTTCGACCTTTCAATCCAGGCATATTGTGTAATGCAATATCCCTCATTTTCAAACATATTCATTTTGAAAATGTTAGACCCCGTTTTGTTGTTGTTGCAGGTTTTAACTATTTTTGCCATTGATCGTTTAGATGTTTTGGCTTATATATACTTGTTGGGAAGTCTATTTTTACACCTCCTTTCTATTTAAAATGGGCTAGTGACGCCCAAGCTTCCTTTACGTAAATGTTATTCCCTTGGAATAAATTAAATCCCAGTTCGCTCGACAAACAGGAATGGGAATACACTACAGGGAACAATGGTTATTTTCTATTATAATAGCGGGTTTTCTAATTATAGCATCGCTCTACTAATTAGTGAATCTTCGAAAGTGACTATTGCCCTTGAGCTAGATACTATTGTTTGATGAGTTACTACTGGTGTAAAAAAATACATCTATGCTAATTAGTAGCATGTCAGGCAGGAAGTCAAAAGCACCAACAACAAAAAAACGCGAGAACAGTGATAATAATATATAAATATATAATCATTGATTACTGACGCCCGAGAATATTTGCGTTCGTATTTATTTCAAATGTACACTAATTTCAATTTTTTTAACCTCTTTCCATGTAATGATTATGACCATATTGTTTAATCTTGATAGATGAAGTTGATATCTTCTCTGATTTTGATTGATCACTCTTCATTGATCAATAAAGTTCTGAGCAAATGTAATCCATATTGTGTACCCATATACTTGTATAAGGTTAAACAAAAATCGGCTATGATATTGTAACGATTGTTTCAATGACGCACAAATGTTATTTTATCAATGATATAGATGGAGAGCAATTTGTTTCATTTGTTGAGATATTAATATGAAGTAAAAGTAAACCTATTTTGATCATTATGATTGTAGTCTAGATGCAATGTTGTACTTACGACAGTGTGTTATGTAAGGTTTTCGCACGGAAAGACATCGGTTTATATGAATCACTGGCGAAGAAAATAACTAGATACGGTATGTACTTGCAATATAGATTTGTGATTTAAGATAATGAAGGATAATGAAAAAGAAAAAAATTATCAAGATGATTTGACGTCCAAGACAAGCTTGGACTCTTTCTTATTTTTACCATCTTAATGCCTGTATCCTGTGGGTCTTTTTAATATCATCCATCACTTTGTAACGAAGCTTCCGATTTTATTCATAAACCCCTTGTCAGGGTTGTGAATTCACTGTGCTCATACCAGACTAACTAATAATTAACCAGTTCAAAAAGAATCTACCAGTCGATAAAAAATCAGATTCTAGCAGTGTTTCATTAACCTACTCGACGCAGTAATTTGATATAGTTACGTTTTATTGTGAACAGAGCATACTCAATTCCGTGCAATAGAGTGTGTTTTGCACCTCCCCCCCCCTCATTTTTCAAAATTTTACCTGTCTTTTTTATCTGTATTTTGTAGAGTCGCCTCGATCGTGAACACAGGATTGTGCATAATTTTGAGTCTAAATGATGCAAAGTCTAAAGACCTTGTATAATATTGTTCCATCAAAAGCTTTTTTTGAATATAAATAGTATAAAATAGTATAAAGTATAAATAGTGGTGTATACGTTTTGTTGGTTTATTTTTGTTTGTTTGCGTTGGTTCGTTAAGAGAATCATTTTGGACTATTATTGCACCAAAGGCCCATTTTCCGACGACATGTTTTGGGGATATTTTAAGTATGAATTAATAGAAAAATTGAACAAAAATTAAATTATATCATAAACGGTTTGTAATCAACAATACATTGCAGGTGAAAAAAGGAGACACAAATTCAAAGTGTTTATCGTAATTGAATGAAAATCGACTGTTTAAACTTTTATTTGCAATGAATATATTACTATACCTGTACTTTATGCCTTACTTTGATAGTTTTTTGCTGGTGTTTGTTCGATATTTCATAGACAGAATGTGCAATATAATTATATTCCTCTTTTATCTGTTGTTAATATTTCACTTTTGGCATTTTGCTATTTTGCTTTTTAGATCGTACTCTTTTTTCTTCTTCATGTTTTTGGGATATTTTAAGTATGAATTAATATTATTACTGATAACAGGCTGGTGTATTAGCTGCTGGAATACATTAAATAAAATATATATATGACACAGTATAATGACCTTTCTGTTTGCATGTTCGTGATTTCAATTATGATGAAGTGAGAGAGAAACGGGAAAGGGGGAGATAGATATAGAGAGAGGGGGAGAGAGAGAGAGATAGAGAGGGGGAGAGGAGAGAGAGAGAGAGAGAGGGGGGAGAGGAGAGAGAGAGAGAGAGAGAGAGGAGGGGAACTCATGTGTAATGGGCCGCCTATTTGGATATATACTCATGTTGTACTTTGTTCATTTAAAATGAATCTTTTTAGTTTTTTAAATAATTTCAAATCCTATTAACTGAGACAGTCAATAAATTTAGGTTAAAAAAAAAAAATCGACATATTATCTAGAATTTATTTCAATAACTATAATCACCGTAGGCTATTTTCCCACAACGCATTGAGAAATCTGATCTGCAGTTCTGCACTCCTGCGCAGGAACGCAGCACGATCTCTCATCATTTACGAATATCAGATGAAAAATTATTCTCAAATTACACATAGTTATCGTAATAATTGCATTCTCTTTTCTTCTCATCCACCTTCATTCACGTGGCGCTTGGCAGCATAGATTATCACTATTAATTACTGCGATTGATGACTCAAGGAAACTATTATCCTAAATATCATCATCATCATCGCTTTTCTGAGTAATGTGGGTTGGTGGTTCGTGAAGCGTAATAGATATTCCTATTATTGGTATGGGGCACAGAATGGGCACCAGTGTTACCCCCTGCACCCCATAGATCCGACCACTATTACGTCAACAACATCAAATAATAAGATGAGTTGGTTATACAAATTATTTGAAAAGTGCTTTTGGGCGATTTTATCAACCATTTTTTACCTTATGGAAGTTATAACAGAGTGAATCATGTGCTGAGATTTATTGTATCAGGGAAACATTCTATTCAAAGTATCCCAAAAGATAGAGATGGGTTTAAAGATTACACTTTCATCAAAAACAATGTTAGGCCGAAGCCATTAAAGCCTACTTTCTTAATGATTATATAGTTACGTGCTCGTGAGCTGAATGAATTAAAATTTGATATGATACATGTTAAATAAATTGAATGATTAGATATTTTTCCCCCGTGGGATTTCATCCATATTTTTACTCAGTTCCCCCAAGAAAAAAGCCATATAAACTCTATGAGACTTGACGCGGGGGCACGATCAAGATTTGTGACATCTTTGAGATTTGCCTCCTGCCCGCTCCCTTTTATGAAACCCCTTCTTTCTGCCACCCCCTTTCGATTTTTAGGCCTTTACCAACAACTTACTTTGATCGAAATGAGTAACCAAGCGTTCGCTGGTAGCTGTGATTACACAAAGACGTATGCAACCAAGGGCAGCGGCGAGACATCTGTCTCGACAAAAGAAACTAGTCGCAGAATGATTCTCTGTAAGAAATCTCAATTTTCCGTGAACTATAGGGGCATCGATCACACGTTTTGAATATGAAAGGGGTGGCTGGGGCGTAAACAAATTGCAGACAGAAGAACAAAGTTGCAAATATGAATAAAATATTCCATATACACCACTAGATTATTTGAAGGAGGGGCGAGGGGCGATGTGTCCCTCATTACACACAGTCATGTATTTCCAACTATAAAGGCAGCCACAATTTTAGATAATCATTTGTGTAAGGATTTAATCTTTTCCATTGATCAATTTCAAATGTGAATTCTCATTTCCTTCTCAAAATAATTCTTTTTATTTCTTTGTTCTTTTTGGGGGGCGGGGGTGATATCCTCCCCTCCGCAACGCGTGCAAACCAGGGTCCTCAAACAGTTGTTTCCCTTACTGAACTATATAGATCACCGAAATGTCTGACAATTAATATTTACCCCTCCTGAGGCTAAGGTCTGGATACCCTAGTGTCATATATACGTACCATAAACATGCGTTTTGTGGCAAGGGTGGTAACATTAACATTTTAAAAGTTTTAACCGATTAAGAATATGTTAGGCAAGTTTAGTCTAATGTAATATGTTAAAGGTACTATGTCCCATTTGCAGGCCAAAAAAATGAAAAGGTTAAATTCCAACGGCATTTGAAAGACGATACTAATTTAGAATTTCCCTAAAAAAAGGGGGCTTGAAAATGTCTTTAAGTGGGAAAATAACGACTATTAGTTGTCGAATCGACTTAGGAGCTATAGAGCCAGTAAGTAATAGTCTGATTTTTCAGACCATTGTACCGAATGGTCGTACGTTTTATGCTGCGCAAAGATTCAATCAGTTTAATTTTGGCCATTACAAGAAGTGGGTTATTGATGTAGACAAATGCTCATGTACCCTTTACAGCTCATTTTATGTATGTTATTACCAAAGATGAAAAAGCCAGTCAGTCACTCAATAGTGTCTGACAGTGAAGTCTAGCAAGTAAACAGGTTTCCTTGCATAATTTGAATATTAGGACACTGCTAACGTTTAAATTTCACAGATAGGACATACATGACATATTCATAATTCCTGCAAAGTTCTGCAAAATTTGATGTTGGTTGCAAAAGGGACATAGTATCTTTAAAGTCAAATTTCCGTTTAAAATGATATAGAGAATGAAATTGTATGACAAATATCCCCTGGATATACATTTCGACCAAGGACAAATAATTCCGGCAAATTACCCTATACAGGACAACTATCTATCTCCCAGGAAAATAACCCCCTGACCACAACCCCGAAGAACTTAAATGTTTGCTATACACACGTATAGGTACTTCTCTGAGGGTATTTCTGTAACTTTTTTTCCGAGTATATAGGCCCCTAACCGCCACCATTATCACAATGTTGGCAAATTTAGTTATGTTTTTGTGAATATAATGTAATGAATAATTAATTGGACTATTAAGACTTATCAGAAGGAGTAACTTCAGGCGCCCTGGTAGAAAATTGGGGAAAATTGCTGGCGAACTTGTTAGATTTATTTGGATAACTAACGTATCCTGTACGGACATACAACGTGTGAATATATGTGTGTGACCTTTGAATGCGTTATTTTCGTGTTTCATATGGAAATTGCTTTCACACAAATAGGCTCCAAAATATCTCGAGAAAATGTATACGGTGTGTGTTTAAATGATTCGAAAAGATTTCATGAATAACTCTATGTATCTAGATCAGGGCCACTGGAATAAAAGGGACAGAGGGTCCCCTGGTGTAAGTGACATTGCTTATTTGTCCGATGGGGAAAATGACATTGCTTATTTGTCCCATGGGGAAACTGGCATTGCTTATTTGTCCGATGGGGAAACTGACATTGCTTATTTGTACCATGGTAAAACTGACATTGCTTATTTGTCGCCTGGTGAAGGTGACATCGCTTATTTTTGGCATGGTGAAAGTGACATTGCTTATTTGTCCATGCATGGTAAAACTGACATTTTTAATTGTCCCAGGTGATCGAAACTGACATTGCTTATTTGTCCCATGGGGAAAATGACATCGCTTATTTGTCCCATGGGGAAACTGGCATTGCTTATTTGTCCCATGGGGAAACTGATATTGCTTATAATTTGTCGCCTGGTGAAAGTGACATAATTATTGCTTATTAATTTTGTCCCATGGTGAAAGTGACATAGCTTATTTGTCCATGGTGAAAGTGACATTGCTTATTTGTCGCATGGTAAAAGTGACATTGCTTATTTGTCCCATATGGGGAAACTGACATTGCTTATAATTTGTCGCCTGGTGAAAGTGACATTGCTTATTAATTTTGTCCCATGGTGAAAGTGACATAGCTTATTTGTCCATGGTGAAAGTGACATTGCTTATTTGTCGCATGGTAAAAGTGACATTGCTTATTTGTCGCATGGTAAAAGTGACATTGCTTATTTGTCCCATGGGGAAAATGCATTGCTTATTTGTTCCATGGGGAAACTGGCATTGCTTATTAAAAAACTGACATTGCTTATTTGTACCATGGTAAAACCAAAGAGATATCACCTTTGGTAAAACTGACATTGCTTATAATTTGTCTCCGTTGAAAGTGACATTACTTTATTTGTCGCATGGATAAAGTGACATTGCTTGTTTGTCCATGGTAAAAGTGACATTGCTTATTTGTCGCATGGTGAAAGTGAAATTGCTTATTTGTCGCATGGGGAAACTGGCATTGCTTTTTTGTCCCATGGGGAAAGTGACATTGCTTATTAATTTGTTCTCTGGTGAAAGTGACACTGCTTATATTTGGCGCATGGTGAAAGTGACATTGCTGATTTGTTCCATGGTAAAAGTGACATTGCTTATTTGTCCATGGTGAAAGTGACATTGCTTATTTGTTCCCTGCATGGTGAAAGTGACATTGCTTATTTGATCCCTGCATGGTGAAAGTGACATTGCTTATTTGTCCATGGTGAAAGTGACATTGCTTATTCGCGCATGGTGAAAGTGACATTGCTTATTTGTCAATGTTGAAAGTGACATTGCTTATTTGTCGCATGGTGAAAGTGACATTGCTTATTTGTCCCATGTTGAAAGTGACATTGCTTATTTGTTCCCTGGTGAAAGTGACATTGCTTATTTGTCCCATGGTGAAAGTGACATTGCTTATTTATCCCATGGTGAATGTGACATTGCTTGTTTTTCCCCTAGCTGGTGTAAGTGACATTGCTTGTTTGTCCCATGATATTGCTTATTTGTCCCATGGGGAAACTGGCATTGCTTATTTGTACCATGGGAAACTGACATTGCTTATTTGTAACATGGTTTGTTTCAAAGCTCGGCATCATACGTCACTTTTTGCGCTTCTAGAGTAGAAACCATTTCCCTGACTTAGAGCCCCGTAGATTCTCTCATCCCAGTGCTTTTTGAGGAATAATCTCTCTCTGGCATGGTATCCACTTACTCGAAAGTGGAAAATAATTCACTTAAATTAATTAAGATCATTAGTAAAAGTCACCAAGAGCAGGATTTGCAACGAAAGTCACAAGTTCTGAATAGACGACATCATTGATAGTGTATTGTGGAAATTTTTGTTTTACCAAACACACAATCGAATTGTAATACGAGTCTTATGACTCCTCTATGATATTTTACAGACAAACATACATATATATTAGGGAAGATGAGCTTCTACAGTCACATGCAACATTTTTTAATCATTCGTTGAAGGATCATTTATCAATTGAGTGGGAGAAGACATATGACAGACATAAAGGGACAAAGAGAAAGAAAAGAGATAGAGATCGGGGGTGGGAGAGGGGTTACACATGTTCTTATATATTTTGAAACACCACATAGATCAACATTTTTTTAAACATTATAAACAGCAAAAAAGGAGAAATGGTGAAAACACGACTCAAGTGAGAAGAGACAGCAAATCATGAAATGGTGTGATAAATTATATTTTATTCATAATCTGAATATACAAATGAATATGTATTGCATGACTATGAATCAGGTAAAATAACCATCAAGGATGATATCAGGCTACTGACTGGTTTCTTTCATGATACACAATAAAGGTGACAACAGATATCTCTTCACATACATTGGTACTGTATTTTATAAACCTGAAAATATTAAAGTGATCAATTCTTCATGTATGATAACTGTCTTAATACAATATTTCACACTGTGCTACTGTCTCAACAACAAAAAAGAAGATGAAAAGAAAACACAGACACACCCCCAAAGAACCACACAAAAAAACGTACAGAAATCATATTTCAGTGAAGAGTGAGCCATAAACAATGCAGTACAATTCCTAGGGTATGGAGGCATATAAACCCAGCCCTAAAGAAAAAGAGTATGTTTCTCTCTACTCGAATATCTTGAGTGTACCCACTGTACTCAAAATTTCTAAAGTGACACATCCTTAACATATTATAAGTAAACCTACCAAAGACTACCCAAGTGTAAACACAAGAGAAATGTACTTTACAAATTAGAAGAAGTTACTTAAGCGAGGAATGATTTTTGAGTTATCTTAATATTCCTGGTTAGGACAGCAAAACCTATTGTCCAAAATCTTCATGTGTACCAAAAGCCCCTTACTCTATACAGAAGGTACCACTCTTGACAATAAAACTCACACATGTCACTTTAAGTAATACGTTACTTGACATCCAAACTACTTACAAGGTATTAGCCCATTTGAAGTAACTTTAATAAAATCTAATGTTTAAAGAAAGAAATGACATAGGAAAGCAAAACTTTGGTATCCAAATCCAGTACATCAACATTAATATCAATATTGCATCTACATTCTTTAGATTGCAGATTATTGGGCTGCATTCTAGACTATGCCTACCGGTAGTTTGAAAGCACTCAAAGTGCTACTCAAATTACATACCAGATTCAAAGTGACCAAAATTATATATCATTGGTTTCTAATAGATGCAGAAAAATAAGAGGTTAGTGAAAGTTTGAGCAAAATATGATGAAAAGTAAGAAAGTTATGAAATTTTGAAGGTGTGATCAATCAAACATAAATTGGCAACTCTGTGACATATCTTGTGAGCCCTTGTGCAGACTTAACTACATCTTTGATCCTGATCCTGAATACATCTCTTTCCATAATTTCCTTTGGAAGCCCTATAATCATGTTTGAGTAAAAAACAGATCACATATTCTAGCTCAGTCCTGGCAATTATGGCTTCCTTCCTCCTCCGTTGCCCTTCATTGTAGAGAATCTTAGGCATCTTACACCTCCTGGAAGACGTCGGTGTAGGCTGGTGGATGTCAGTCACTCAGACCCATCCGTTTCCTTCTTGCGTCCGACTTTTCCTTATTGGCTTGGAGTCGTAAATGATACTGCGGTTAGAATGGGGAAGAAAGTGAGGCTCAATGGAATTCAAAGAGACATGTGCATGTTCTCTCTCTGTATAATTTCACTGAATATGCCATCAAAATTTCAAAAATGAAAACCAAAATTCGATTCTCTCAAAATAAGTGATGCACTAAATATCCATGAAGCAAGTATAAGATTGCTTTACCTAACAGCCATCACTTATTCATTTAAGACAATTTTTCATTCATGCTAGTCAAGAGAGTAATCAATTCCTAGCTCAGTTTGAATGCAGTTTGTATCTTATAAATATCTGCAGTAGTTTCTATATATATGTATAAAAAAGATATAAGTATTGTTATATAGACTATATTCATTATGTCATTACACACACTCTCTCAACAGCAACAACAACAACAGCAAAGATAATAATGATAATAATAATGACAATAATAATAATAAAATGATATCAATAATAATAATACTGGTACTATACATAATAATGATAGCAATAATAATGATGAAAAACTAATAATCATAATCATGATATCAATAATACCAATGACTGTTTTCATTACTAATTCAGCCCAAATCATTCTTTGAAGTGAAATCCTCTATATAAAAAAAATATATATAAATATAATAGACCCACCTCTTTCTTGAAGCATTTGTTCATAGCTGTATTGTACTCATCACACGCTCCAACAAACTTTTTCATGGGATGCTGCAACACAAGAAGATGAAATTATATACTACATATATCATACATGTAGATTGAGACTAGATCTATTTGAATATTTGTAGCCATTACTGGCACAAGCCACAATTAAGACATCAATTTATAAGGACAGGTTGGCTACACATATAACATACAGAACATTTTCAAAGAGAAATAAATCAAACAGCTTTTTCCTTAAAGATTTCATGAAGAAAAAAAAGTGTATAATTGCAAATTATCACAGATGATGTAATGTGACGTGAGGCATGTTTTAATTGGATAAGATCTTACAGTAAATTATAAATACAAGCTCTAAAATTAAATTATTGTTAAGTGTCCAGACACCCCCCACACACACACACACACACACTCACCTCCATTCTCATGATTGTAATGTTTTGGTGTAGATCTAGATTTGGTCTGGTTTTATCAGTTTTATCTATTTGTCATTTCACTTCCACATATTCCAGCCCGGCCTGGCCTGGGGGCTGGGCCGGGATGCGTCATTTTCTTCTGCGGCACAGATTGGGGTTTTTTTTATTTTTTTAAAAGAGGTCTCGATTTAACCCTAACCCTAACCCTAAACTTTCCAATAGGCTCAACACGCACCTAACCCCAATCTGTGCCGCAGAAAAAAATAACGCGGCCGGGATCGAGTACGACCACGAGTCCAGGATTGCAGGAACAAGAGAAGAACCGGTAATAATAATGATGATGATCATCAAATCAATTCCATGAGGCATGACAAGTTAATCTAATTCTAAATTTAATCTTTGTCTGACTCTTGCTTTCTTAGTTTAATTTACCTCTTTATGACAGTCTAGTAGTTGCCGAATGATACCATTACATTCATCAGTATGTAGATGTGATGACAGATCTGGATGCATATTCTTTTGTGCTTCCTGTAAATACGTAAAATGAAACGATATACAGCACAGCTCACAGGAACCTACAGCAGCTGCAACAGTAACATTACAACATATACATGAAAAGTGACGTATGGGACTGAATTGTATTTTACGTATTACACAAGTGCAGAGTTAGACTTAGCATTGAGGCTTTTTGTATATTATTTTCTTTTAAAAGAGTGTAATGACTTTGAAAAAACTCTTTAAAAAAAATTAAATCTTATTTTACTATTTAAATATCGTTACAGGTTGATTTTGATGTATTGAATTATATCGTTGTTGGTCATTACTTTGTTTTGTATTAATAAAACATAATATTTCAACATCTACCTTCATCACCATTCCTACACGTGCATTTCGATAGGACAGGCGAAAGAGGTTTGAAAAATGGCTTTTGAACAGGCACAAGCAACTGTTTCGTCAATGTTACATGGTATAAATAGGTAAGCTTCGCATAAATTGTTCAATTTTTAAAATACTATTCACAGAAAATGATGTATTGTTATAGTAAAACAACTCCAGCTGCAGCTGATTTATGTCAATGTAAAATCACATGTAAAGTCTATGTCTATGAGTATGACTATGACTATGCATGAGTATGAGTGCTGAGCTGGATCTGGAGTAAATGTAATTGACTGTGCTGTGTTGACTGTCTGTGCTGTGCATGTGTCATTGTCCATAGATAGTGTTCATAACTTCAGCAAATCATCCAATAAATGTGCTACATAGCTAGCCATTTTTATTCTTGGTAAGCCTGTTTTCTTAGTAGCCGTAGGTCTGCAACGTCTAGCGTCTGCAAGTATTTAGGCCTAGTAGTGAGATTGTGTCCGACTGAGTCTGAGACTATTCACTATACTTATAGGTCTACTAGTGAGTATAGATCTAGATCTATGACTTTATGAGAAAAAAGTTTAATGAATGAGCATGCCATGTCCGCATGTGTGGTTTGCGAATTGAACTTCAAGATTATTAACTTGAGTAACTTGATAATTTGGTAATTACAGAGCCTGAGTGTACACTCTGACTCTGAGATCTAAAAAAAAATGAACATGAGATGATTGAGAATTTTGAGATCATAAAAACATGAATAATAATCAAACAAAACTTGCATTTTTATAGCACTCGGGATGTCCACGTTAAAAATAGCTTCTCCATGGGGTGCAGTTTGTAGTGGTGTCCCACAGAGTAGTGTGCTCGGCCCAATTTTGTTTCTTGCATTTGGGAATGATTTATATGACGACATTGGCAGTAATAACAGACTGTTTGCAGATGATGCCAAGTGTTGGCAATCGATTAGTCATCCTGAGGATACACGGTTGTCGCAAGAAACCATCCGCAAGCTAGAGGCCTGGTCAAGGGTATGGCAGCTTAAATTCAATCATGGGAAATGTCACGTTTTAAATGCACCATGGTCATAGTAACCCTCAGCATCAATACCAGATGCATCTAAATGATGTTATTGATCAACTTGAGGCTATTACTATTTGAACAGTTGATGAGGAAAAGGATCTTGGGGTTTTACTTCTCTCCAAATCTAAATTATAAATTTTTCACAGCATGTACATAAAGTAGCTGCCAAAGCATATAAAGTACTTGGCCTGATCAAAAGGAGCTTTTCTCACCTGACAAAACATGTGTTTGTATTATTATATACGGCCCTTGTCAGACCACTTTTATAATACTGTTCATGTTTATGAAACGAACTCACAAAGAGAGATGCAAGTAAGCTTGAGTCTGTTCAGAGAAGAACTACCAAGTTGGTGGTCTGAAGTGAGATCATTGACATATTCTGAAAGACTCAAGCTTCTAGGAATTCCATCCCTAGAGTACAGGCGTGAACGGGCAGATATGATTCAGGTATTGAAGTTGTTGAATGATTTGGAAGACTTTGATCCAACTGCACTCTTTGTTCTTAATGATCAAGTCACTCAAGGACACAAGTTGAAGTTCTATAAGAGGAGATGTCGCACCAGCAAAAGGTTACATTCTTGAGTCAAAGGGTAGTTAATTCTTGGAATGACCTTTCTGTTTACATTGTTAAGGCATCGTCAGTCAATGTTTTTTAAGTCCAAACTCATCTTATACTTACATTCTTCTTTCATTTTTTGTTTTCTTGTTACCAGAGCTGGCATCTTGTTGTAAAATGTAAATCATGATTTCAACATTTCAAAACAAATTAGTCAAAAAATCAAGTTAAGTCAGTGTCTGTTTGTTTTTCAAAAGAAATTGTGAATTAAATTTAATCATGGTTGGGTAACTTGGGTTACTTCTATGCCCATACATGTAAAGTCCATCTTTTACATGTATCTATAATTATCAAAGAAGCTGTAACCATCTCTTTGCAGCCTTGCAGGAATGATTTTGAACTGATTTAAAAATATATAATTGTATTCAAGCCCTAACATCCAGAGTAAAATAGTTTGTAGTAATTAATTTGCTCCTTTTAATATCCATCCTGATTATGATTGCTTAACCGAATTGATGGATATTTTATTCTCCATGTCAGTTGCAGGGTATACTCCCTATTGCCAATAACTGTATACAAGTAAATATCTATTTTGTTATACCTCTCTCTCTCTCTCTCTTTAAACAATAATTAATTTATGTCTTCATTGACTTGATCTATTGTTACTATTTTATACGAGTAATTATCTCTTTATTATTGTTTAATCCATTTTTTTCCTACTATTCTTTATGCCCAGGTACAATCCAGAAAATCTTGCTCTACTGGAGAATTATGTGGAAATCCAAGGGAGAGAAAACCAATATGATCTGGAGGCAAATCTTGCCATTCTCAAGCTGTAAGTATCAAGTGGGATAAATGTTAGTACATGTATACAAGATGTTACAGGCATGCAATTATAACCAAACATAATTTACTTCAGACTCCAATGCACACTGATAAGTTGTGGTTTAAAAGTGGCATTTAAACAATTTAATATTAGGGTAAAAACATATTGATCATTATTTTTTAGTGAGGTCTGTTTCAGAAGAAAAGAAAAGAAATGGACAAACTTCTAGGAGTTTGTTTTCCACATAGGGTCATAAAACATCAACTAAACTTGATGGTTCTTTTGATATAATATTTTATACAGAACTTATAAGTAGGATTTATATTCTGATTCTGGCGAGTATATAGTTTGAGGTAGCAATCCATTTATTTCATTCTAAAATACGAATATGTACATTTAGTGATACTTGGTAAATTCATACTAATTTCCCACAAAGATATAGGCGAAATTCGAATTAGTTTGAAATATTGTCAATGATTTTAAAAATATTTTTTACCATCTTCATGCCCTTAGGTATCAGCTGAACCCATCACACTTCAAAATGCCAATAGCTGCTCTCATCTTTCTCAAGGCTATGACCAACCTTCCACACACAGACATCATCCTATGCAAGTGCCTCCTGGACAGTGATGTTGTATCCTTTTTAAAGAAAGTGTATAGGGCTACCTGAAGTTATAATTGTAAAAGGTCACCGAGGAGACTTGTTAAATATGGTCCTGTATTGTTCTATATATGTATGAAGCAATTTTTTTTCATATTTTTTTTTAATTACCGGTAAGGCTATTGCTCCAATCTGTCAATACCCAAGACCATGGCTCAGTAGAGGCGAGGGAGGTTGTACAAATCATGCACTGTGCTCACCACACAAAGGTGTCCATTATAAACAAACCAGTCACACATGGGAATAAGATCCTAGTAAAGATCTGAATTATGTTCACCTCTCCTTTGTTCACTATTCCACTTGAAGAGAAAACTCTCCTTATCAGCTTCATAGCATTGATTGAAAGGTACGTTTTTTTAATATACCTTACAGGTAGTTATTGCATAGGCATAAATGCAGACATGCCAGTTCCTTTTATGACTTGTTACATTATCTTGAGAGAAACGTCATAAGAATTTATCTGAGAGAACTTTTGTTAGCAAATAGAAGAAGAAACTGCTAGTCACTTTAGCCTTTTACATAGTGCTTTGTTCCCTTCATAAAGAAGGCAAAATATTGCAAGTATTATATTATAATTTTTTTAAAGTGTTTTATGCTATGTTTGTGTTGTTTAAAATATTTGTGCATTGGGGTTGTGAAGGTAATAAGCATGAATTACAAACAAATGAAAAACATCAAAGTCTAGGAAGAAGAGCATTTTATTGTATTTTCCTTAATACTATACTTCTAGCAACAAGAGGAACCATTAGCATCCATATGCTTCTTTGCAGGATTATTAGAAACTTGTCAGTTCAAAGAATTCTGGGTAAGTTTCAGTAGTTTCTATTAATGTAATTTTCAGTTTTTCTTTAAACTCAATGTTTAGTATCATCTCCAATTAATTTTCATGAAGCATAATGTAAATAAAGGGTTCAATTACTCTTGATAGTTTCGGTTTCTTGGTGAAGTATTTTATCTAGCAGTAGTAAGGTTGGTTGTTCATCACTCATGATATTTCATTCAATGTCATTATACTCCTGTTCAAGCTCATGAGTTTTGGGCAAGTACAAGATATGTCCCATACATTACTAAGTATCATTGAACTTGATTGCTGAACATGGATTGAAATAAAAGTATAATATTATAACTTATTTGATGTTTTATCTGATTCAAGCTCAATTAGGGCTATGGGCTTGATACAGTCATCAGATACATGTATATTGAAATCTTTAATGTAGTCAGTATAAAAGTATGGGACAAAATATGTAGTTTGCACTCGCCCTTTTCATGATAATGAAGATGAAACTTATTAATGGAAGGGTCTCTATATCATATAGTTCTACAGTGTGAGTCAAAAAAAAGTTTACACCTAGAAAATTGCTTATTATTTTATAAATCATCTATGGACAGTAAATTATTATACATCCTATGAAAGAGTGTTTTATCCCAAATCATTTGGTATCATTCTTGTGTGGTATGTGTTCACGCTTGGATGAACAGGAGGCATTGTTTACGAGAGTGCAAAAATCGACTTGCGCCAAAGTTGCTTATGTGATGTTTGAATAAAACAATTGGGATTTGGGTATTAATTCGGTCATTGCAGATCCAAATAACACCCCTAACAAAATTAATCATGCCACACGTATCTAATATCAAATATCAACGAACATTTGTGCGCGTGTGTGTGTGACTTTGCTACAGCAAAAAGCATATGCAATGCATCTCATTTGATACATTCAATTCATTCTCTCACTTTAATCCCAACATATCACATACTGTAGGCATCACTTTAGCGCAAGTCGATTTTTGCACTCTCACAAACAATGCCTCCTGTTCATCCAAGCGTGAACACATACCACACAAAAATGATACCAAATGATTTGGGATAAAACGCTCTTTCATAAGATGTATAATAATTTACTGTTCATAGATGATTTTTAAAATGATTAGCAATTTTCTAGGTGTAAACTTTTTTTTGACTCACACGGTACAGGTGTATTAAAACAATTAATTAGCTTTTTTGTAAGTTTGTTATTTCTATAATGAAGCATGGAGGTATATAGTATGAATCTTTGACTTATATTCTGTTTTGTCCACAAGACCACAACTATCCACATAATAATTGATATTACTGTCAATTTTCTATCCATGTTCAATGTACCTCAACAGACTAAGTACGAGTCCAGGACTACAGCATTACAGACTGTTGCTGGTTTCCACAACGCCATCCGAAAATGTAAGTAGTATAAACCCCTGATTAAAGAGGGATTTGTAGATTCAATAGTTAGGTATTTGATTTGTGTCAACAGTTGCGAGCATGATGTGGTTGGATGAATAAATGACAATATCTCGTTTGGTGAAGCTTTTTATAAAGTGATTGTCAAAGCTGTAGTTTATTTTTATCGCATCTTTTTTTTTGTCTTGTGCAAAATGGCATATGTTCTGGCCGAGTTTGTAGACAGTCATTTTCACAGATTCATGCAAGGTGGTTTAGGGGGTTGAGAGTCTGTGATATTCACAAAGACTAAAATATTACGTTAAATTCTCATGCTTTACTGTAATCAATTGTTCAATCTAGTTTACATTTTTTATTGGAAATACATCTGGGATTAATAATGCTAAATATATTACTCATTGCGGATGTAGTATCGAAAATAATATCGCTAGTGATATTCGTTTGTCTTGCGATGCAAGGTCAATAAGGGATCTAAAAGATCACGACGTTTCGTGTGCCGCTGCAACACTTCGTCACCTGGGATTGTTTAGAATTTATTCTGTGAATTGTTCACTATGTAAGCCTTGTAGATGAAAAATTCAGGAGTTATCTGGCAAGTCCTTGATGGGATTGTGGATGTGTGTTTACTACATATTGGTTTAAAAAAAAAACTGAATTTGCTGCATGTACATGTAATAACTTGAGAACTATTGTAGACCTATTCAGTAATGCTTTCATTTTCAACGCCATTTCTACCACAACTTCCACAAGTCCCGTATGGCATTTGAATATCAGCTGTGTTAGTCAAATCTAATTTGTTTATACATGATTTAATATTATGTCAGACAATCCTCCATAAGCTTTCTTCAATTGCGGCTTTCGTTTAAAAAGCAAGCATGCAATATTAATACATATGTAAGCTTTTGTATCAATTTGAAATGAACAGAGTAAAACCAACTACTGCACATGTATTCTTTTTGCCCTACTGCATTGTGCTCTTGAATTTAAGTTATAACATTGGAAATTGGGAAATGTGTTATGATTTTTAAAATTCTATTTGAATTACTTCACATCCACAGTCATCTGTCACGTGATCAACAGCACCTACCAGACAATTGAGAAGGTACAACTTGGAGAGCTTCTGGGAGTTTCTGACGACACTGAGCTCAAGCGATGGATGGCCAACTACGACTGGAAGGAGCTTGATGGCGGAAAAGTCTTCATTTCCAATCAGGAGGAAAGTGTCAAGACAAAGAACATCACAGAGAAGATCGGCTTTGATAGTAAGTGGGAATATTTCAGGATACTGTTGGAATGATAAGAAATGGAATTGTAGAGTTGATATTTCAGTTTGTCTTCTTGGTTTAGTGCAAGCAGAGTGCACTTCCAAAATCATTGTCTTAGTGCATCAAATAAGTGACTGTTGGTGTAGCATGTGGTCATTTTTGTACACGATTGAATTTTTGCCAAGCCATTATAAACGCCAACTTGTATTCATATTATATTTCTAATGCATTCAGAAATGCAATAATAAGCATTTTTCCCACTGGTAATGATCCAAGTTTTGCAATAGTTTACAGTATGAACTATATAAAAATCTGTCAGTACAGCTGTACAGATATATTTGTTCAGGAAGAGCTTGTTAGATATATATTTTAAATACAATGTACTTTTTAGTTGTCATTTGACTGGCAAATTTTTTTGCAAAATGTACTGAAAATTACTAAATATCTCTTGATTTATTTTCTTTGTCAATTTATTTGCAGATGTGGCTACTGTTATGAAGATATCCCAGTGACGTGAATGGGAATAGCAACATGAACAATTCATGAATTTAGAGAACACTAGACTATTAAAAAGGCAGTGAAACAAACTGTAAATGACACACATTTCGCGAACCATGGAGCTAAATTATCTGGATTTATGACCTTGATGTGAGCTTCTCCAAGTTTAGAGCAACATGTGATAAGTTACAGTGTATAGACATCTGCTTTTCAAGCTCATCTTGGGAATTATCTACTTTTCTTCAACATTCTGTTTTGTTTTACTATTTGTGTATATGTAAACTCATGTTACAATTAAGTAGTTACTTCAAATCAGCATCTTTACAAATAAATAGATGTAAATATAATTATAGTTTAGTTCTCACCTGTAAGAGAATTCATTTTTTCTGACTACAAAAATATTAATAATATTGATCGTTTAGGAGCACAAAAAACTAAAAGTATCATAGCGCTTACAAAATTACAGAATGTGAAGAGAAACAGAGTTACTTAGAGACTCATAAATCACATTAAGTTACTGAGGGAAGAAGTACGTTTTAAGGGATCTTTTGAAAGAGGCGAGACAGGTTAATTCTCTTATGGAAAGTGGGATATTGTGGTATATCATGTTGAATGAAAGTAAGACTGGTGTACAAATACCAACAGTCACGAGCAATGGTTAAAACTATTGCCCCAAGGTGATGTAATAATACTTCTTTGTCTCGACAATCGACATTAAATCAAGAGGTAGAACCGTCTTGAGGTCACTGAGGGCTGTAGTGTTAACCGGTTATGAACAGTAAAATAATCGGTCGGCATTTGCATTGTATCACATCTGATTTGTGGGTCCTTGACTCCTTGAAATAGGGTATTTGATATCAACCATCTGTCAAAAATGTGTGAAATTTTAAGAACGTTTGCCAATTAAAGACTGTGTAGGGCACACCTCTTACAATTTGTCCCGCAGCTGGCACATTTAACATGTATGCATTCGAAGGCCATTCACATGCTTTGCAGTTAGAGGCCATGTAATTTCAAATTGTTGTAATAAGAAAATAAAGACACATGAGCCCGATAATTTGGATACAGGAAATCGTGTGTTGATTTATATGGCATCCTCTTACATGTACTTGCTTGTTAAACAAAAAAAGGAGTCATTTTACTATATCGAGTAATGGGTTATTTTTCTCTTCATATAAAAGAAGTCTTGGTAACTCTATATTGTGACTTAATAGAACTGTCTATGGGCTTGTGTATCACAATAGAAGAACAAAGACAAGAAATAAACAAAATGCTATACATTTTTGCAGGAATACATACAAACATATTTATTATAAGATAAACAAACCTTGCACTATTTCAAAGTTCTTTAATTTGAAAATATACCATGACTTTCAATTTCAAATGCTGTTTGAATAAATACATGTAAAAACCAAACATATATACACAAGAACTATGGTATTAAATACATGTACAGGAGTTTGTGGCAGTAATCGCTTTTATGATTGTGGAAACATAATAATCCATTTTCAACAGCACTTCCCTTACTTCCCGGGAGCCTCATTTTAGGGCAGAGTCAGTTTCAAGAGTTACAATGTTTGTTGTTATAATTTCATTAACAAAAAACCTGAAAGCAAATGATTCCAGAAGTTGGTCTAGTACATGAAATACTGTGCATTCCCATTTGATGTTTCATTTATTTAGGTACAGTACAGACTTTATTGATCTGAAGGGATTCTGATACATGGAAAATTATTATAATTGTACTAAGCCTCTTACCCAGTTGAATTTGTTTAACAGATTTCATTCTACAGTTATTTATTTTTTAGTGTAGAATTAAAAACTAATATAACTCCCCATTTTATTTTAAAACAGTAAATTGTAAGACTGTCAAGTTTTACTTCATGAATGCAAGGAAATAAATACATGTACTCTCCTTTCAAAAGAACAATATAACATGCTTATAAATGTTTTGTACATTTATTAGAAAACAGATTACTTATAATGTTGCCAGATTATAAATACATGTATGTGTACATGCCCCTTCAACTATCCCCCTCCCCCTATATTTCAGAATAATAATCACAGCACATCAATAAATTTGTACAGAATTGTGTCTGTATACCTCTTAAACACAACATATCATTGTAAAGAAGTTTTCATTTAATATCCAGTTTGTACAAAGGAAACCTTGATTCAAATGTTCTGCTGGAGTACAAATACAATATGTGATAAACAAAGAAAATTCAGACCTCTTTGAGGAATTCTAGGAGACACAAGGACTATTTGTAGCACTAGAACTATTAATAGTTGTGTCGGTATATGTACTTTTGGTATTGCAGAGTTACGGGTCAAGGTGTTTCATCGTAAACTTTTATGTACATGTGCATTATAAATTCAGAACCAAACTTAGCATTTGTCCACTTAAAACAAACAAAAAACAAACGATGTGGCAGTATTCACTTCAGAACATTTAGTTACAATGAAGCTGACTTAACTGTTCTAGTATAAATTACATAGCAAATCATTTATGAAAGTTACATCACTGCAGACTTGGAGAAAATATATCCACATTGTGTTAAATACATGTAATATTTAACTTATTTATTTAACTTGACCACATACATTTAATAACTAAAATTGAACATTCACTGTAGTATTTCCAATTCACATGCTACCTTATAACATCAAATGTTTTGAAAGTTAGCTCATCTATATTTTTCTCGTTGGAGAACACTGCCTTGTCAATCCTGGACTTTGGGCTTCCTTTAGTTTTTAGCCAAGTTTTCCTACAAGGAAAAAAAGGAGAAATACCATGGAGTGAGAAATTGTGTTTTCAGATTGTGATTTAAAAAAGAGAAAAGGAAACTGCTTACACATAGTACATGTAGGATGATATCTTTTAGACTTGGAATTCATAACACAGTAAATCCAAATGACAGTACATATGTTTACAAGTATACTAAATGTACAAATTTAATGTCAATTTATCACATTCCTTACTTAATTTCATGTGATAAGCACTAAGTCTTATTTTCCCTCTTAGAGTACTGCAAATATAAATTTTTAAAAAAAGGGGGGAAAAAGAAGAAAACACACCAAAACTGAATGTGATAACTGCCATTGCTAAATAAAATGCGTGCACATAATTAATACTCCATATTGAAAATACCTAAAAGTAGTTATAACCTTACAAACAAAAAAGAGATTCAATATGCTGTCTGGTTCGTGGTCATTCACAACTCTCCATTCTTTCATTTCATTAAATTTGTTTTACTGTATTCATTTATTCATATATTTATTTCATTTTGTTGGTTGGGGGAGGAGAGTATAGTTAAACCCATCAGTGCAACTTCCTAGTCTATTCACAATATAAACATTTCTGCAAAATAAAGGTTTTTTTCGGTCCATCAGACAGCACTCACATCAATCTGATTTTATCCACAGGTCCCTGTGCTTGTCCTATGACTGTTCCTTTGCTGGTGTTCTGTGCCCATCCTGTTAGGTTTAGCTCCTTTGCTTTCCTTCTCGTATCCTGATTGGGAATTGAAAGGGTTAATATTACGATTTGCAAAAGCTATCTCCACTGCATGTTCTGGCTAATGATTGAACAAAAATGAACAGCAACAACAACCACATAACACATCATGACATAAAATAGGAATTAAACATTTACTATTTTTTTGTATACATACAACATGGAATGAAGTATGAGGTTGGTTTATAAAGGAGGGAAGTCAGTTTTCAAGAACATGCATGATTTTGGTTACTTGATTAGATGTAAAACCAAATGGGCATAAGAGTTATCTAAAGTCATTATAGAAGAATTTAAAAAAAAGTATAAGTAGTATCTGTCTTTGTACATGTATACATGCACATACAGTTTAGCAAGCGCAAGCTGAGAAGATCACATTATATTGCAACTCGAACACAACTTTTTGTTTGTATTGCTGAAAAGAACTTTTCCCGATTTCGTAAAATTATTATAGAAAAGACTTTATAAAGTTTTGCTGCAAAATTAACTGCTCAGAATATCTAGAAAGAAGAATATTCTGTAAATAAACTAAATACATGTATTCATTGCCAGATTGTACAATGTAACAAAATTCATATATTGTTCACTTTATTGTTATTGTTAAAAATATATAAATGGAGTCATCCCAAAAGGCCAAACGTTTAAAGATAACATTTATTTCAATTCAATTCAATATTTACTTACCCTTCTGAAGAAGACACCTGTAAAATAACCACAAAGTAAATAGAATAAATAAAGTTAATTTCGGCTTTTAATAAGGAATATTTTGCTGAGTTGGCTGTATTTTTCAAATGATATACTATATTTGATTAATTATTAAGCAACCAATTCTACACTATTTTGAACTCTGAAGCGGATAATCATATTTTGTTGTGAAGCAAACAGCTCAAGAGCAGAGCAGAGCAGATTCAAACCTCACAATTATGTATCTTATTTCACATTAACAGACAAGTCTCATACATGTAGTTAGTAAGATCTACTTTAACAATGAAAAAAATGATAGGGGTGGCCTTCATGGAGGGTTTGTGTCTGAATGCTCAACAAAGATACAGCCTTCTCTTTTGTCTATGGATTTATTGAAACATAATCAATAGCATTAACCAGGATACCATCATGACCATTTGTCCTGTATTATATTGTCCAACTTAAGTCTTAGAAGATTTATGAAATATTGCATTCAAACTTCTTCAAATTGCTATTTTAAATCAACTGTCCAAACTCTGGGTATATAGATTATAGTATAGCTTGTACTTATTTATTATAGGTACAATACACTCTACAGTTATAAATATAGGGTCTACTGACTACTCTTTGAAGACCTATTAATTTTCTTTTTAATGAGCCTGGCTCTGTGCCCGTCTGGCCCGAGCCACATCAGACTGGGCCCTGGACTAAGTTCATACATGCATCCATGCAAATTTGGCAAAATGGTAGGAATACTCCCCAAGTGGAATCAACCTAGGCTAGGAATGGAGATGGTGCACACTTTGTGTATCAGTCATGTAATGATGTATGGACTATGGCTGGGCTTGAAATCCATTCCAGGGACCAGACTTTACAGAGGGAGGGAGATGGTGAACTGATAAAATCTAAGCCGCCTAAAGAAAGTGAATTGAAGTAGAGCTCCTATTAGACCAAAACTTTCTGTCTCTTTCGTTTGTTAGCCTCTGAGTCTGATTTGGGTAGGGTCGCATCGGCTCCTCTCGGCTTAATTATATATAAATAATATTTGAGGAGCCAACGTCAACCCTAGTCCCTACCCAAATCAGAGGCTAACGAACGAAAGAAACAGAAATTTTCGCTCTAAGACTAAGTTCCTATATGCACAAATTACTAGACTAGGACTAGTACTAAAGTAGTAGGTAGTCTTAAATATACATGTGTATTCATCCAGTCGATTGGCCTATTTGGTGCATCTGCATGCTGTAACCTGTACCCGTACCGGTCACCGGAATCAGGATAGCCAGCCTCGCCGCCCCGCGCTCCGCCCTCTAGTATCCAAGCCAGGGATCGGAGCAGGCGGATCGTTATCTCCTCCCGATCCCGGGCCTCCTTCATTTCTATTTTTCGAGAATGTTCTTGATTAACTTGTGTGCATAATTTCAGAAAATGTTCAGACAATACTTCAATATTGTAATTTCTTCGGTATAAACAGTTTTACCTTGAACTTTTCCAAATATCTCGAAATCTATTGACCTCCAAACGATCTGTTTTGCCGAAGCAGACGCTCCTGTCGCCATGTTTACAATCTTGAAATATTTCCTACCCTCGTTCACTTCCTTTAGATTATAAAAGTTAGATTTAACCATCATAGAATAAAAAGACCAACATTTTAAAGGCAAAATATATTATTTATTACTTTATTGAAATATTTAGAGAAATATATTATTTTGAACTATAAAGATTGTAATTTTTAATGTTATAGATCATCGCTAGTAATATAGTTGCATCCATTTTCTTTGGTAGGGAGAGTCAGCATGAATTAGTTCTCTCTATCTTTTATATTTTATGTATAATGGAGCACAAATGAATTTAAAATGAAGCAAAAATACATTTTTAATAATAAGCATTTCTTATAAAATGAACAGTATAAGAAAATAAGCTCTTAGTTACTGAATCATTATCATGACACCGTCATTATACAAATCTGAGACCTACAAACCATATCGATTAGTCCTGACGTGTGGAAAAACATGTCAGCCTCGTTAAATGGGCAATTCATTGTAAAATCTGAGCTGGAAGCTGTTATACAATCAAACATTTTATTCACCATGGATGAGCAAGACGGGAAAGATCCCCGCTACCAAAAAGAATTGATTTACAACAAATTGCTACCGTACTCTTCGGAATTTGAGGAGGAATCGAAGAGACATCTGACTGAAATCAAAACCAATTTATCGCTTGCTGTGCAGCTTCGTGAACTTCGCCCTGGTGTGCTGTTTTGGACCGGGAAGTTTTCGGCGTAAGTTGACCTTCTTGCCCGTTAGCGGTTAGGACCCGCGCTTCTGAGCTGAATTCTGCTGCTTGCAATTGCATCTTCCAATGTTACAAGAGCAATGAAGAAGCACACAGAGATAGAAGAATATGCACTTGCACAGTTGCACTAGGTCTATAGTTTTAATAATCACATTTAATAAATAACTAGCTAGTACTAGTAGTACTAGTACTAGTAGTAGCTGCAGCCTGGTAAATTTAAAGAAAGAAAATAGACTAAATCAAGCTTAAATAATTAAATTGAAAAGGTTCAGTAAACTGTTAGCTGTTGGCGTCGCAAAACAATTATTCAATTTGAGTTAAAATTAATTACTTGCTCTGTTGCACTGGATTTTTGGGGAAAAATATTGATGAAATTTGATGGGAAGTCAACTTAAAGTTAAAGGCTTTGCATGCATATGCAGCAAATATTACTGGACTGTAGTAGTTATTGTCTACACTACTACAGACTACTCTAGTCTCTCGATCTAGATCTAGTCTAGACCGAAGATTTCTGTCTCTTTCGTTCGTTAGCCTCTGATTTGGGTAGGGTCGGCTCCTCTCTTTAGAGACAGAAGCCGACCATAGGCTCCTGTGAAAACATTTTGGCCATTTATGGCCAAAACTCTTGCTTAAAATACTACATTTTACCCGATGCATATCCGATGCATTTATTATTGTAAATTAGGCCTAGGCTAAACTACATCGGTTCCACTTACCAGATTTACTGTATGATGCGTTTAAGGGTCTTTTTTCCGGATTTTTATCGCCGTAATTGAGCTCCGTGTTGAAATTCTTGCAGCCGTATTTTAAACTGTTACTGTCAATGGATGACGGCATCTTCCTTCATGCGCAGTAACAGTTTAAAATACGGCTGCAAGAATTTCAACACGGAGCTCAATTTCGGCGATAAATAAAAAACGCATCATACAGTAAATCTGGTAAGTGGAACCGATGTAGTTTAGCCTAGGCCTAATTTACAATAATAAATCATCGGATATGCATCGGGTAAAATGTAGTATTTTGAACAAGTTTTGGCCATAAATGGCCAAAATGTTTTCACAATATGGTCGGCTTCTGTCTCTAAAGAGAGGAGCCGACCCTACCCAAATCAGAGGCTAACGAACGAAAGAGACAGAAAGCTTCGGTCTAGATCTAGTCTAGCCTAATTGAATTTGAAAATGATTATTCTAAAAAAATTCTACATTCTAGAAGTAGAAGTTATGAATATTATGAGAGTTGATCTAGACCTCTAGACCTATTCTTGAGTAGAATTCGGACTGATGAATTTTTCATTGAAAATTCAATTAACCCCTTCTTTTATATATATTATAATTTGTTGTGAAAACTGTCAATAGATGTTGAGACTTGAGATATTTTAATTTTACAAATTTACGTTATGAATATGAACTAGTAATAAAATAAATACATAGATCTGCCATCTGGGCATCCTTTCAAGTTCACAGAAAATTGTGCTTTGCCGCCTATGTAGACATTGATACAGATATAATATATCTTTGTGGTATTAAGGAAACTGCTTTTTTGGTCAGTGTCGAAACTCGAAAGATTATGAATTGTTGACTTGCCTTGTTCAAGATAAAGGTAGTACAATTTTTTTTTTTTATACATGTAATATGAAAGTCATAATTCTCCAGCAACCAGGAGTCCTAATGAATTTGTAAGTAAAGTGAGACACCTCTCTTCACTTTCAAGTTAACCTTGGCAATCTTTAAACAATTACCAATGAATTGGAGGGTCAAGGAACACTTGATATTAAAACTGAAACGTGATGTATCTACCTGTATTTCCCCCTAGGTATATACGTTATTATGGCCGAAAGTTTAGCAAGGAAGAGCATGTGGCCTTCATCAAGCTCTATCTGGAGCTTATCAACATTCCAGATTTGGAATTCAAGATCATGTCAGAGTTTGCCAGAATTCTAAACATACTTCTCAAGTAAGTTGATTGACAATTTTTTTTCTTCTTAATTGCACCATATACATACTAGGCTTTTTTGTGTGTGCTGTTTAGTCTGGTCAATAAAGAAAGATTCAAATGTGCATGTTCATGTACAAAATTTTGGTGGACAAGTCATCCATTTAGCCAGAGGTTTATCAGGAAGGAATTTTTATCCAAATTTTTAATATGGAAGATATCTAATTGGTATCCAATAGTGAGTAGGATCCAGCAACTCAGAATATATTGATAGGAAGGGGTGAGAGTAATGTCAAATTGCTTTTTTAAAATACATATTTTGCATAGAAGATAAATTTCTGATAAAATAATGAAATTATGAGTTGCTGAAAAGTTGTTGGAAGAATTATGGTTATGAAAGTGATCATTGGCAAAATGTGTGTATTTGGTGTTTTTGATTATTCAAGTTAATATCATGATAAAGGAAATTTATTTTGAATGTTTAGCAGTAGGAGCTTATATACTAGTCCCTTTACAATGACAAAGCTAAATTGATGCCCTCAGGTTGTTCTGTCCTTTCACTATGAAATATTTTACATCTTGCTCTACAATGTTCGTCTCCAATGATGACATTGCAGCTTATTGCAAGAAACCATATTGGATTCACTTACTGTGACCCCGTCTGCATTCTGATGAAATCTTTCATTCTTGTTTACATTGTCAGAAGATGAATGGGTATATCCCAGTGAGAAGGCAAAATTGAATAACGCCATTTTGATTTGATGTTGACTGTCAATCATATTTGATCATATTTGATCATATTTCAGTGAGAAAGCAATATTGAACATCGCCATTTTGAAATGAAGTTGATTTATCAATATAGTTTTGGCCTTTTGCCAAATAAAACAGATTTTGTTCTTCCATCGTCAATCTCTTTTGAGGGATTGGAATGAGGTATTTGTAAAGTTAAGTAAACAATCAAAGATGATTACTCATATTGTTTATTGGTTCAACTAGATTTCAGTTTAAAGGTAATGTTTATAGTGAATGGACTAATTCAACATTTTGTGACTGCTGTTATATTTCCCCAAGGCCTTAGGCTAAGGTTGATATAAAACTGCACTGGGAAATATTTTAATTTGCAAGTTTTCAATTAGTTACAGCCAACCTTACTATGTTTTACATATACTTTTTTGTCATGTATAAAATATTCAATGATGTGTTTGTTATATATTTGTAAAACTGCAAAAGAAAAAGAGAATCAAACAGAAATAAATAAATCAAATCAAATCAAATCAAATGTATATGAATAATGAGAGTATGTTTATATTTCATGCCTTGTTTAGAACAGACCTGCGAACCAGTACGATTTAGTTGTATTTATTACGATTTTTAGAAGTAAATACGACAGTACGATTTTCCTCAATAAAATATGTTTTTCAAAAAAAATTGTGTGTGTGTGCCATTTTCAATGGCAAAATGGCCATTCTGTGTTGTAAATTATCCTACCAGCATCTCACATCGGCAATTTGGGGATGTTCATTGGTTCATGGAACACACCAGTCATGACGACATCATGCATATTCAACCAATGCTTCATAAAAAATGCTCCATGTAGGAACTGTAAGAGGCATTGATCCGGGTTTTTTTTTTAAATACAACTTTTGTCGTTAAAATACAACTTTTGGGATTAAAGAATACAGTTTTTGAACTCCAGAGGTTGGCAGGTCTGTTAGAACTTCTGAACCCATTCTCTGATACATACTTAGCTTTATTGTGTAAAGTGCTCTGCAACAATGCAAAATATAAATTCCCTACACATTGTTTAATATTACATAATTGTAATTTAAGATATATATGATAGAGGCTTACAAATATCCCATTATTAAAAGTTGATAACTTATCCTTTTCAATTATTAATTATGTAAATAGTGATTTTTGATGGTACACCTGTACATGTACTTTTATAGATGCATGCAAGTGACTTTAGTTGAAACATGCTCAAGTGATAAAAAACATATTTGAATTCTTAGAATGTCCTGATACATATTTGAATTCTTAGAATGTCCTGATACATAAAAACAATGTTAACTGTATGTTAAAAGAAATCATTGAAACAATGATACCCCTCTGCCTTCAGGAAGCGAAGTTTGCTGTCACGAGAAGACCTGCTTATACCCTGGCGACCCCTCTACAAGATTGTTGAAAGGATCATGTACTCACCATATGAACCATTGGGCTTAGAATGGTATCCACAGTAAGTGTCCATTCTAGTTTGGTTTTACTCATTCATGTATTCAACAACTTTATCCAACTGCCAAGAGTAAACTTGCAAATGAACATGTGTGTATTTATTAGTCATACTAAGTATTAGTGTGTGAATATTTGAATACATGTAATTGAATAATTGAATGCTGTTCACTTTATGCATTTATCAATGTGTTCAATGCATACCGATCTGGTTATAATAGCATTTATATTAAAATCAACATATTTTTACATTGACATTCTATCTAATTCTTTTAGATTACATTAAACTACCATTTGTATAGTAACATGAAGCTATTGTAAAATGGAGTGAAGAAAATATGCCTCTAGTCTAGGTAGAGTTTTACTAAGTACATATTTTCACAATTAGTCAACATGCCACAATAGAAATAAAATAAAACCATTGAATTGAATGGTAATAAAAGTCATTTTGTTGGTGATTCTTATTTTGTCTTCATTAATCAATGTCCATATTTCTGTTGAAATAGATAGATTTTTGTGACAGACGTAGCTAACCAGTGACCATATGGATCTTGATATCACCTCAATTTCAAATATTTTGTCTTTACTAATCAATGTCTATATTTCTGTTGAAATAGACATAGATTTCCTGATAGACGTGGCTAACAAGTGACCACATGGGTCTTGATATCACTTCAATTTCAAATATTTTGTCTTCACTAATCAATGTCTATATTTCTGCTGAAATAGACATAGATTTACTGATAGATGTGGCTAACAAGTGACCATATGGATCTTGGTATCATACATAAAAGCATACAGTCTTTTTCCAGATATTTTTATCTTTCTCTCCTTTCTACACTTTTTATTCAGCACCCTGGAAAATCGTCTGAAAACCCTCATGCGGATGTCCAGACCGTAAGTTTGTTGATGCACAGACAAATTTCTCTTATTATGGATTTTTTATCCATAAAGTACCAGTAAATATCCAAGAGTAAGCTTGATTGATATGCCTTATCATCTGCCCCTGAATGATGGAAATGTGTATGTATGCAGTCGAAAACCTCATCGTTATTTTAAAACCAGATGTAAAGTGATTTAGGCATATGGAAATACTGACACTGGGGCATGGCTGAAATGATGAAAGATCATAACATCAATTTCTAAGTGATGGCTTGAAAATCAAATAAGTGTTTGAAATAAATTTTGTTTAAAAAAAGGAGTGAAGTTGAGTACATTGCAATGCTTGATTTAGTAAATTTGGGTCTTAATAGTTTTCAAATGTTGACTTGTGAAAGGGAATTAATTAAAACAAAATAGTATTACTTTCAAAACAGAAATGTAGCAACCATGTTTCTCTATTAACACTATTGAAACAACATGTGTGTCAGCATGCATTTTGTAGATTCAAAGTCATTCAACTATTTAATATGTTGTATGCGTGAAGTAGACAATATACTATCTGTCTTATTCTCTCACCATTACAGATATTTCTCAGTTGACAGTACTAGAGAAATGCTAGAAGAATGGCGCCCTCTCTTGTGTCCGTTTGACGAGACCATGGCTAAGGGTATCCATTACATGGAGTGCTTTCTCCCAACCCTGCTTCCACCAGAACAACACCAACATGGCTTCAAGTGAGTACATTGTTTCAGCCTGACAAAGGCTCAAGCCTTGTCAGTTTCAGTTTCAGTGTAGTTGCCTTTGTGTAGTGATAATAACTCTTGTCAAATTGACAGTGCTCAAATGGCCTCATTTACAATAGACCACTTTAGAGTAAGCGTTAAAAAATGTTTCGCAGGCTACCCCAAAATATCCAGGTTTAAACCATGGACCTATTACGGATGGACATTCAACGTGATTCTTTCTTTGATCCCATGAGATCCACCGCCTTCTGATTATGTGCATCTTAATGAGAACATTCAGCTGTTCTAACAATAACGACTGCTCAAGCATTATCGGTCATTGACAAAGGAGCAGTTTCCCTCTTTTGGGTTTTGTTTGGATGGTGTGCTCTGTAAGAGTGTGTCTTTAAAAAAAACATCCCTAATGGGGAGCAGCAAAGTGGAAAAGCAGACGATTTTGGTGATATGAAATGTATTATTACTGATTCGCACACTTTCGCACACACCCATGACCTTATAAAACAATTAGAAGGCCATGATCTTTATAAGCCCTGTGCATTGTAACTTTGGAATATTATGAGGAAATTGGGGCAAACGGGATTTTAAATCACAACCAATCAAATTTAACCTCTATCTGGAAATATAAACGTGTTTTTCAAAATAAAATACAGTACACGGAACAACAATTTCCGATTATAAACCAGAACTGCACATCGATTTTCCACGATTTAAGCGAGTTATTATCTTCTGCGCATGATGATTAACATGTGTGAAATCACTATCTTGATTCTGTCCGGCTTTTTGGCGGTGGACCTCATGAGATCAAAGTGAAGAAACATGTACGGAATGTTATTGAAACGACATTGACGGAGACAATCACAATGAATTCGTTAAGAAAACGACGAATGTCCATCCGTAATAGGTCCATGTTTAAACATACTCTGTTCTAACAAAGAACTGTCTTTTTCCACACTCTGGATTCCTAAAAGAGCATTCCAGTCAGTATGCTTTTTACAGGTGCACACTTGCTAATCTACCCACTTTAACATTCTTTTCCTTTTGTTTACAAACATTTTCTTAGATAGGGAAAAGCAGTGTAGATAAAATGTATTGCTCAAGGTTATGTGCTATGTCAGATTTTGAAGTTTTACTACCAGTCAAGTGTTCAACTAACCAGAGATAACCAAAAAATAACTCCAAAGCCATGACATATTCAGGATTTTTTTTTTTTTTTTGGTTAAATTTCCTAAAATGCCTTAAAGGTAATGATAGATGGTTCCATCTACATTGTACATTGTATTAACATGACATGTAGATCATACAGCTATATGTTTAGAAACATCCATGTAAATACAGGGATTATTTTATAGCTTGGTGTGTCATATTGTAATGAACAATTAACCTATCAGAAATGTTCTATTTTGTATATTATTTGTAGATGTTGTAACCATAGCATTTATATATTTACTCAGAGAGATTGCTAATTGAATGTCTTTATCTTGTAGGTTATGGCTGGATGAAATGATCAGTATATGGAACAATTCACAGAACTCTCCGCACATAGAATCAGTAAGTATATGTATCATCGAAATTGCATTTTATGATGCACTCTATCAATTGTTTTCATTATGGTGACTGCAATGTGGCACAAAGTTGCCCAGATGAATTCAGAAATATACTTTTGAATTACCGGTACCAAAATTTGAACATCGGGTGTACTGACAAATCTGAATAACTGTTTTTGTCAGTCAGATTTTTTAGATAGGATTCTTTATTTCAATGTTGATTTGGCATACCGTAGCAGACTATCAAACGTCTGTTAAAATTTAGTGTTTCTATTTCAGGAAATACATGTAAATCTGTCGAAGGGTGGAAAGAGTGATTGTGTAATGTGTATGTAGTTCCCTACCATGTAACCTAGAAACATATTTTGCATCTGTTTCTGAACCATCTCATTACAGCTGCTTGAAATTTCCCACCTTTTCTTCCCCTATTATTATGCTCAACAACCAAGTCCCCAAATCTTATTACAGCATTTTGGGTGTGTGCTGTGACTAATGTTGTGTTTTCTATTGCTTTTGACAGGCACTAGTAGATCTATTTTCTAGATTAGCTACAGAGAATATAGGATACATCGACTGGAATCCACATATACCAAAGGTGAGTTTCAAGATATTTTATTTTGGGTTTTGCAAGTATCATTCACAAAAAAACTGAGAATACTTTAATTTGTTTGTTATTGCACAAAGAACAAATTTGAGTTTCAATTTTTCTCCTTTTTTTAGAATGCAGTTTGTTTTATATATGTCATAAGATTATTAACTGGTACAAATCAATATGAAGTTATTGATTATCAGTGCCTTTTTGGTCACAAATACTCACAAATTAAACAAAAAATGGTTTGAGACTGTTTGAACACTGTTACTACACCTACATTAGGAATTACAACATATTAAATATTGTGAATTATTTGTTACAAGTTAATCTGAACTAATTTAATGCCAATTTTTTTTTTTCACTTCCCAATGTCTTGTTTTTTTTTGCACAGATATTCACATGTTTCTTGAGAGGCCTTAGTCTACCTGTCGGTTCCAAGAAACTTCAGGTAGCTCGGAATGGGAAGGGTTTTGACGTTGGTCCTCTTGCAACGTGGATTGTTTCAATGCTGGTAAGAGTAAAATCATGAGATTTATCCCCTTGTTTTAAACATCCAATTCTAAGGAATGAGATAGTAGTGAGCTGACATATGCTGTGGGTTTTATTTCAACAAAGGTATAGGGTAAGGTTGCAGTAGGGCTTTAGGTTAGGTTAAGAGTTAGGGTTAAGATAAGGTATAGTGTTTGGTACAGTTAGGAATTTGATAAGTGCAGAGAACTGACCGTGAAGCAAAAGTCAAAGAAGCATATATGTGGTACAACGGAGGTAATAAAAATAATGATAATAGTAGAGTCTTGTATAGCGCTGAAGTCTGGCACATTGCCACTCCTAGCGCTCCATTATTATTACCCCGACTATAGCACGGCTGCCGTAACAGTGCTCAAGCATTTTAAAGGAATTCATTCCTTCCAGGTACCCATTTACCTCACCTGTTTGTTGGAGTGTGTTACTTCTGGGTTTAAGCAAATGGGTGACCTACAGCTTAAGATCCTATGCAAGGGACTAGGTGATTCAGAGATTGCCATACCCAAGAGTTATGAGGCACTCATCCAAAAAGTCATTTGCATTTTTGGACCACCATCATGTCTGGTGACTGATGCAGCAGCTTCCCTGACAGGTAAACTACTGACTGCATTATGCACGACTCTGACTATCGACCGCAAAGTGATCAGTGTAGAGAACCATGGGAGTTTACACACAGAAAGACACATCCAGACCCTCTCAAACTTCCTCAAAGTGAACCTCAATCAATTTGGCACTGATTGGGTTAGATTTGTTTCGACCACATGCTACGCTTACAACTCTTTCTCTTCCCCCCATCTTGGAGACCACAGCCCCTACGAGCTTGTGTTCTGCCGAGAGCCCCCTAATTTATCAAATTTGTCTTTCGACCCCATGTCTGGCCTCTCATCTTCTTTTGATGAGTATGCAGACCACCTCAAAAAGAAGTTTGACCAGCTATCTCACGCAATGCTGTCATTGCAAAGGAAACAGCAGGAAAAACAAAACACCAAAATCTCTAACAAATTAGACAAGACCCCAATATACTCAATCGGTCAACTTGTCTACCTCTACAAACCTACCTCTTCCTCTTTGACTGCAAACTCAAAGAAAATTGCAGCAGAGTGGGTTGGCCCACTAGTAATTCATGACTTAATTGACAGGACTCATTACATACTTGCGACAATGAAAGGAGAAATCCTTCGTGACATTTTCAACTACAATCGACTTAAACCTTGCTTCATGAGAGCTTCGGACGACAAGACAAACATAACACACATACAGAAGCTGAGAGAAGCATTAGGACGAAACACTACTGACAAGGAACAAGGGTGTACAAACACAATAAACTTCATCGATGAAAATGATGAACAATTGCCCGAATTCCATGTAGCACCAGTAGAATGCTCTCAGATTACTGACTCAGTTGACACTTCAGACTACTTGCATGCCATGACAGAAAACAATGGAATAGCGTCGCCCACCCCTCTGACTAAGCCAGATTTGGACAAACAGCTTGACCTACTTATGACTGCCCCCAACACTGGACATATGACACTTCACAGAGGACGATTCAAAGACGGACGATTACAAGTCTTGACATCATACGACAAAGTATGTGACGGTAAAGCTACACCAATTGGTTTTTGGTGGAACATCGGACTGTACAAAGATACCGACAAACTGATCAGACAAATACTTACCGACCGAATCATTCCTGTGACAGGGACTCCTCAGAGATTTTTCAGACAATTGTACTTAATGTAATGTAAATACCGGTAAATGTTTGCTACATTGTGATTGACAGTATGTTTTACTTAGTTTCTTTTTTATCTTATAATAAACTTTTGAACGATTATATGTATCATCGCAAGGTTAATGAACTGGACGAGTTTAGATTTACGCTTGTCAATTGATGATTTAACAAGTTTGATAGTACTTGTTTATTTTGTTCTTAAATTAACATGGACATGGAAATATTTCTTCAACAGGATAGGATTGATAGTACATTAAGTCTATGTTGATGCTTCATTTGAAGTGCATGAAGGCCTTTCAAAACATAGGAAACTGTCATTTCTAGAGCGCTCCTGTTAACTTTCCTTTTCATTCTCATGTTGATCAAATGCTAGAATTAATAGCATGTATACAATTTTTCTCTTGTTATTGTTGTTATTACATAAAATAATTGGTGTTATAGTTGAAATGACACACACAGAGTTGAAATTATTTGTATTCTTGATCTTAGGATTTTGTTAAAGATTTTTTGTGGTTAATCGTTTTTGCAAGATGATATGATTAACTAAATTTTTGTGATAAATTGAATATGTTTAACGTGCATAAGTCTGCACAAGTTACTTAACTGTTGTTTCATTTATTATACTTCATGTTTATGTTCTGTTATAATTAAAGTAGACATTTTAGAAATAGAATAGCAGTTACCATGTTAATGTTAAACAATTTGTGTGAGAGAGAGAGAGAGAGAAAGAGTCAAGTGGACAATAATTGAATACATTTTGTTGGTTTCACTTCCCGTAATACAGTTTTAATCAATGTTCTAAGCATTTAATTTAAAAAGAAGGGGAGAGAGTCTCATTTCCCAAAGAAAGGGGATGTTATGTAGTACATGTATCACTCCTATCTTCTTTCAGTCATCCACCTTTCATTCACCTTTCATTCACCTTTCATTCACCTTTACCCCACCTCCATAGTCTAAAACAGAACCCCCATTAAGGCATTAGGGACTTTTCGATTTGCACGTTCACTAGTGGACTGCGGCGTATGCGGTAACTATTGAAGCAGTGCGCATGCGCATCGACGAGCTCATCGTTCGTAGCAGAATTCTCGAACGTTCGCCCTTGTTTTGCCGTCGTTCGCAAACTGTGACGGTACATGTTCGTAAGCAATCTTTTGTAGTCACGAAACGTCACATCGAAGTCACAAAATGGACCCAATTGACCTAATTCTAGAACCGGAGAGTGGTGGAAGCGTGAATTCTCTTAAATTAACACATTTTCGTGTCTGTAATTTCCTTAAATCAAAATTGTTGCAGAATAATTCATAAAATGAACACATTTTATTTATGCATCGCCAATCTGTTGCAGCATAATTTTCGAGATCAGTCCCATGCACCGAATTTGGTGTGTTGAATCTTTAGCTTTTCGATCGAATTTCGCGCTCACTAAGCAGAATAAATTCATAAAATGAACACATTTTATTTATGCATCGCTAATCTGTTGCAGCATAATTTTTGAGAACAGTCCATGCACGAATTTGGTGTTGGATCTTTAGCTATTCGATCGAATTTCGCTCATTAAGCGAGCGTCGTAGTTGTGTAAAATCGAAAAGGTAACGAACAACAGTCAACGTGCCTCGTCAACCCTGCTTAAAAATGACCGCATATACGTCGCAGTTCGCTTATGAACGTGCAAATCGAAAAGTCCCTATTATCCCTAGACAGAACCCCATTATTTAGATACTGATCCCATTACATTTTATTATAAACATTTGACCATTAATGACCACCCCAGAGTAATAGCTTCAAGGATCGAACCACATTCCAAGACCCATGACTCATCATAGGCCCAAACCCCAGTCACTTACACCTCTCCATTGCCACTCCCCATATTACCATAGTAACCCTGACCATTGACCAATCATAATCATCTTTGTCACCCATCCCAACATTGTTTCTCTCCCCAAAAGTTTCCTGATTGTAAAGTTTCCTAAGATAGGGGACTTGGATTTCAACCGTCAACTGCCGAAGACATACTACTTTTGTAATCTCGATTTCTATGCTATGTAATTGCATTGAGAGTTGTTGAACTCTACCAAATAAATACTTGTAAATTGAACTATATATATAAAACCTGTATTCAGTTGATTCATTTCAAGTTTCATCATCTCATATGGGATCCCAACACAACATTATAGCGGATGAATTCCTCTCATTTTATAGATTTTTCATTTTTGGAACAGCTGTTCTGGCCTACATGATATTTTTCCTCCCTTATCAAGTATGTTTTTATACAGTGAACTCGCTTCCCATACTACTCTACATGTAGATCAGAAATTGATTCACATTTGAGATGTACAATAATGATCAACCAAAATGTTGATCAGTCTAAGCATCTTCTTAGAGATGATAAAATGTTTACAATTACATGAGATGATTCTCTCTATAAGGTCGCTTTGAAAAGATCGGTAAGTATTTGACAATTTCATCAAGAATGGTAAAAGCAAAAAAGAAGTTATGTCAGCGTACAGCCTTCTTCCTTTTGGTCATATTTAAAGAATTACTTTTTCAAAACGTAATATTTTTCTGCTTAATTTGCATTGTTCTCTCTCTCTCTCTCTTTTACAGGGTCACACAACAACTTGTCAAGAGCACTTGCAAAAGTTCTTTGTAGCAACAGATTCCTACTTCCATCCATCCAATACTGGAAAATACTCTGTGAGTAGGTTCTCCATTAAATTGAAGTGTACCAATTACCTAAATAAATGATTTGTGTACAGCTAGAATGTATAAAAACCAACATGAAAATAACTTTACCCAACTTTCTATGAGCTTATGGATAAGGCACATGAAACAATTGAAAATAACATAAAACCAAGCACACGGAACCTAAATCGGACTTGAGGTCCGTGAGAGCCCTATTTCAAGTGAGCGCGTACAGGTGCAATGAGTAGTCTACTCATAAGTCACTGTTATGCTAATTGAGAGTGTATTTTAACCTGCAAAATCACTTTACAGAAGTGATATTTAATGCTCATATTTTGAATATATATTGTTACGATATGGAACTACTATTAAACATACAAAACATATTATATCTTTGTGATTGGTACACTTCAACTCTAGAGATTGAAGAAGAGTAAAGAAGAAAGCTGGAATACACACCAACACTAAATGGTGCAACCCATGAAGTAACAGCAAATGCAGTAAACGGCTAATGACTAAACATTGTATATCTGAATGTGTGTGTTATTCATTTACCGTCCTAGTTGAAGAGCATTTCATTTGGGTGTTAGTGTTTAACTATGAATGCGAGAGTATACTGTCAGCTAGATGCACAAGCCAGTTTATAACTTGATTACCTTTCTCTTATCTCGTTCCTGCTCCATCAGTTCAGCCTTCAAAGGATGCTTGGTCAGCTAGCCAGTGAATTTGTCAAGAGATTACACAGGTGAATGTTATGTTTTAAATGATTACAACCAATACAGATTTTAGAGATATGTTTCCCAATATTTTATGTTTTATTTGTAGTTTCTATTATACCCTTGGTCAGCTTTCTAAAACCATGAACAATATATGCAAAATAACTAGGACAATTAATGATTTTGGGTTCTGTTTGTTTTGTCCAATGAAATTGATTTGAAATGCAGCTTTGCTTTATTTTGATGCAAAATCTGAGCAGGTCAAAAGAACTAGTGTATTTTCTCAATGCAGTCCATAATTGTTGGCCCATTCTACTCATAAGATAGGCCAGTTGAATGAAATAGTTTAATCTAGTTCATACTTAATTATAACTTTTTAGCACCAAAAAGCTTGTTGACAGCTTTGCAGAGGCTTGATGTATGGAACATGTCAACCAACATAATTCAACTGACACAGCTGATGTATGCAAGATGGAAACCATTATAGAAATGTCATACAAAAGATTTGTCACCTGGTTTCATTGGAGTGTCCTGGAACTGTATCATTAACTGATCTGTACTGTCCATTTATCCAATATCCTTTTCAGAGAGAGGTATAAGAAGCCCTCATGGCAGCACCAGATCCCTGATAGTTACAAGCTGAAAGATGATGACATCACAGCATTCGTTGAGAGCATCAAGGCTCCGGTGTTCCTAGCCATGTACAGTAAGATGGGTCACAGGGATGCTGCCTCAACCCTGCATAACCTGGCATTGTTGAGACCAGAGCTGGTCATACCAACACTGCTAGAAAAGTGAGATATATTTCCTCTGTTTATTCTGTGGTTCTGTCTTTTATGGAGATGCCATAATGTTCACTTTGTCTCATCTTGCCTGTCCATTTTTTAGGTAAGGTAAGGTAAGGTATTTATTCATTAACATATCGCAGCCAAAGGCTGAATTGCATGCATGATTTACAAATATTTGATTAAAGACATATGTACAATGCGTTATTTAACAATGATTCATGATCATAACAGTTATTTTACTGCATAAAAAACATTAGGAACGTGTGGATATGAAAATGAATTAATGAATACCAGGCAAAAGTACAACGCAGAAAGGGAAGGAAAAAGTAAAGGGAAAATGGGGAACAGAAAAGTAAACAGAAAAGGGAAGGAACGTTAAGGAAGAGAGTGGAGAGAGAAGGGGGAGAGAGAGAGAGAGAGAGAGAGTGAGAGAGGAACAGAGAGAGAGGAACACGAACACAGAGCTAGTATTACATAATACAAATTGAAAAGAGTCATCCAAGTTTAATAGTGGAAATGCAATTCAAAGGAATTGAATTATAAAAAAGTAATTTTGAGAAAAAAATACATTTCCACATTCATAGGCAGCAATCATCTTCAATTCACTATTTTGTGTGGTCTAAAACTCTATGTTCAGATTTTCAGCTTTAGAGTTCAACAGTTTGATATTTTGTGGCATTGCGCTTATGTTGTAACGTTGTGTCCTTCACTTCAGTTCTCGTAACCTGTTACTATGTCTTAATTGTCTGTTTGATGATTGGCTTTCTGGTAGCCAATGGCAAAGTTCTTGAAAAGCTTAGTGGCAAAGTCCCGACAAAGATCTTCTCTCCTTTCTTTGAGCGATACCAGGTTGCAAGCACTGAGAGCACGTTGATAAGACTCGTACCTCCCGGCTAGTATGGTCCGAAGGGCACGCTTCTGGATATGCTCTAACCGGTTCTCTTGGTGCAGAGTTAGGGAGAAGTGCCACACTGCACAACAGTACCCAAGGATTGGTCTGATGTATGAGGTGAATACGATGAGGAGGTCCTATGTAGGCATAGCAAAACGTTTGAGCATCCTCAAGATATAAAGCTTTCTTGTGGCTCTGGATGTGATATGATTGATGTGATCTATCAAACAAATATCGTTCCTCACGATCACGCCATGGTATGAGTTGATCAAGAAGCTTTATCTCGGGTGGAGGCAGTTGGCGGCGCGCAAAGCGAGATTTGCATGACCTGACATTAGATGGGATTGAGGCAAATGTTTGATTCCTCGCACCATTGTTCAAAGGAAGAGAGAGTTGTGTCGAGGTTGCTTGGGAGCTCAATCAACAAGTTTTAGCCACTTTGAGATCGTCGACATACTTCCATTGGTGGCAATCTGACGTCTAAAGTGCATCGTTGACAACAGCCAAAAATGCGAGTGGTCCAAGACGGGTTCCTTGTGGAATCCCTGCCGACGTGGTAAGGATCATAGAGAGTTGGTCCTTGTAGGGAACCTGTTGGGTATGCTCTGTGAGAAAGCTCTGCATACCCATGGGATGAGGATGGTCTTGCACCCATGGTGAACAGCTTATTGATTGCGAAATTGTAGTCAACTAAGTCTTCCTCTCACACCACCCCCTTGTATGCTCTCTCTCTCTCTTTCTCTCTTTCTCTTTCTCTTTCTCTTTCTCTTTCTCTTTCCCCTCTCCTTGTACTATTTTTTAAATTTCTTTTTCAATCACAATTCTCTATATCACCCCTGTCACAATTACCCTCTGTCTCTGTATTCCATCACCCTTCATCTCTAAGGAATTATTTCTGACAATACTCTTTAAATTTGAGAGATGCAGTCATTAGAGGCCCACATGAGTTTTGTAGGTTCATTTCCATTCTGTACAATACACGATAGCAAAGCAAAATGCATTTTGTACATTAAACAAATTAATACCATTGTTTTATTTAAGTCTTATATGTCATGCGGTAACCGCAACAACAGCAATTCCCTTTAAGCACTATATATATATTTTCATGTCTCCTTTAATATATATTCACAGGACGTACAAGGCTTTAGATACTCTGACAGAGCCCCACCAGCTGATAGCTACAGTGAGCTGTGTAGTGTCAGTGTCCTGCACCATGCTCAAGGGGGGCAAGTGGCTCCCTGAAGGCCCCACTCACCTACTACCTCTCCTCCATGCAATGCTACCTGGTATCGATCCCAACGACTTTGCCAAATGCATGGTAGGTAGTGCTGCTTATCTTGGGGGGGGGGGGATAAACTGCCTCCCCTCTATGCTGGATACACTCCATGGTGTAAATTGTAATATCCACTTAGTTTATAATTGGCTTTATTTAAATGAGTGAATTATTATTAGCCCTCTGTTAATTGTCAATGATCAATTTATTCATGTTTATTATAGAGCTTCTCAACCACTTTGAGAGTAATTGACTTTATTTCAAACTGCATATAGTGGGACTATTATTTAAAATAATTTATTATTCAGGAATCATGTAGGAATGTGGTAACTATGAATGAATAAGTATAATGTTAATGAAGTTTCTTACAAAGATCTTGCCTTTGCTTGAACCTTAGGTCACACTGCAAGCTATCTCTACCTTCACCGTCATGGTACCCATAGTAGACTGCTCTGAGGCATCCCTGGTTAGAGATGACATCACGGAACAAGAAAGGGAGCTCTGTTCAGCAACAGCAACCTTTGAGGATTTTGTGCTTCTCTTCATGGACAGGTATTGCATCTCTGTAAAACATTGTTTTCCTTTAGAAATTCTCCAGAAGGTGTAGCATGAAAGGAAAATTTGATAGTCCTCAAATCAAGACATTCATTTGCCAATTGTGTTCAAAGATTTGTTTTCATTCTAACTCATTTTTGATGAATGGAGAGAGAATGGAATAACATAAATGGAAAAGCAGAGGCAAGAGAGTAGGATAAAGCCAGAGTGGAAGAGCAAGAGAGATGTAGAGATGGAGAGAAAGGGAATAAAGAAAAGAGACAGACAGACATGGATGGGCTTGAGATAGATAGAGAGAGAGAGAGAGAGAGAGAGAGATCTTTGATGTTCTTCAGGTTTTTGCAGAATACTGTCTCTCATAGCAGTAATGTATTAAAATTTGCCTTTACTGCATATGATTTTTCATCCATCATATTTATTGTTATTATATTATTATATCTTTACTCATGCCTTTTCCATTTGCTCTTAGATGTTTCAATCTGATTGAGGCATGTTCCATCGAGCACATACGAAGCCAGGACAATGATCAAGAGAAGGTGAACCACCAAGAAGCCATGGTGGACGTAGGGTTGTCTTCAACATTCAGTACCATCTGCTCCCAGAGCTCACCTCAGATATACAAGGTCAGAAGAAGGTCATGGTTTATGGTACAAGGTCAGAGGTGATGTTATGATGTGTGGTGTAGAGATAAGATACATTGTATGGCCTATGGTTAGAGTATCAGAAACTTTGCTGTGATGTCATATTTGAAATTCAGAAAGATAGACCATTAGCCGTGTATTTGAATTTGTTAGAACATATTCTTGATAATGTGAACTCTTTATCCTTGAGGTATGACATTGATTAAGAAACTAAATCAAATTTCTTTTGTTTTGTTTACTCTCCAGACATGGGCAACCCTTTAATATTTTACTCCCACATAATTTACTGATATGAATCCAGAACAATTTTATAGCACTGTATGAGACTCACTTTATATTTGTTGTTGAAATATCAAGATTATCTAGTTGTAACAAATGTAATTCAGGAAATATTATAACGTTGGCTTTTTATTACAAAGTAGCCGGAGGCATTATGTTCTTGGGTTGTCCATCCGTCCGTTCGTCCCGTTCTCGTGATCTCAAGAACCGATTGAAGGATTACCGCCAAACTTAGGTCATGTATGTATCCTGCAGAGCCAATGAACTGATTGGATTTTGAGGTCATGAGGTCAAAGTTGAAAGGTCATGGGGCTCATTATGTATACAGAAATAGCTTGTGAACGTATTATCAATAGAACCGACAGATGGATTACTATCAAACTCAGGACATGTATATATCTTGCAGAGCCAATGAACTGATTAGATTTTAGGGTCATGAGGTCAAAGATCAAAGGGTCATACATGTATATGAAATATAGAGAACCTGTTAATGGATTACAATCAAACTTGAATTTTAATAATTGCTTCTGTTTTGGTTTGTAAAATCGCTCTATGGCGGAGGCATCATTTTCGACAACGCGCAGTCGAAAATCCATCTAGTTATTGAACTAATGAACAGTATGCTGACCCCCTCCATTTTCTTTCTTTGTTCTTACAGGCAGCTGTCAATCGTTTGTTCCGCTATGTTTCATCATCTATCCTTGAGACTAAGGTGTCTGGTAAAACCATTGCCAACATGTGCAGGGCAGCCGCTAAGGTACGTTCAAGGAAATATGCTAAGGTTTTTAAGAAGTGCAATCTTATTATCTTTTGCAGTGAAAGAATGTCAGTTGACATTCACTGCTTTTAAAATATTTCTTTTTACCAAGATAACCTGATTGAATTCAGTGATAACATGGTGAGAAAAATGCAACACTGTGATAGCCACATTGAATTTTTGTTATTTTTGTGTTAAAGATAAAGTTGAGTTCTGGTCATGCAATTGCATTGTGAAGGAAACGGTGTGGAATCAATCAGAAAAGGTTGATCATCTAGCATATAAGTATTGGTGTGTACTGCATGGTTCTGGAATCATCAAAATTATAAGAAATTTGGCCCAGTCTTGGTAAAGTTACAAGCACTGTACACAGAAAGATGTATATGGGGCTACACGAACATGTGGCATAAAATCTGCCCCGATTTTTATGTTGTTACATGCCATATTTAGAATACGAAAGCATTTGAAGAGCCATGCTCTACAGGGAACATTTGTTATCTGATGTTCTTCCACACTTGCATAATTACAATGATAACGCTCACAAATTATTTTGCACCTCTTCCCAGAACTCAACCTTCTCTTTAATTCAAATAAGGTCTGTTAAAAGAGATTGGGACAAAAACTGGCAACGCAAGAAAACACTCTCTATGATCATAAACTCTAGAAGTGAATATCATCCTTCTCGCATTCTAGGTAGAATCTGATTATATTCTATCCAAGTTTATGCTTCACTGTAGCTGGAAGCTTCTAGATACAGGTCAAAGAAAATATGATTATGTCATCAAAACATAGGTAACTCACTTCTTGATAGTTAAAATAAGGTTTACCTTTTGATGCATGAATATTATTTTTTCATATTGTAGGTGGATCCCAAGTACACTCTGTCAAAGTTTGTGCCTCACTGTAGCCAGAAGATACTGGATGCCTTCACATCAGAAGAGGTCCAGTTGGAAGAAGAGTTAGACAAGGAGATTCTCTTCAACCTCCAAGTTCTCTCAGAGGTGAGTTCGAACATTCTGGTCTTTAGTTTGTTTAATGTCATTGTTTGTACATCTTTTATACATGTTTTATGAATACAATTGCAGTTTAGGAGGAGGTCAGATGTTATTTAGTCTTTGGCAGAGACTCCTCAGATTTGTAAAGAGTGGTAGCTCTGACAAAATGTTCCTTGCTTACATTCTCAATATTTGATGAAGATGGTGATGATGAGAGGTTATGAAAGAAAGCAGAACCTGAGCCCTGCCATATGTGTTGTCTTTGCAAGTTAAATAATCATGTGTTTGATATTTTGCAGGTTATACGAGTTCCTAGCGAGGTTGTCCTCATCTATAAGGACATCCTGAAAGACGTCCTGAAGTCTACCCTTCATTTGACCTCTAAGAAAGGTTACGAGTTGTCCTGCCAGCTACTCAAGCATTGGCTACGAGCGATGTGCCTCATGTATCCTAGGGAGTACTGCAGTGTAGCAGAGGGCTTTGACAGGCCACTCACAGAGTACTTGCCTATCAGGGTAAGACTTCCCTTGTTATTGATTGAGTTATTCATGTAGTAGTAATTGAGTTGAATGTTATATTTACAATTTAAGTAATGCTGCAGAGGTTGCTTATTTATGTAACATCTAATTCAGTTAGCTATGACAATAATAAACCATCAAATTATTTCTTTGCCTGTGATGTAACAAAAATCAACTCGTTTTTGGTAGCTTGATGTACATGTGGTCCAATGGTAGTAGGTTTAATCCCTCTCATGTTAATGGATTCACTTCTTGATATTGATAGTAATGATGCTTCATATATGTATTTATGAATAATTGAATAATGAGTTTTAACAAATTATATAACAAGTTTTGAAAAAAATTACCTCCTTTTTATGCAATGCTGTGACATGCCTGATATACCATTTAATGTATTTTTGAAGTTTTTGAAATGGCACTGTTAGTATTTAATACCTTTTTGGATTGTACAAGCAAACACACCTAATAATGGTTTCAATGGTTACAACCAAGATGGTAAAGAGGGTGATGAAGATGATGCTCACGCTAACAACAGTCCTAATGATGTCAATTATGATTTTGATGAGGATGATAAAGATTTTTGAGGAGGACAATGATAATGACAATGATTGACAATATTAATTGTGATGATGGTAATGACCATTGATTATGATGTTGATAACGATTATTGTTGTCATTTTGCTGCTGCTTCTGCTGCTGATGAAAGAAAGTGATGATGGTTTATAATGACCCTTTTCTTAGGACTGGGCAAAGTCTGGTGACATTCACAACCTGGATGTGAAGTGGCATATACCCTCTGATGATGGAGTAGCATGTGTGAAGGAGCTCTTAGATATCTATTACAAGCCAGAGATAGAAAAACTACAGAACTACATCAAGGGGGAGTCTATAAGCAGGTATGAATGAAAACCAATTAATCATCCTGGTGCTTGTCATAGATTATGTTTTCATGCCAGTTCTCACTAAAATATAGTCGAGAGGTGTTCAAAAAATTTTGAATTAATAAAAGTCTACTTATTTTGTGATTTAACTCCATTAGCTGTTGAAATGGGATAGATGTGCATGATGATTTACAATCAAGAACAAAGATATAAAAGAAAACCAAGCAGTTCTTTGATACATTGAATTTGTGTCAAAACACATTCATAAATGGAGTGAGAGTGAGAGATGGAGTATGGTCTGAGAACCTCTCCATATGTAATGTATGTATTTCCACATTCTAATTCTTGCCTAGAAAAAAGATTGTTACAATTGAACGTCATGACTTGAAATCCCCCCCCCCTCTCCCGAAGTAAAGTATGCAGCCATGTTTAAGCATACTCAACAAAAACGGCTGATTACATGTATGTTGTGATACTGAGAATTACAGTTAACTACTCCACCAAAGTCATAATCATAACCTTGTCACTTTGATTTATCTTCATTTTATCAGAGAGAAGCTGCTACAGAGCCTTACCATCTTGTTCAATGTATTGACAGGGGCAGGGGTTCTTATGCCCAAGTGGAAGAGGCCCTTCCTACCAGAGCTGTGAGTACAATGAATTCTTTGTAATTATTGAGTTGGTAGAGCACCTCATTTAATACATGGCACACAAGATGTGACATAGACATAGTTGTGGCATGGTGCATTTAGCTTTCGATTTTAAAACCTTTCATGAGCAGTGAGTGCAAAGAGAAAATCCTGGGACACTATATGTCCTTACAAACCAGACAAAACCAGTCTAAACCAGACCAAACCAAACCAGACAAAACCAGTCCAAACAAGACCAAACCAGTCCAAACCAGACCAAACCAGGCCAAACCAGACACCAGACAACCAGACCAAACCAGACACCAGACAACCAGACCAAACCAGTCCACACCAGACCAGACCAAACCAAACCAAACCAGACAAAACCAGTCCAAACAAAACCAGACCAGACGAAACCAGACAAAACCAGTCCAAACAAAACCAGACCAAACCAGACAAAACCAGACAAAAACCATACCAAACCAAACCAGACCAGACGAAACCAGACAAAAACCATACCAAACCAAACCAGACCAAATGAAACCAGGCAAAACCAGTCCAAACCAAACCAGACCAAACCAGACCTAACCAGGTCAAACCAGACACCAGACAAAACCAGACCAAATTAGACATCAGACAAAACCAGACCAAACCAGACCAGACAAAACCAGACAAAACCAAACCAGACACCAGACCAAACCAGTCCAAACCAGACCAAACCAGACCAGACAAAACCAGACAAAACCAAACCAGAAACCAGACAAAACCAGTCCAAACCAGACAAAACCAGACAAAACCAGACAAAACCAGTCCAAACCAAACCAAACCAAACAAAATCAGACCAGACCAGGTTTTAAGTGTTTTGGCTTGGGCTAAAAGTGAAAATTCACCTAGTGTTAGAAAAAGATTGTAGAGCTACAATTGTAGCTGGAGTTAATGTCATAGAATCTCTACCTGACCTTTTAATATCTCTGTAAACACCTGATTTGTTTTTAGGAGTGAGAGCCAGGTTGCCATGCACACTCTAGATAGGACATTAGGATCAACCGACAAACAGAAGATGTTTAAAGGCATCAGAGAAGAACTAGCTCAGGTGATGCATGATCTCCTTAATCATCTCCTAGCAACAGGGGAGGATGACACCAAATCCATCATACTCATCATCAATGTAAGTTTAGTAACATTATCTCTTTTCCAATTGTAACTTTATTTTAATGGTAAAGCAGGTTCAGTAATGATAACACATTAGTCTGTACTAAAAGGAGGGTTAGCCTACCCAAAAGTGATATTAGTCTGACTTTGAAATATTTTGAAACTTGGTTTTATATCCAAAATGGAATTTTTATTCAAAATTGTGGTTTTAAACAGCCCTTAACAAACATTTCATGTTTCCTGCGAGTATACTTGCTGTATAAAATAAAAATAATGAAAAAGCACTTGGGCAAGGCAAACTTAACTACATGAAAAATCTCTGAAATCGTTCAAGCAAGACAGTAGTGATCAAGTGTCCTCTTCGAACAATTTTTTTGACGTCACATATCTCAAGAACCATTTATCCTTTCACTTTGGAAGTTTGTACACAAAAGCACTCTTACCATGTTTAGCTGTGCAGTACAGAATATAGGGTCAAACTGCTCTGTGTTTTTTTTTAATCAGTAACTTAATGCTGTCAGTCCATCATTTTTGTGGTATGAAAAGATGCAAAACTGAATGTTACATGAATAAAACCATTTTGCACTTGATTAAGATGTATTCTGATTCCATATCATCAAGTTATCAAACTGTGTCATTCACATCCACCCCAAAAACCAATAAATATTTTCTTTCTGCATAATGTCATCAGGTGAAACTTGACCCTATTCTTTTCATTAAGGACAAGTTTCATGCTTGAAAAAAAAAGGTTTGACACTTGTAGCCCTGACATTTTACAGACTTTACTAGACCAGTAACTTGTATACAGTGTGTCCCAGAAAGAACGAAACCGAGAATTATCTTTTATCATAACTTACTCACAATTTTAATTAATAAATGATACATATTATTTGTAAAGCTTATATCCTCTTCTTTCATTTGATACAACTCATATGATGCATATTTCACGCATGAGTGCTTAAAAAAAATTTGAATCAGGAAAAATGAGCCAAAAAAAACAAAGCTCTGTTTGTTTAAAGTAATGCTTGCATTTCCATAATTTGATGAATGAATTCGTTTTCACTGGCTGATTGCTGTAGCAACAAACATAGTTAACAAAAGACTTAACTCCGTTTCGTTGACAATCAGTCATGCATTGAGTCTTTCGTCTTCTTTGTGCATGGCTGATCGTCAATGAAACGGTTATGATTGACATGACATTTTGCCAACATATTTATTTTAGGGAAGAATTTTCAAAAAGACAGATAAAGCCAAAAGTTTGCAAATCATACCAATCATAAATTACAAATAATTGTGCTTTCAAAAAACGATGTCACGACAAAAAAATTTGTCAGGTATCACACGTCTTGCTCTGCCTCCTCTACAACAGTCATGGTCTCCACGATACCGGACGACGTGGCCCTGTATAAAACACGGAGAGGGAGCACCACCTCAAAGTTGAAGGGCACTCCCTCGCCCACAAAGAGGGATGCCCCACTGTTGAGAATAACCTCGATAGGATATCTGAAAATGAACAAAAGATACATTTAAACAAACACCATACATATTAAATAAATTTAGCAATTATCATCACATATGATGAATAAGTACCATTTCTCATACATCACAGCTATACGTGAAATATTCAGTTTTAATAGCAGTGTCAGGAAATTCATGCCAATCACTAATATATATATATCTGATGACACACAAATTTTGATTTCTCAAAAATCATTAAAGAAGAACTTTAAAGATTTTTTCATTAAACAATATCTATATCATCAAAAAGCTTAAATCCCAAAAAACAAAACGCTCTTATTATTAAGCCAAAACACATTAATGGTAAAGACAAAATAGCAGAGTCAAGAAAATTTTCCCCTAAAACCGAAGTAGTTTAGAAAATGTGAATAGGCAAACGGCAACCAATGAAAATGGGTTCACTCTTGTGACCTACAGTAAATGCACAGAGCATGTTTATTACGATTCACGCAGTTATCGCCAACATGCATATACAGCATAAAATATTGATTGAGAAATCTGTATTTACAATGTTTTATGCATTTTTTTCACTACTTCTAAAATTTAACTATCATACAATAAAGCCTGACATTCTGGTTTCTGTGATTACGTTTTTTTATTATCATCAGAAATTATCCGACTTGTAACAAGTCCAAAATAACAACAATAACTTATTCACCCCTAAAAAAGTAAGCTACAGTGTAATACAGAACATCCACTGTCATCCATGAGCAAACTAATTGATAACATTAAAAATAACAGGCTTTTTCATATTTCCAATCTCATGATCATTCAGCATTCATATTTCAAAATACAGGTTGTCTAATGAGCTCAAGAAAATCCATGCAAAAGTGTTCCTGACTGACCAATTACATAAGCTTTAAAACAAATTTTTTTGAAACCAGACAAGCAGCATATAAAACAAATCTCAAATTTTGCACACAAATATTATTTAAGGCCTCCTTCAAAACCGACAATTTCCAAAAAATATTAAAATTGTTATGACCTCCATAAAAACAAAATTGAAACTTTTCAGACTTAACTTTGTCTTTAAATTCTTTCTCTCTATGCTCTTTTAACATCCATATTTTTTAACAAAAATTATAACAAATACTTAATTCCGTTAAATCATATGAAGAGGACAAAAAAATAGTGAAAACATCCATACCCATTCTCCGTGTATCCAATGCCGATGATTTCACCCAGGTCTTCTGTAAATGAGGACATCTGAAAAATAAAGAAAATAGAAACAAATATATTTTAAAAGACACATTAAATAACACCATATTCATACAAGGAAAAGATGTGGAAAGGTACCCCAAAAAATTGAGCTTTATTGCTTTTATAAACAAAATTTAAAGCGTCATATCACAATTTCCCCTGACGATAGATGCCACTCAAATGCCCTCACATTCAAATAAAACAACATTCTCGGGTCAAAAAGCTACAGTATGTGTTATATCAAACATCCTTCCCAATCAAAAGTTTCTTAAGATCCTAATTAGAATGAAAACAAAAATAATGGATGGAGGGACACACGACCAGAAAACATAATAGGCCTACTTCCAATACCCACATTTGGAGAACGGAAGCAGATTAAAAAGCCAAAGATTCTTATTCATTCTAAAAGTCTAATAACTGTCCAATAACAGACACCTATCTAATTGAACATGTCAAAGACTGAACATATATATCAACACGACCATCAACAAAACAATCTATCAAATGTAGGCCTACATAAAATATTCATCTAAAACATATTCATTAACATGCATCCTTGAGCTATTTTCATAAGGGCTTCGACATGAGTTCCCAAAATCATACAATTAAATAAAACAGATCAAATTGACACAATAACTGAAATATGTCAATACTCAAAAGCACATACATTACAGGTCAATCATAATTAATACATTAATAATGTCCGACAATATCGCCAGTAGCAAGAGTATGATTTAAAGAGAGTCTACTACTCAGTTTGCAAAATTTGACAATTTACTCTCAATGTTGACTTGGATAAAACATCAAGTGACATCCATCTATGACTACAAAAAACTGGGTAAATTGTAACACGATTAAATTACATGGTTTTATGCAGTGACCATATTATGCACCCAAATTTGTCCGCCACTGGCTGGGTGCGAGCGCTGAATGCATGTTTATAATATACTCATATCGAGAACAAACTATATTGTAATATTGTTTTAATAAGCTGCAGATATACTCCCTTCCATTTTCCTTGTCTTGTGTAATTAATTGTGAGTATCGGTTCATGTATCCCTGTAATCTCCCTTTCCCTGTTTTAGCATGTATTTGTATTTTATAAAATTTACTATTAGTTAATTATGTCATTTGTAGTTTAAGGAGCCTATCCACAACAAGCTCTGCTTTTCCATAGTCTCCGCCACTATATCTCTTAAGTTCGATATTCTGAATAGTGTGTACCGGTATTGTATGTACATGTATATTATAGTCATTTTCAATATGTTGTTACACTCTTTGTAAAATGAGATATTGTGGAAACCAATAAACTATCTATCTATGTGGAAGACAAAATAGATAGATGGAAGGAACTGAGGGACTTGAAGCAACTTTTCAAAGACAGTCTCTGGTCATAAGTGGCCACGAGGTGGCGCTGTTGTAAAAACATCATCTCAGAGTTATTCGCGTGCCAGTTCACTGTATAGGCCTACAATACATGTACCAAAACTTAAAAACAAAAAGAAAAATATAAATCTTGCAATATTACAGTGGCAAATTTGCATCCCATAACAATACACAATGTGTATGTGAGCAGACATGTTTAAACCAGACATGAAGGCTCGATCAGAGGAGCTCCTGTCTCATGAACAAAAGTAGAGAGTTCAAACCCCGGCCCGCCCAGTCATACGAAGAACTTACAAAAATGGGACCTTCTGCCTTCTTCAGAATGGAGGAGGGTAACGGTAATAATATGTTATGCAGGGCCTGCTGGAAGACCAGCTTAAAACTGCGTAAATAACAGATATTATTTAATCATAAACATTTAGTCCCAAACATGCTCTTCTGCAAAAGGGGAATGTGCCTTTCACAAGAATTGATGTTATGTTTAATCAATCTGGTAATTCCGCAACCTTAATGCAATCAGAATTTCTGGATATAGCATCATCTTTTCCAAATTACTTTCACACGATTTCTTGTCGACTCAATATCATTTAAAAACACAAGTTAGAACTTCAGTGCTTATAAAACAAAAAATCAAAAAGTATTACAGCAAAAAATAGTCCTAGTTCATGTCAAAACAGTCCAATTGACCTTGCTTTTATAATGTCACATTTAATTTGACCTTTCCTCTACAGAACATGTATTTTTTACAGAAAGAAATAAAGATTAATTATCCAAATATAGCAAAACCTACCTCCACAATGGTTGAGGGAGTAGAAGAAAATCGTCTGTCCTCTTTGATGAGGGCTGTTATGGTTACTTTTTTACTTGGCGACCATTCTTGCGTAGCCGCCGTGCCACACAGGATGACCTCCATGGAGGTTCCCCCTCCTTGGATCTGAATCGACCGTCTCGAATATTCTGGCGTTGTCACGCAGCCTCTGACCTAAATATATATCAAGATGAATAATAAAAACAAATTATGATGAAAATAATACTTTACCCCACATTATTTAGCAACATCATTTATAACTGAATAGCTCTACACTTGCATCTTTAAGCTGTACATCGAAATCCACACAAATTGTAACTTAAACTCAACAAATTTTGACAAGCATAGCATTAAAATTTTGTTTTACTTGGATGTGGAATATCAAAGTTACAACATTTTTATGAATGGCATTATATCATGAAACAATGATATCCATAATATCAAGTTGTTATCAACAGTATGCGAATAAGTGAGCTATAAATAATATCACACACTTACATTTTCTTATGTTCAGAGTGTAGTATATATTCAATTTCAAATATTTCATATTTTTCTACAATAATGTAAGTACTGTTTCATTCCACATGAATTTTAGAAAATTACCATAAATGTCATTTAATATGCTACAATAAGGAGCTTCTGTATTGTCTAATGTAAAAAAATGAAATATCTTTAATATCACCGAAAAGTGACAAAAGCCACCTGACATATTTCCATATACTGCAATGCCATGCATATTCATTATTATTATAGACATATTCATCAATATTAAATGTGTGACACAGTCACCTGTATTTGGTACTGCCGTCCCCCACCCTTTCAAACAAAAAAACATACATAAAAGACTTGTTGGGACAACAGACACATTTATTACAAAGTGTAACATAGACGATTACGGTTTCTTACAAACAGCCCCCTGGTTCTACTATTATCATAATCATTATTATTACCTCCACGACGTCTCCCTCAACGCTTAATCTTCGCCTTTTTGCCGATCCCTTGGCCTCGGCCACGGATACCGTTGCCGGTCTTACAAATCGGTCGAATGCTGCGATGTCGTATTCGAACGCGCTCACATTTGTAATGACCTGAAAGAAATGAAACAAAATACAATCCTCATAAAATATAATACTATTAAAGCCAAACTAAATAAAAATGCCTTTAATCACAACAATCGCTACTATAAAACCACGAAAAATAAAAATCACAATAATCTACATGAACATGTACATGACATTTTCAAAAATTATACAAAAACAAATCAAATACACGTTCAGCAAAAAATATATGTCGATATGAACAACATATTAAATACGAGTATTATTCAAGCTGATTTGATCTATTATTTGTGTATATTGTAATTTGTTGTATGTTGGAGGCTTGGCGAATAAAAGTCAATCAATCAATCTATTATTATATATACTAGTAGGCTTAGCATTGGGTCTACTTACTTTGGATTTGGGAGTTAGGCGACCACTCCCCTAATATATTGGAGCACGTTCGTTATGAATGCCCCTTTCCCCACCGGCAATTTGATAACTTGTAGTCTTAGTTTTTCATCGGTCACATTTGAGTTAACGTAAAGACCGAAAAAATGTGCCCCATCGGCATCAGCATCCCCATGTGCAGCCGATCCGGCGCTTACTAGGCCTCCTCCAGCCGCTGATTTTGTAACTGCTTCTATAACCATGCCGGATATGATTGCGTCACCCCGTCGTTTTCTCACACTGAACTTCTCAGCAACTACTATTTTTATTGTACAAGCCATTTTAGTACCGACTTTCTCGAAAAAACATAAATATGCACTCTCTTGACTACGTTCTATGAACAGTGTAGAATTTACTCTTCATTTACAAGCACTATCTCTCATTGCATAAATGTTCATTGCGTCAAAGTAGTGTTATTAAACATGCTCAATTGTATTTAAAGTGGGCCTTTGGTGTGTGCTTAGCCCACCAGGTAGTATGGACTCCTGCATTCAATCAATGTGTTTGTTTCATGTTCAGATTAACAATGCGCTGATGTGGTACACGGGTGCAGAGAAGAAGGACTTTGACAGCCGATGGAAAGGATTCCTCATCATCAAGAAAGCCATGGAAGACAGGGTAAGCTTCAGGGTGATGGAACCGGTTGAAATGTTACCTCTATTTACAAATCCAAATGGAATCGGTTGAAATATTACATCTATTTACTAATGGAAATCGTTAACATGGTGTCAGACTCCACTGCCATCAGACTAGTTCCCTATCGACAACATCCATGTAGAGAAATTCAATAGTAGTTCAACACACTAACCAAGCAAAGATTCAAACTCCTGACGTCTCATTAGCAAGTCGAGCGAGTAACCAAGTCTTACCAGGGTACTCCCATTAAAGACAATGCAGGATATCGAGTATTTGTAATGTAGCTAGTGAAAAATGATGGGTTAATGGACCGTTTATATATCAACCTGGGATGGATAATAAGTAGTTCAAATATTGCACAGTACCCGTAGAAAGAATATGTAAGACTATGTACAAAGTAATGTCGCTTTTTTGCGGATTAAGTAAGGAAGAAGAAACTCATAATCTCTATAAAGTAATGAGGCCTTAGAACTGAGTAGAGAAACAAGCGAAGAAGTAGGACATGAATTAAATGAAGCTGAATTAGCTTTGGTGTAGACTTTTGACTCTCTCTAGAAGACGTGTGCTCTTTATGAACAGCTCAGGAGAAGTGGAAAATATAGGTGTGGCAAGCAAGTGTAATGCATGCTATATCAATACCTTGGGTGGTTGCACATCCCAACACAAAGGGTGTGGAATGTGCTTGCCAGAGAAAGTATGTGTGACACTCTAATAATGTAACAGGTGTCACTAAAGAAATGAGTGACAATTGAATAAGAGGCCACACAACAAAGACAAGACAATAATATATACAAATGCAAAGGTCTTCTTAAGGTCAAGTCACTACAACTTCAAGAAAAACACTTCCTGAAAATAAGTCATTGAGTGCTATACCTTAGCTGCCCACCTGAAGCCTGTGTGATAGTTTCCAAAGCACACAAATTTAGTGTGATTTCTTTTGTGCAAATTAAAGTTCTATTAGAAGTATTGTTGAAATTCCATCAGCATCTTCTTTGTCTTTGTTAATAAGAGTTATCAGAGTCAAACTAGCATGGTGTCATCGTGCAATCCTGAATGTGTGTGTGTCATTTTTTAAAACGATATTTAATCTTAATTTTAAAAAATATTGTTGTGATTTATATCGTCTGTATTATCTTTTTCTCATTTTCAGTTACATGGGAAGAAGAGGCATCTGCGAGCCCTGTTGATAGATCGGGTTTACCTTCAGCATGAGATGAGGATGCTAGTCCAGGCCAAGCATGTTTACACTGATCTTGATAAACAGATCCATAGTGATCTGTTCACACTGTCAACAAGCAGGTACAGTGAGGTAAGAGTCAGTAATAGTTGAGACATGTTTTATTGAATGTGATGGTGTACAATCCTGTATGAGTTTTGATACAGCCTGTGAGACTTATGCACATTAGCCGCTATGAGCTACAGCAAAGTAATCTGTGAGATGAAATGTACATTAACTGGGGCATGGTATGTGCCTGACCATTTTGTGTGGAAAAAGCCTGTGGCCATCAGCAAGTAAAGTGAGGTATGATTCAGAGGTTGATAAGCTTGAATGTGATGTGTATCTAGATGTAGATTGGAACACAGACTGTGAGTAAATTTTTACACTGGTTATCATCTGGTCCTGAGAGAAAAGAATGGTTAGTTGTATACATGTATAGTGATGTACATGTATGATGTGACATCAGTAGACGTAAGAGAACCAAATGGGGGAAGGGCTGAAATGACGTTCGCCACTGTGACAATTGCTTCAGGCTTTATTGCATCAAAGAAATATGGTTAGGTTTTTAGTTTGGTTATATGTAAGCTTGTTATGATGTTGAGGTGAGGGTTAGGTACAGAGTGTGGTCAAGGGTTGAAGTTCAGTGTAGGATACTGACTGTAGATCAATCATCACTAGAGTGTGTTTCATAGAACTGAGCTTGGATGTAATCGTGTAGTGAAGTTTTAACCAGCTTTGATTTGATGGTTTGGTTTGTTTTACCTGACTGGTAAGAAAGCATGTGTTTGCTTGTAAGTAAGCAACCAGGGGACCAACGGCTTTAAGTCCCCTCCGAGAGACTTGGTAATGAGGATTAATGCCTTACCAAAGGGCAATAGTGCATCAACAATTACAAGACCACTGCTCTACCACCCAGCCACCGTGTCTCCTCTGAGCTGCAATGCATTCACCTTTGTCTGTTTGTCTTCCTTGTGAATGAATCCAGGTGCGTAAGAAGGCCCAGATCATGCTGTTCAAGATGATGGATCACTTTGTGTCATCGGTGAAGCTAATCATTCCGAAGGTCTTAGTCAACCTCAGGCCAGACCCAGACATCCCACATCACCAGTTCAAGGTAAAATATTTCATTTTTGTACGCTTTTTGTTTGCACCCCATTCTGTGCCCATGAAACTGCTGCCAATTTCTTTTCTCCTCCAGCAGAGTGATTAGCAAATGATGATAATTATAACTACATTTATGATGCATACATCTATTCTATAGGATGCTTTAGCCAACTGGCTTGTGTAGAGGCATAGTTTGTTTATAGTAATTGTTCGTAAACAAGACGGAAGAGGTGGGCTTGGATTTATGATATCACAATTTATGCTCTGCTACAGGGAGCCCTCTATGTACTAAGTGGGTACAGCATGAACAGCACCTGGGCATGTCTACCTTACTGGTCAATCCTGAAGGACGTATGGTTAGGACTGGTCAATGCTGGTCACTCTGAGAAGCTGTCCATCATGAAGGTCTTAGCTCAGGTCATGATGAAGATCAACAAGGTCTTTGACACGTCGGCCATTACTGTCAAGGTTTGTACCCAATGATGTATCTCAGTTTGCGGAATTTATATGCAATTTTTCAATATGTCATTTTGGTAATTAATGCAAGGAAAAGTCTTTTTCAAGTGCCTGTATTAATTAATTAAGAGTTATTATACGTTGAAACCTGTATAGATAGCCTGCCTGAGGGGCACATAAAAACAGTGCAATGCAAGTTTACTACATCTACACAAAATATTCAGTTCAAATATTTTCTAAGTAGGGGAGCCTTCCAAAGTTGCGACTGTGCCCCGACGCGTCGGGGCGCAGAGCAGGATATGAGAACAAAGGAGGCGTCTTTCTGCGCCAATTTGCGCCCATTTGCGCCGGGTACGAGAGGACGCAATTTGGTTTCCAGCTCATTAAAATCTGGCTATTGTTTGGAGTTTCATTGTTACGAGATAGCCCCGCCCCGGCGTCCCGGCACTTGACATTTGTGAATGGGAGCTAAAACTTTGAAAAGCTTTCGCGCCGCGCCCTTTCGCGCCCGGTCCGGCGCATTAGTTAGCCCTGTAATCCCTGCTTGTGTGTCGCTCTCGTCTTGCGAGATTTGACTCTGAAAAGATTTACTTTGGCTACTGATTTGTTTTAATATTATTTTACGTAGATGACATTGGTTACAATTTTTGTTTTTATTGTTTATTTCCCTCTCAACATCGGAGTTCTGTAGGCGTCAATGTTGGCATGATTGTTCATTATTTCATCTCCTCCTGTTCTGTCCATGATTGTGTTCAATATCAATTTTAATACAAATTGATTTGTTCACGAAAAAAAATATTATTTTATACTTACCCCACTCTCTCTGACATTGTTTTCCTCATGCATGTTTTGACACTGTATTTGTTTCATATTACATTAAATTTGTGTATATTTCCTTTTTCTAGCGATGTTATCGCATGTTTCGGTTTTCTTGTTTTGTTTTCTTAAATTTTCATTAATTTTTCGTTGTATCTTGTAAACCGTTCCGTCGTATGATCATTATAAATCATATAATTATATCGATCATCAATCTGTTATTTCAATACATAGGTCCTTTAAATCTACGTAAAATTAGAGAACGTATTTTTAAATCCGTGATTTTGAAAATGATACTTAATCAAGAACGTCGTAATTACTTTCTCCTTGAAATGAATTTGCAGAGCGTTTTATATGTCTTACGATTTTTTAATGCAAATTATATCCGTATTGTCAAGAACATCATCAACATGTTTCGTTAGAAAGAAGATGCTCATTTTCAGAATGTTGTTTCTTTGCAAAACACTAATGTTACGAACAAAATTAAATACACCGTACCCGTATCATCGGGGAAATCGCAAAACTCCCAGGGAGATTATCAATTGCAAATCAACATAGTAAATTATGCCTAAATCGTAAGAATAGAGCATGCATTAAAAAGAAAAGCGTTACTAGGAAATGATGTTTGAAATTTCACGTCGATCATTTCAAGAAGAAATTAGTTTTTCATTCTGTTCCAAAGAAATTTTATCAAATATTTCTTTGCGAAGAAGGGGGGTTACAGCCGCGGCCAGTATTAGATCTAGGTCATTGTTGTGAAGAATTAAAATACGTATATATTGTGCTAAATTGGGGCCACGTGGTATCGAAAGAGCGTAGTGCGTTCTAGAACAAATACAGGCCATGGCAATTCGTTGAATTGCTTCTCGTAACATTGTTACAGAACTGTCTCGCTGTCTAAATAAGGATCCATCCCGGGATCCATCAGGCATGTGTTGGTATCAAGTAGTAGATGGAATTTATAATGATTGCGTTATTTTGGGCCATTGATTTTTTTTTTTGGCTAGCCCTTATTCTTCTAGTTCTACTAGGTTATCGAGAAACACAAATAGTGTTGATATTTTCCGCAATCCCTTTAGCGCCGAGGGTAGAAAAGCCTATAGAAAAGTCAGCTGGACAATAGCAATTTAATGTTGGTCGAACAATCAGGGAGAAATACTGACAAACGGGTACACGATATTAGCTCACGTCTTCAATATAACCAGGGAATCCTGATATAACTATTTAAGCACATGCTCACAATATGAATATAAAATCTGGCTATTGTTTGGAGTCTCGTCACGAGATAACCCCGCCGGCGCACTTACCGGCGAAGCGCTTGACATTTTGTGAATGGGAGCTTAACCACTTTGAAAAGCTTTCGCCCTTTCGCGCCTTTCGCGCCCGTTCCGACGCATTTAAGTTATTCCTGTATTAAATCCCGCGTGTGTGTCCGCTCTCGTCTTGAAAGATTTGACTCTAAAAATATTCACTTTGGCTACTGATTTGTTTAATTATTATTTGACGAATATGACATTGATTTAGATTGTTGTTCTGATTGTTTATTTCTCTCCCAACATCGAAGTTTTGTAGGCGTTAACGTTGGCATGATTGTTCATTTCTGTTCATGAATGTGTTCAATACTTGTATTATATTAATTTGTTCACGAACAAAACAGAAACGATATGTATAATTGTATTCCTTCTGTATGTTTTGACACATGATTTGTTTCATATTGCATTTATTTTGTTTGTTTCCCTTTAATGGTTGCCTGATATGTTTTGCAATATTTTCTTTCTCATATTGCAGCGAGTTTATCAGATGTTGTTCCGTTTTCTATTTTGTTTTATATTATTTTCGTTGTATATTGAAAAGCGTTCTGTCATCCGATCAAAATAGGTCATATATCTGTTCTTTCACATGCAAGATCGATTTAAAGAATAGAAACGTAGGTTCTCTAAATCTTCGCCAAATCAGCTATTGTATTTCAAAACCCGTGATTTAAAAATGATACTTATAATCAAGGACATTGTAAGATTCTCCTTGAAATAAGATTATAGGGCGTGTATAAATATGTCATACGAAACAAACAAACATCTGCAAATTAAAAATATTACAAAAATGATACCCGTATTGTCGGGAGCCTGCATCATCAAAACGTTTCGGTAGATGGAAGACGCTCTTTTCGAAATGCACTCACCAAAATTCTGCTCGAATCATAAGGAACACTGTCTCCTGCAAAATTATAAAACTAATTTTACGAAAAATGAATATCTGCATCATCGTGGAAATCGATATACTCCCAGAGAGATTATCATTTGCAAATCAACATTGTAAATTATGTTTGAATCGTATGGGACCTTGAATGAACAGAGCATACCGATTTCAGAAGAAAAAACAGTGTTTATCGGACATGATGTTCGTTATTTCCACCTCGAACAATTCGAAATCGCTTATCTGTTCCAAACATGAAATTCGATCGAATATTTCTTTGCGAAGAAACTGTATTGATGGTGGCATTTGTCGTAACAATTTGTTGTCATCAATTGCTCGTGAGGTTTTGACGTTTCATATTTATTAGCTAGCGCTAGTAAAGTCTTTTTTAACGTGCCCTGTATATAGTTATAAGGCCTGAACACGTCATGTTCACATTGGGTGTTAGCATACGGATATTATAGTACATGTAACTTTTACAAGCACTTTGTTATTGCAACACAATGACAAAAGACAGCTCTTTGAGCAGCTAATAGTTGTTGCGCCCATTGTTCCGCACATAGGCGGCTATATAACCCTTTAATCACAATAGCACCGACCCTACCCACGCACACATACACAATCACCATACTCGGAATAAACTATTGTAATCAATCATTTATGAAAGTAAAATAAAGATGTTTACGCTTAGTGTTTGGATGTCACACTATCTACTGGATAGTCATAACCGTGTACAAAATCAATGTCAAGTGTTAGTGCATATCATTTTGCATTTTCACTTTATTACTTGGCCAAATTACATCCAATGAAAGGGATTTAGTAACATTACTTTGTGGACATATCGGATCATACCAATACATATTTTATTAATCACCCATCACTTTTGCAATTGTCAACAAAGTTACTAAATCCCTTTAACTTGGATTTTCTCACATTACCTTATCAGTGGGCATATTAGCTCACAATGATGTAGTTACTTGATCCCTTCGATAGTGCGTTTTTTCCATTGTAATTGCTGATTTGCAGAAAATGCGTTCGAATAGAGCTGCGCTCAAATTTGTGAAGATATCGTTGCGTTTAGATCTATTTATTTGTCCATTAAACATATAGTATTGTACTTGTTCTATTCTTATCGATGTTAGTTATTCTATAGCTTTACATAATTATGAGAGGTTTTCACAATTATTGGTGACATCCTATATAATGAAATATTTATTATTAAACACGTATTCGGACTCCTTTTGCGCAATTTGTCAAGAATTCTGAAAACTTATACATTTGCACGTTATAACCTCGATATGAAGATGGAAAACACGGTACGAGCGCCTGATGATATCGAAATAAAAAGAATATTACTGTACAATAATTATAAAAAGTAAAATTGTTGAGTGTAAATAATGATTTTAAAAAAGAAACTGAAGAGGAATCCACAGCGGAGGCGGTTGGTGTTGATCGGAGAGACAAATAGCATAATAATAAATAACAATACGTCCAACTTTCTCTCTCTCTCTCGTTTTCTCAATGTCATTTTCTATCTTCATCTCTCATAGTGTTTTCTGTTCCGCGATTTTTGATGAGATCGCGTTTCGACTTACTCCTAAATAAAATTAGATGATCATAATTATAACGTAGAACCAGATTTGACCCTATCTGAAAAATTCATTCAAATATATAACAATCATTGAAAGATAAAGGAATAATACAAATGTGACTTAGTAAAATGTCACAGACGAAAAGATGACATGAGAAATGATTGTTTCTCTCTCTGTATGTCTTAATTTCTCTATATCTCTTGCTCGCTTTCTCAGCGCCATTTTCCATCTTCATCTTTGGTACTGTTTTCCGTCCCAAAGTATTCCTTTCGATCTTGGGATAAATTATTATACCATAACCTCGATATGGAGAAGGAAAACACAGGACGAGCGCCTGATGATTTATATTATAAAAAGTAAAACTTTTAAATGTAAATCTGTGTTGCATCAAAATGATATGAAAAAAATGTTTATTATGCTATGATATTGACGTTACTTATATACGTCGGACATAATACTTTAGCGAAAAGATATAAATAAACCCCAAAAAGTAACTAACAAAAAAATCAGAGCTGGGGGTGATCGGAGATTCGGAGAGACAAATATCATAATAATAAATACAGTACAGACTACGTCCATCTTTCTATCCCTCCCGCTCTCTCTCTCTCTCTCTCTCTCTATCTCTCTCTCTCCCATTGTCTGTATGTATGTCTGTCTTTCTCTCTCTGTCTTTCTGTCAATGTCGTTTTCCATCCTTATCTTTCATGTTGTTTTCTATTCCGACATTTGCTAGTATGCCGGCATCATTCCTACTAGCTTGAGACAAATTATTATAACATTTCCTGATAATGTACACAAAATTATACCTTATATTTATTATAGGAAAGGAAAATAGAGAACGAGGGACTGATAATGTCGAAATGAGAAGAATACTACTGTATAAAAATCATAGAAACTAAAAGTTTTGATTTTGAATGTAAATCTTTGTTGCGTCAAAATAAAATGATACGTTCATTTACGATATTTACAGAAATAATATACATCGGACATTATACTTTAGCACGAAAGGGTTATCTAGAAGAAGGTGGACAACATTATAAGAAAAAAAATAAACTTTCTTTTATTTATAAAAAAATAAATAGCAGAAATACCCTACCAAAACCGAAGAAATCTTGAAGAGGAAGACAAGAAAAAATAAGTATGAAAAGGACACAACAAATTACAAAAAAGGATAGGATTCTAGAGCGGAAGATGATAGGGAAACGTAATAGTTTGTAAGTATTGGCAAATTTTGACAAAGTATATACAAACAAAAATGACCCAGAAATATTTTAAAGTATTTTAGACCTATATAGAATATACGAAAAGATTTATGTCTTAGACCCCTACAGCTAAGTTACGTAAGAGGAACAATGAACGTGGCCAAGGGTAAAGGTCGTTGTCATGGTTGTAAACTCCAACAATAGAAGAACGGAACGGAAGTTACGTAAGAGGAACAATGAACGTGGCCAAGGGTAAAGTTCGTTGTCATAGTTGTAAACTCCAACGGAAGGAACGGGTTAAAGTTTTATTGACATGATAGGTTGAACGAGAACACAGATGGAGACGAAGACAAATACATTAAATTCTTACGTTGTTTGCACTTCTTTCTTTATTGTTTCGTAACATATAATGAATCACTATATTTTCAATATCATTTATTTTCGAATAAATAAAAGACTACCAAGACTTGACGGCGATTAACTCCTTATTAGCCACACCCTTTCAAAAAAAAAACACTAGAACGCGATGCGGAAATAAAACACACTGAGGCACAACGCCAATTTCACGAAAATCCTGACGTATTCAAAGAGGGAGGGGGAGGAGGGAGACAGAGAGAGAGACAGACAGACAGAGATAGATAGATAAATATATATAAGAGAGAGAGAGAGATGATTGTGATGAATTATGATTTTGTTCTAATCTCTGTCATTCATTTAGCTCTTTCCATTACAAACAAAACAAATCAAATATGCGTACAAAAATTCAATAAATATTTTATTGATACAGCAACCTCATATCAAAATAGGGTTCTAAGAGATGTATAGATAGAAAAAAATTAACAAAATTAAGCGGGAGGCAAAACTAAAACAAAATGAATATTTCAAATTATGAGAAACGAAGTCGAAAGCATTCAAAGTAAATTTTTTTTTTCGAGAATAAAACAATGTTCATCTCAAAATTCATTTCCCAAATAGTCCTATATTTGATTTGCACATTTAAAAGAAAGGGCATTTAGTGTAGATCATGACATAATGTTGGTCAGAATATAGTTACAAAATGTGTCGAAAACCCATGTAAAACGATGGCTTAGGCCTATTATGTATGGCTCGGTTGATAATCGGCCGAGCTTTAGCAGACGACAATCATTGACAATGGGGAAATGAATGGAGGTATCGACCGATCTGCGCGTGCGGCGGTGCTTACGCAATTTGTATTGTGAGTGTATTAAAAGGAAAGACGTGAAGCTTCAGCAAAATAAGACGGCAATTTCCTCCAAAAAACAGACCTTATTTTTGTATTGATGAACAAAACTTATATTTTTAGAAAAAAAAAGTCTGATCTTTAATTTTTACATTTACTAAAAATCACGAAAATGACTGACTGAGGCGCAATGAGCAATGAAAATAGAAAGCACCGCCAAATTTTCAATTACTGGCGATGTAACCGAAATCGCTCCGTCACAGATTTACACGACGGGAACGTGGACTGCCACGTGTGCCATTTCTTTCAAGGCACTGGCCCGTGCCCGGCATTGCCTTAAAAGGACGTCACATTACCTTAAAAGGATGTCACCGTGGCAGTACACGTTCTCGTAAAATCTAAAAGCCCCTATTCGCCGTGAGTGGGCTCGCTCTCAAAGGGTTATGCTATTTTTTTCACTTTCTCTTATAATGTTGTCCACCTTCTTTTAGCTAACCCTTTTGTGCTAAAGTGTATAATGCCCGATGTATATTATTTCTGTCAATAACATATAATGAACGTATCATTTTATTTTGATGCAACAGAGATTTACATTCCAAATCAAAACTTTTACTCTATAATTTGTGTACAGTAACATTCTTCCCATTTCGACATTATCAGCCGCCCGTTCTCTATTTTCGTCCCCTATAATAAGTATAAGGTATAATGGGTAAATCATCAGGGATATGTTATAATAATTTATCTCAAGGAAGGGATGATGCCGGCATACAAGCAAATGGTGGAATATAAAACAACATGAAAGATGTAGATGTAAAACGACATTGACAGAAAGACAGAGATAGAAAGACAAACAGAGAGTGGGAGAGAGGGAGAGAGAGGGGCGGAGAGATAGAAAGTTGGACGTAGTCTGTACTGTATTTATTATTATGATATTTGTCTCTCCGATCACCCCCCACACAGCTCTGATGTTTTTCTTTAGTTAATTTCTTTTTGTTTGTTTATATCTGTCCGACGTAAATAAGTACCGTCAATATAGCATAATAAACCTTTTTTCTTCTTCATATCATTTTGATGCAACAGAGATTTACATTCAAAAGTTTTACTGTTTATAATTATTGTACAGTAATATTCTTCTCATTTTGAAATCATTAGGCGCTCGCTCTGTTTTTTCCTTCACCATATCGAGGTTATGGTATAATAATTTATCTCAAGATCGAAAGAAATACTTTCGGAATAAAAGCAAATAACGGAATGGAAAACAGTACCAAAGATTAAGATGGAAAATGGCGCTGAGAAAGCGAGAAAGAGAGAGAGAGAGAGAGAAAGAGACATACAGAGAGAGAAAACGTGGAAACGAGATCTCATTAAAAATCGCGGAACAGAAAACACTATAAGAGATGAAGATTGAAAACGACATTGAGAAAACGAGAGAGAAAGTTGGGCGTATTGTCATTTATTATTATGCTATTTTCTCTCCGATCAACCCCCACCCGTTCTGGTTTCCTCTTTAGTTTTCATTTATCATGATTTACGTTCAGAAAGAGTTTACAATTTTTGTTAATGACAGAATTAACGTAACTTGATCAAAATCGGTTCAGAAACAGCTGAAATATCAAAAATACATCTGTTCAGATTTTCGTCGATTCATATCTATATACTAACTTGGGGGAGGGTATAGAAGAGTGTTAAAAAAGTCACTTTAGAAATATGGTTATTATTACCATTAGTATTTTTATTATGCATTTTAGAAAGATTTTCATTTACTGATCATGACGCACCGTGAGTTCATTGATTACCAAAAAAAAGGTCAAACTCTCCCGTCTGACTATTGCAAAGAACGGCATGAGAGGAAAAGACACGACGCAAAAAGAATACATCGAGTTTTATTTTAATACAATATGGGTTGTTTATTAGAACCAAGTCAAGGGAGGAGAACAAAAACAGGATTTGGCTGACAAAATATAAATTGTTCCAAGCTCAGGCTGTGGCGATATGCAACGCGTAGCGTGAATAATGGCGGGAGAGAATGATAATTCCTTTGTCCATTACGACGCTAGAATAATATCGCGACGTGGGAATTGCACAAATACGTTGATAAGAATTCAAAATACAAACATAAACAAGCGTCCCAAACAGTAATTAATTTGCCGACTATAACCGCATACATGTATTCATTCACATCATTCGTCTTTTATTTTTTGTTGTTGGGGACAATCAAGCTGGCAATTAAACAACCATTCATCGTACACATGCAGTCATCTTTATTTCACATTTCTTACAGTCGTCACAAATATTAAAAGGAGGCGTATTAAACAAAAAAAACAACAAAAAAAATCATGATTTATTCTGATCAAGATGAACGAGTGTGTTGATTGCCCCCCAAAACAAAAACGCTCCCACCAGACAAGTTCAGGCTGTGCTGTAGCAATGTACATCGCAAAGCTTCCACAATGATTGGAAAGATAATACCCCGCCCGTTACGACGCAAAACGGCGCGGGAAGAATAGATCGCGACGCGAGAAGAATACATCAAGTTTTTACAAACAATGGGATGTTTATCAGAACGAGAACAGGAGGAGGGGAAGACAGGATTTGACTGACAAATACACTCTGTATAGCAAGTTTAAGCTGTACCGCGGCGTTAATGTGCATCGCGCATCACGAGCGAGATAATCTTCCATCGCCTGGTAGGACGCGAAAGGGCGCAAGAAGAATAGAGCGGGTTTATACCAACAATAGACAGTTTCTTTTCATATGCAAGAATCAGGCGAGGGTGACTATCGCGCCCCTTCGCGCCCTTTCGCGCCTGAATGCGTCTCTTGAAAACCGACCGTTCTATTCATCGCGCCCCGACGCGTCGGGGCACAGTCGCAACTTTGGAAGGCTCCCCTAAGTTGAAGGCAGTATCGCATTACACCTTCTCTATATTATTTCTGTTTCCTGTCTTCATGAAGCTGAAGAAAAGAAAATATGACAGAACTTTTAGTCTGTGCCCTCCTGCCAGGCACACAATGAAATGACCAATATTTGCAGTATATTAGGAAATAAATTTAAGTTCTTTTTCTTTTCCTTACTAGGTTTCAGATGGTGCCAGGAGCAAGGCCAGTGATTTGGTACAGGGTTTGAGCATCAGCATAACGTCTGAGCAAGAATCAGCATCAGTACAGAGGTTACAAGAACACAATCAAAGCAACATGAGGTGAGGAGAATATTTTCAGGAGATAGCAGTAAATGAATAAAAAGTGAACTACCCACAAATGTGTTTTTTAAAAGTACTATGTCCCATTTGCAGGCCAAAAAATGAAAAGGTTAAATTCCAACAGCATTTGAAAGACAATACTAATTTAGAACTTTCCTAAAAAGGGGCTTGAAAATGTCTTTAAGTGGGAAAATAACGACTATTAGTTGTCGAATCGACTTAGGAGCTATAGAGCCAGTAAGTAATAGTCTGATTTTTCAGACCATTGTACCGAATGGTCGTACGTTTTATGCTGCGCAAAGATTCAATCAGTTTAATTTTGGCCATTACAAGAAGTGGGTTATTGATGTAGACAAATGCTCATGTACCCTTTACAGCTCATTTTATGTATGTTATTACCAAAGATGAAAAAGCCAGTCAGTCACTCAATAGTGTCTGACAGTGAAGTCTAGCAAGTAAACGGGTTTCCTTGCATAATTTGAATATTAGGACACTGCTAACGTTTAAATTTCACAGATAGGACATACATGACATATTCTTAATTCCTGCAAAGTTCTACAGAATTTGATGTTGGCTGCAAAAGGGACATAGTATCTTTAAAGTCTTCCAACAAGAAAGAGCAAATTGTTTGCCAATAAAAATAAGTAAAATTTATCTACCCACCATCACAGTATCTACCATCAAAGGTATTTGCATTTTTAACATTCAATAGTAAGTGTGAAGTCCAGACTTAAACTCTCTCTCATTGTTTAATTTTTGAAAATAATGAGGTCTGTGTGCTCTTGGCACCTGTAAAGATAATGACAAGAACGCATTGTACAGACAGTGAGATGGAGTGTGCAGCAGGTGATGTGATGATCCACCATATGAATGATCTCGAAGAATGTTGTGTTTTTCTTCAAATTTTGAGTAAATCAAAGTGTAATCCCTCATACTTTTATTACAGAGTGTATAACGAGCTGGTATCAGAGCTGGTGGATGTAATAGAGCAAGGCAAACTGTAAGTATACTATTCCAAAAACAAATTTACCAGTGAATAATAACACATTGACCAAAAACACGAGTAGTATGCCTGGATCAACCACAGTTGATCAGTTGATCAAGATAGTTTTATGTTCATGGTTTTTTTTTTTGGGGGGGGGGTTGTTTTGTTTTTGCTATCGTCAGGTGCATATTCATAATCATAACACGATTTCTAGTAGATTACATAATTGTCATTTTGTTTATCTCTTAACGTGATTATTTCTATGTTCATTCTGCGTTTGATGCTATTTATACGTGGTTGATAATGATATTATTTTGTGATTTGACGTCAATGTATTTGATCAGAATTAAGAGTTTACTAAGATTTGATTTAGTTTTGGATTTAATATCAATAAATTTGATTTGATTTTACATGATTAGGTTAATCATGTTCCACTGTTTTCATCCCGTTTGTCTTCTAGGCGATGGAAGTTTTCTCAAATGGCGGCAAGCCTCCTCCGTCTTCAGCTGAGGGTAGACACCCCTCCACCGATCCCTGTCATACGACTCTTCACATCCCTCCTTGTACATGACACGCTTAACTTAAGAAAGGTAAACGGTGCTTCGATTTAGAGCCACTCTATTCTTGTGAATATGATCATTAGGGATTAATTATCTTGAAAGAGAAGAGAGGACTAGTTGAAAGAGTGGAAAGAGAGAAAAGAGGAAGAGTAAGAGTAAAATTTAGAGGGGGAGAAAAAGGGACCATTTCATGAGGAAATGTTCTTTTGATTATAGAATATTCTCATTTATTTAGAGGGAAAATTATCGAGTTCGTTTTTTTTTCTTCTTTCCTGATAGATCAAGATCAGATGTAATCTTATTCTATTCCAGACTCACCCTTTACAGAGATACTATCAAATATATGAGAAGAACTTCTTTCTTCCATCAGTATTGATTCATACATGGCCTATATATTAGTTGGTTATTTATTCAATGAAATGGCATGCGGGAGTTGGCAACTCATTAACAAATTATTTGAACGTTCAAATATTTGAGTGTCATATGGCCCAAAGCATGGGTAATATTAGTTCTATACAATAAGCCAAAACAATTTTGTTCATCACACAAACATTATTGCATGGATTCTTCTATCCCCAGCTTGCCATTTCAGCGATGGGTGCAATACTGAAGCAGCTGAAGCATCCGCACAAGAAGGTGCCTCTGGACCCCTACGCCACAGCTGGATGCCCCGCCCCTCCTGACGATGCCCTACCCAACCCTGGGGAGCGGGCTGATAACAAGTGGACCCAGTACCAGTGTGACAGGTTACCCACCACCCAGGAGAATTGGGACCAGTGTGTCTTTGTGGAGAAGACACACTGGGGCTACTATAATTGGCCCAAGTAAGTTGTTGCTTGATAATTCGAGCTAATGTCATCCCTTGATTGAGTGGCAGATAAAAAAAAGGGAGGGGCACTGTGGGGCAGTGCCCTTCCCTCCTATGGAATTTGGTTTCAATTTGTTGAAGTTGAAGTTGGGAATGGTGTCACTGTTAAACATTGACCACAGAGCAATTGTCAATAGAGCATGTGTTACAAATCCAATGTCTGACTGTGATCTAACACCCTTGAAACTCTCCCTTTGCCACAGGAACATGCAGATCTACGCCCCATTTGATGAACAGCCCAAGCTTGACCGTAGCAGAGAGGAGCTGTCGGAGACAGAACAGATCATCTATGATCACTTCAGCAATGCAGAGTTTGTAGAAAAACTAGTAGGTTACCTGTCCCTAGAAGACAAGAAAGGAAGAGACAAGTTCGACAACAAGAAATACACGGTCTTCAAGGTAAGTAAAGTATGGGACATTGCAGGATCCTTTTGTAATTCAATTTTGTAAGATATTGCAATGTAATCAGATAAAGAAACATGAACATGAAAAACCTTCCTGATTAGGACCCCTAAAACTTTTGTGTTAAGTAAAATTGTGATTGTGTAGATTACTCAAAATCCCAATCAGAGAAAAGTCCCAGTAGGCTGCGAATCGTAGTGATGTTGGACCAGTGGCATCTTATTTGGAAAAAGAACTGTTTCCCTGGCATTTAAAAAAAACTATTGCTAGGTACGTATTTTTCCGTAATGTACAGGACTATAAGACTTCACCTCATGTTGCCCCCAACATGTTACTGGGTAAAAATTTGCTAAGCAATTGCTGAGACATACACTCATGCTTCTGAATCTGCTTTTCACTTGGTTGCATTGTTTTTGCTCTTAGATAATTATAAAGGAAATTTGACCTGTTGGTAAACACAATCGCTAAATTGGGAATTCAACTGAAAATGTTTGAAAATGGCTGTTAAAAAAGAATATGGCTGTTATTAAAAATTATGAATGTTCTTGAAAAATTGAATTGAATTGAATAAAAAATTCCCTGCAATGGAAAAACTGTTGTGGGATAGTCAAAATTGCTGCCTGAAAAAAATAAAATAGAGCACACATGGTAAAAATATAAAGGTTTTATGCCAGCAGTTTTGACCAATGCAAATGTATTAATAATTGTTGGAAATGATGATGTATGTTAAATTTGGGTATTCATTGAAATCATAGAGCCAAGATGTATCATTGTTCTGTTCTGATTTAATTTTACCGTAAAACACTGTTGTTTTATTTCTCAGGGACTGTTCCGTAACTTTGGGGACACTTTCCTGCCAGTCTTCCAGCCCCACATAGAAAGGTTGTCCAAGGAGGCACTGGAGAGTAGCCAGCGGAGTATGATGGAGATGATGGCCGGTGTTGTACGAGGCAGCAAGCACTGGGGATTTCAAAAGGTATTCTGTACTGGTCAAACAGCAGTATATCTGTACCCATCAGTGCAAGAAGCTCAAACTGTGCAAATATTTATATTATATAGATTTGATATGGTTTTCATGAAATATGAAGCTAGAGATCAATGCACAGTGTTGCATTGAGATGAACAATGAACAATAAAGATGCTATGATTGCAAACTTGTCTCATAGACTTTGATTTGTTAAACAGGTTCGTAAACATATGGGTGTAAGGTATAATGCATCATCAACTGTGGTAAGAGGCCAGCTAGACCACGGCCCTTTTGCATAAAACCTACCATTGATGTTAATAGTAAGTTCAATGGAATTCTTGATTTTATGGGCCGTTTTATGTTGCCATGGTAGTTTAAATATATGGCAAAGTTACCATCAATGGTAAGTTTTATACAAGGCCCTAGCTTTGAAAGGGGAATATCCCTACTTCTATTTAAAAATGTGCTCTGTTTACTATTCACATTTAATGCATTTCATGTAAAATGTAAACAGAGGTTGACGATATTTAAAAATGGCAGGAATGCGTAACCCATTGTTTCTGTTAAAAAAAGCTTGCACATTACTAGATAGATTATTATTCAATTTGATTGAATTATTAGTATGCTGTAGTTTCAATTGTAGTTTCCCCTTTTAATATCTGATTAACATGTTTTATCTTGTTTTTTTATTGTGATCACTCAAACTAGAGTGTGTAAATAATATTTAGGTTTTGACAGTTATCTAATGTGTTTCCCTCCTTTCCCACCACAATTTGTATTTGCCAGACCAAGAACCTGTGGGAGATGGTGTTGCTACCTGCTTTGAAGACATCATTGTCCTTGGTAACAGCAGAGACCATCATAGATTGGGGGATGTGCATGGCTACTTCATGTGAGAGTAGGGACCCTCGAAAGCTACATTGGCTCTTTGAATGGCTCACCCAACAGCCAATCAGTGAAGATGAGGAGAGGGGGTCTTTCCTGGATTCAAGGTAAGAAGGGGATAAGGATAATGTAATTACGCTGTAGATTCTAATAATAAGATTTAAATCAAATAAATCATTTATATTTCAGTGTAATTGTATTGCAAGTTGTTTTTTTACACAAATTTGAAAAACAATTGTAAGGTCTCGATTTGAATGTAGCAATTGTTTTATCTCAATTCTTCCTTACATTTCAATTTTTAGATATTCACCTAAATGGTGGCTTAAAGATGTCTTTATGTTCTTCCGGAATGTATTTTTGGAATTTTGGCTATTGAATTTCGTTAGATTCCGCTATTCAATTCATGCAGTAATGTTTCATGTAATGGATTACTTGCTTTATACATCCCTCATTCATTATGGACTTCTGTCAGACAAAAGTAATGTTTGCTTTACATATGTCGGCCCGTGCGAAATTGTGTAATGGAGGAAATAGTCATAAGTATATTCTAATTTAAAAGGAATGTGAGTACGACTATAAAAGTGTGCAAAGCCAAGTTCTGACATTCTTCATCTCTGTTTGTTTCCTTTAGTCGTCTGTTCATCCTACAAGGTGGTTTATTTCAGCAGGAGTGGAGAGTACCAGGTCTTCATCACAGACTGTTAGGCTACATACGACAGCATCTTACCCACAGCTACAAGAATGTCAGGGACAAGATCGGCAGGTAAGACCTATGATATACAAGATGTTCAAGATCTGTACTTCTTGAGATGATGTGATATAGCTTTTTTTACTGGACTTTAATAATCATTTAGAGGTTTAGGGTTCTATCTTAAAAGGCAGTACTAACTTTGGCAAGAAACTAATCCTATGTACATGTATTTGGCTAGTGCTTGGCTGTAGCTAGTGTAGTAACATTGTAGTGTGAAGAGCGAGATGGATTTGAGCACTGAACAAGATTACTATCTTCATAGAACTGTTATTATTATATTATTAAAGTTAGGCAAAATTAGTTATGACATGTACATGCATTATATTATATTAAAGTGAGGCAAAATTAGTTACGACATGTACATGTACATGCATTTTTAATAAAAACTGAACACCAATACATTAGTCGTGATCTTTTTCTGCAAATGCCCATATAAAATTTTAAAAACTTGTATAGTTTTAACTTCTCTTGGGTCACTGTTATACCACTAAAAAAACTATCCCTCCCACCCCCCCCCCTCTCCTGTTGATCATTACCTACTAAAACAATCAATAAGATTATCACCCACTTGTATGAATATCCTGAATGCAGTTGCCCAGGAGGTAGCTTTACTAGAGGGTGATTTTGTAAGGGAACTAACTATTTGGGAAGCTGGGGTAGTTGAAGGAGTGGTAAGTTTTTTTTCCAGCGATAAATTGCCTAGGTGGTAGTCCGTGAGTACCACTCACAGTACCCACCTCCCAAGCTATGCCTTTTAATTGAATCAATATCTCCATTTCATCACCAGCTTCCTCGTCATGATCTTCATGTACGACAACGCCTGGTCCCGGGAGAACAAGACGGCCTCCCCTCACCGCCAGGAGTTCTTAGAATCCATCCTACCCCAGATGGCTCCCCTGGCTAACATTGACGTCTGGGGAGCTATCAAGGTCTCCGATGAAGAGAAGGCAGAGGATGATGAGAGGAAGAAGGTCATTAGGTTATGTAAAACAGGTGAGTCCACTCTTACCTGTGTGGCTAGAAGAAGGGCATAACTGATAGGTAACCAATTTCTATGTTTCTTGCCATTCCCATGAAGACTTATTAAACACAAGACAGAAGATGATGAGAGGAAGATGGTCATAACTTACCATTTATGTTAGAAAGATGAGTCAACACCACCTGGCAGAAGTGTGTTGTTCAAGGAACTCCTCTGCCAATGTTAGTGTCTTTGCCAGGCTTATAAGGACTTATCAAAGACTAGGCAGAGGATGATTAGAAGAAGAATGTCATAAGGTTATGTAAGTAAGTGGAGGGTGTTAGTGCAGGAATATTTGTTCAATATTTGTTTAGTGTTTGTAAGGGCCTTTTAACTTTAACTTTTTTGATGTTATATTCTTATGTGTATACAAAGACATTAAATTATTGGAGAGAAGTGTTTTACAGCATGCAAAGTTTTCATCAAATGATAAGAACTTGTTCCATTGGAATTCTTGCACTGATGATTTAGAAACGTGCTGTGCATCTTGTAGAGAAAGTAAAGTACTTAGCAATAGGATCCGGATTCACCAGTGATTCCTTCCAAATATCTTTACTTATGGAGAGATGAATGAGTTTGTCAATATTTTTCATTTTGAATTCTCTCTCCAGTCATGAAGTGGATTGTAGGTAGCCTAGGGAACCTTGTATCTCCTGCACCTCAAGAATACTTCCAGTACCTTCCTCTGGTAAGTCACATCTTTGTGAATTTTCTCTGAGGAGTTGTAGGTAATATGTTTATTGTAGTGTTTACAGGGTACTTTGCCAGACATTGATTCAATTCAACCTATTTTCCTTTTTCAATATTATCCTATTTCTAATTTCAAGACAAAATAAGGCTTTCCTCAGTCAAATATTGGATACAGTAATAGAGTACTACATTGATAGGGTTTAGATTTTGTTTTTTTTTTTTCCTTCAGGAGGATGATATTTCATGAGCATTGCTCTAAGTGTTTGCAGCATTGAAGCACTGATAAACCACCTACATGTCTTGTACTGATTGGGTTAAGTGCTATCGTTTGTGAGTTCATAGATTTCTTCAGTAGGATGATATTTTTATGAACATTTTGTATAACATATGAATCACTGATATATGTTTCAGTTGGCACCTCTTGAGAGCTGTGAGTCTGATGAGGAGCTTAGGTATGAAGCAGAGATGACCCTAGCCTGTCTAGCTCAGACTTTACTTCAGCCAGGGATGATACCCCTTGTACTTGCATCTCTGCAGCAGGTGAGAATGATTTCATCCATGCATTCTTGATTTCCACCCTTTTTCATTTACTCTATTCCATCTCTTTCCTTTTCTTTTCACTGTATTACCCCTCCCTGCCCCCTCCCCTCCCTCTTTTTTTCCCCTCCCCTCCCCTCCCTTTTTCCTTCTCCCTTCTCTTCTGTTTCTCTTTTACAGATAAGATTAGTTTCATCTCTCTCCAACTTCCATCTCCTCTCCATCATACTTAACCTTTTTAACTTGCACAACTTTTTTTTGCTGTATCCTCTTTTCCTTTCTTCTCTTTTGCTATTTTCTTCCTTCGTTTTCCCCTCACTCAATATTTTTGTTTATGATCATACCTTGCTAATATCTAACACCTCCTTTTACTACATCATCTCTCTCTCTCTTCCCTTTTTTTCTCCCCATCTCTCTCCTCCTGTTTCTTTTCCCCTCCTCTTTTTCTTCATCTTCCTCTTCTTCCCCACTCTCTGTCCTAGTCTCTCATTCCGTGCCTTTCTCCCTTCTCTTTCTCTTTTTTTTCCATCTCTGTCTTTTCTCGTACTTGAAATAAGTGACAAAGGAGGTAACAGTTATGAAGAAATGTCAGGCTTGGTTTATTGTCAATAATGTAACTTTACTATATATAAAACACTTAAAAATAATTGCAATTTGTTCAAAAAAGAAAATAAACTTTAAAAATATAAATGACTAAATGATCACAAGTCTGCTGACTTTGTGACTTCTTAAAATAACTGTAGAAATTGAAGCAAATTCCTTGTGTCATTCATACTAAAACCCTTTTTATTCATCAATTCACTTTTACTTGTTTGTATTTATCTAGATTGGTCAGGGCCAGTCCTGGAGAGCCAAGTGTAGTATGTTGGAGTACCTTCAAGTGATGGTGTTCTACAACCTCTTCACCATCAACAGTCTACCCAGGCATATAGAAACCATTGGTCAACTCGTACTGGACAGGCTCAAAGACGATCGCCTTGAGGTAGAGTCATAACTTAATATAGATGATGATATGATGTTTTGCCATAATCATAATTTGATATTGATGATGGTGTGATGACAATGAGATGATGATAGTGCTAGATTTATTGCTTGCCATTCAGTTGCTGCAAGGTTGTGGAACAAGCTACTCACCAACCTTTAGACTGCTTCATCTGTGGACCACTTCAAGAAACTTTTAAAAGCCCACTTATTTCTTTAGATAACATGGATTGCTATGCGTTTAACGCTCAATTGGTGTTTATGAAGTGTTATTATTGTTTAAGCGGTTATTCTACGTTGTGGAGTGAATCATGCAGCACAGAGTAACTGCAAAGAAAACATGCTATACCAAAAATATTCTATGGATTGGATTGGGTGATGACTGGAGGTGGTAGGTAGTATAGAGAAGAGATTGTGATAATGATTCAGCTGAGAACCAAAATATTGATTTGGAAAGGGGGATAATGGTAGACATCACCGTACTACGATTAACAATCAATATTTATCTTGCTTGAAATAGTATTCATTGGTTGAGAAAAAGTCAGTTGGTAATGATTTGACATAGTGATATTTCTCTTGATGAAGTGTGGATAAAGCTGAGAAAAATGGTGATTATTTTGAATACCACATAAATGTTGAAATGAGGATGACAATGAGGCCTGAAATGTTCAGAAAATGGAGCTTATGTTGAAAGATTCAGGACATACTTTTGTTCCATTTGGCTATTCAAGAGACACGTAACATGAATTTTAGCAAACATGAAAAATCCCCTCGTGCCAAGTGTCCTCCTGACTGGAGGAACCTACAGGAAGCCATGAAGGCTCGGTCAGATATGAAGTTGTAAACGGAAACGTTTCTGAATGAATGAATAGTAACTGCGTGCAATAAAGGTCCTACATGTGTTCACTGAACTCTGTGGTGTAGGATACAGAAATGTGAAGCATATGACACTTTCTTCATTAAATAGCAAGAAGAAAAGAAGAAAAAAAATTGCTTTGGTTTACCGTGTCATATCTGAACAAGGCTTGATTATCCTCCATTCAGGTGAGAGAGGTAGCAGGTGCGACACTAAGTGGTCTGATTCACTGTGGCTTCTTACCGATGGAGAATGGGATGCAGAGCCACTTTGAGAACCTGTGTAAGACAAGACTACCGACCAAGAAAGTAGTCAGTATGGCTGCACCCGCTGAAGGTAAGCATCCCTCATAGGGAGCTCTGTCTTGTTTTCACAGAAATGTAGGAATATTGCTTGCAAGAATTCAAATCATGTCTAAAGGCACTTTGGCAGTAATAAAGTGTTTAAATATAATGCTCCTGATAACAATTAATGAAATCTTATATATTTTACTTCAAATTATGTTATCACTAAATACCATTAGTAAAATTGTTTGCTCAGGTATTATTCATATATTTTCTATTTTCTAGTAATCTATTAATTTAAAATCAATGCTGGGTCGTAGTCACAAAGGAAAAATTCATACTTCAGCAGGGTGGTCCACTGACAAAAATGCAAACATGTAAAATAAGAATGTGGAAGGATTATGAGCTGATCTGTGTAGCACAAAGTCCCTTGTTGTCAGGCTACGGGACTTGCTTAAGGGCTCCAGGGTTCTTAGAAGCACTGTAGTTCAATCTGATTTTGAAGCATTATAGGAACATTGTATGACTAATATTTTATAATTGATTTTGGTTGACAAAAATTATGAACCTATTGCTGATTTTCAAACGTTTACAATAAAAATTCAAACCTGTCGCTGTTACACGTTTAAACCCCTTGAGGACCACCGTGCTTTAGTCTATCTTATCTTGTTACGCTCCACTAAGGATAGAGATTAATTGGTACATCCTAGCATTAGGTTTTGATTTGAGTGTAACAGGGGCTTTGAAGTTTAATATCAATTCTCGTAATATAGAGATCAAAAGATGTGTTTTATCACTCATCTTGTATCCCTCCATAAATCTGTTATCTTTGTTTATTGCTCTCCAGCCATCGTCCAGAGGCATGCTGGTATCTTGGGTCTGAGTGCGTGCGTCCAAGCCTACCCCTATGATGTTCCTGAATGGATGCCAAGGATACTGATGGACCTCACAGATCATCTACACGATCCTCAACCTATCGAGGTATGTCCACCCAAAACATTGAAATCTGACGGGCCATATTATGAAAGTGTATGACTGAAGCCCAGCTAGAATAGGGTTTAGTCCTAGTCCAGGTGTATCCCTGATTAAAAAGGTTGAGTAAGTTTGTTGATTAATGGAGTGCCAAGTGTAACTTCATCCAAGCCTCTATTTCTCCTGAGTCCTGTCCCTTTTGTTTTTTTCTTGATCTCACATTACCAAATTTGATCCTGTTTCATTTTGTCTCTTCTTTATTTGCTATCTGCAGAAAACAGTGCGAAAGACCCTGTCTGACTTCCGCAGAACACATCACGACAACTGGCACGAGCACAAGCAGAGCTTCACAGACGACCAGCTTGTAGTACTTACTGACCTTCTAGTCTCGCCCAACTACTACGCATGATGCAACCTTTGACTCACTCTTAGTTGTCTTCTCAGCTGGTAAAAATTCTTCAGATTGTGAAACACTGAAGCAACAAGTTTGGTGAAGTCAGCGCATCTCTAGGTGCTTATCTGCTGTATCATTTGTTACGCCCAGTAGGCAAGTATGGATAATTTGTAATTATTGCTATTATGGGATATCTATGCTACATGTATGAAACAGATCACATCAGGGCTAAAATTGGTTAACAGCCATGTATTGTCAGTGGTAACTATCCCCGTCCTACACTGATATAGTGTACTGCTCAGAGACTAGAATTCCTTATTGCCCTCAAAGAAGTCGTATATTATTCAAGTCATACATAGCTATTGGCCAATAATAAGAAATAGACTGAATTTGTAGACAATGCAACCTTATCCATGAACTTCAAAATGTAGCATAATTGAAATGACGACTTGAACTCTATGACTGTATGTGTGTCTCCAAATATCTAGTTACCATAGATACGCTCATAAGATGGAATACTTTTTCCTAAATCCACATTTTATTTGAGGGTTAAGGATAGGGCATACAATTGTTTCATTACGTTTTGTCATGTGTCTGCATTCAGACTGTAAAGACAATACTTTGTAGTGATCTCAATAATCTGTCACTATGGAAAAGAGGCATTTTAAAACACTTGTTTTGTTTTATAAAAAAAAAGATATGAAACTGTTGCCAATTTAAGTAGGAAAAGTTGTTCATTTATACCTCAAGAAAACTCTGCTGAACTGCTTTGAGTTAATGAAAGTGGGTCCGTGAGATTTTGTTTGGATTTAAATCCTGAAAGCATCATTTGCAAAGATCATGTACTTTCACAAAATGGTATATTCAATGGTTTTTAAATACAGTCAAACCTGTCTATAGCGACCGCCCAAGGGAAACACAAAAAGTGGCCTTTGTAGACAGGTGGTCTTTGTAGACAGGTTCCTTTAGTACATGTTTCAATGAGAAACCATTTTCAAGGGAAACCAAAAATGTGGTCTTTGTAGACAGGTGGTCTTTGTAGACAGGTGGTCACTAAGACAGGTTTGACTGTATGATCATTAAACAGGGGTGCACCAATGAACAAAAATAGTACATTTCTGTCAAAGAAAGTGCAATCTATGTTTTAATCTATATTTTCTTTTTATTAAAGTTAGTCACTATGAATATGACATTTGATATTTTTGTGTTAGAACTTTGCAGAATTTCATTTTCTTTTGAAGAATTTCATTTTCTTTTGAAGAATTTCATTTTAAATTGATGTGAAAGAATTGGTTTCTCTAGCATGATATTATTTTAGTTGACTGAATCTTTTAAAATATGTCATTTTATTAATTGTAGTTCATAACAATTCAATGTGAAGAAGAGTGACTACTAGTACCCATACAAAAACAAATCACTTCTTGCACAATAGGCTATTTTCATAATGTAATCAAATTTGTAGGATGTTCTGCAGTAATGGTCATGCATTATGTATTCACAATGGGCAATGTCTGGATTTCCTTTTTATTTTGCATAGTAAATACATGATTGGCTGGCCCTGTGCAGCTAAGGCGCACAGGAACATTACATAATTATTTCATTTACCTGTTGCAATTGTATTTCAGTAGTGAAAATGCATATTGCATACTTAGTTGTTTTTAGGACAAACATTATGGTTTGCCTTACCTATCAACATGTAATGTATGCGATTTCCATTCCTTTCAAAACAAGTATTCGTAACAGGTGAATTAAATAATTTGTATCAAGGCACTGAAGTATACATGAGGTTACATTACAAAAATGTCCTGTTTGATAACATTACAAAAATGGCCTATATGTGCAATGGGCAATGAGAAATCTTATTTTACATGCGTTTTTAATGTTTTGTTATACAGTGATAAGAAAATATGATTTTTGTCTTAACTTCTTAATTATTCAATTGGATTTGGACCGTAATTTACTTTTTAATTATTCACACTTTTGATGAGTACCAGCCCCATGTTTACTAAGGCTTTGTATTCAATGTTTTAATACTATTATGATGATGCAAATACCTCTTCTCTAACGGACAAGATATGTTAGGCTGTATGATCTAAATTTGTACCGGTATTTGGTATTTCCTCTGTCCATCGATTAATATTGCGTTATATTTGTCAGGGTCAAATAACAGTTTAATAAAAATTGAATTATGAGGTACAGGTGTTGTTGTTTTTAGGATTTAAACAACTCCCTTTTCTAAATTTGCAGTCATGTATGTTTATGAATAACAGTTATACATTTAGTTTGAGGATCTCGCTAATTCCTGGTCTAAATTTAGTATAAGGTTAATAGCGGTTTTTCCCCTAAGTATACACTTTTAACGATTCTGTGTCCATACAATAATTTGTTTAAATCAACAAATATGTGATTCCTGGGTTATGCTCATCCAGATCCCAGATTTATGAAAAGGTTAATTATGTTATATATTTTTCTTTAGATTAAGTAGACATATCTCTCTTATATATATTACATATTTTTTTATTTTTGAATTATCAGATTTATTTCACCAGCTCATGTACCGAATGCGGTATTTCAATGGATTTGGTACATGACTGGTTTTAATTTTGCAATGTCAATTGATAATAAAGTTAAGGACTCATTTATTATGTTCCTGAAAGATGGGGAACTTAGGTGCTAAAATAGATGTAGTACTTTGAAATACTAACTGATGCAGGGATAAGTATTCAGGAAGTTGGTTCATTCAATATTTATCAGATTTAGTTCATTCTTAACATTTCATAGACATATATACAATATTCATAGATATACTTGGTTTGATAGTAGTATTGTACATCATCCACTGTGATCTGTAATAGATGGACTTTATTTTATATATATATACATATATAAAAAACAACCTGGTACCCTGTAGTTAAAAAATTCTCATATGAAATCCCCTAGGCTTTACACAAATCGGACATTTCACAACATCATCTATCTAAAAAATATTGAGAAAAAATGCCTATATTTGAGATTCTAGTTCCGTGCAGCACTTTGCCAGGAAACTCTGTTGTGTTTTGTTTTCTCAATCATTGTACAGGACAATTAAGATTTACTGTATATGTAAAGCCCCTGTCTTCTTATTTATGGATGCAATTATCGTTCTTAATTACTTTCAATTCAATATGTGGCGACAGTGTATTATTACTGTGTTAATATTATGCAATAAAGATGACATATATTGAAACCAACCTCAGAGCCAATAAGTGATTTTACTCCATATCTTTACTTAAAAAATAGATATAGAAAGGAACTTGACCCTTTCCTTATGTCTAAAGCTCTTCTGGATCTCCTTTCTGATTCCCCCTTTTGACCCCCTTATGTCCTCTCGCAGAGAGAGAGACATACACCATTCTCTCTCTCTCTTTCTGTCCCTCTCTTCGGAGCTCTTTCTTTCTGTCCCTCTCTTCAGCTCTCTCTCTTTCTGTCCCTCTCTTCCGCTTTCTCTAAAGAGAGGGACAGATAGAGAAAGATAGAAAGAGAGGGACAAAAAGAGCTCTCTCTCTTTCTGTTCCTCTCTTTGTCACTCTCATCGGCTCGCTCTCTCTTTCTGTCCCTCTCTTTGGCTCGCTCTCTCTTTCTGTCCCTCTCTTTTGCTCTCTCTCTCCTCCCTCCCCAACTGCGCGAAAAATCGGCCGGCATGATTTTCAAATTTTCTCATGAAGTGGGCCCCTACTTTGGCCCCTCGCCGCCGGCTGGATACGCCCCTGTGACCTTCCACCGACCCAGCCTTACTCAGTGTAACTTCGGGAAGTGGTGGCGCCCGCACTAGTAGACCTCAACCCAGCTTCCGCATCTAAACCGCGCGAAAGATGCTCCGAGTGCCACCCTCTAGTCGTGTTAGCGCCTTACTCCTGGAAAATCCAGGAGTAAATCAGTCGGCGTTAAGGTCAGCGTAGCTAAAACGACTATCATTCAGACGGCCATTACGCCGACCTTACCATGCATATTTACTAGCTCTAAACACGACCTTTACGCCGACCAAAATTGCCATCGTGTGAACACGGCTAATATTTGTCCTACCTAGCAACAATTTTTAATGAATGCAATTCGCATTCTTATTATTGAAATGCAAGTATTCGTAAGAGGTGAATGAAACAATTTGTAAAGAGGCACTTAACAAAGATTTGTGCATTAAATTTGATTACATTAAGAAAAAGGTCTATTCATTTATGTTTCTATTCAGAACCTGTGATTACTAGCTATTTAGTTCACCTGCTGTACATCTCTAAAAATGGAATCTACTTTGCATACATTCACTGTTGCTATGTCTGGCAAGCTTTAGAGTTGTCAAAAGAAACCTTTCTTCAAGAAGTATGCATACGTTTCGTAAATAATGCTATTGGAACCCAGATGGCCAAACTCGGTGTATAAATAGCTGAGGAGACGCCGAGAAAAGAAATGCTGAAAGTTACGACCTCCCCTCCCTCCTCTGTCTCTCTGTATCTCGCTCTCGTTTTTTTCTTTCTCTCTTTTCTATCCCCTATACGTGTTCTCGACAACAGTAATTTAGGCAATTATGCATGCCTCGTTACTAATCATTTCATTCACCTGTTTTGATTAGATTGTATTTCAATAGTGTCAATAGAATGCAAATTGCATACATTAGGTCGGCCAAGCTACATGTTTGTCCGACTAAGCAACAACGAATGTATGCAATTTGCATTCTAGCTATTGGGATATCCAGGTGAATGTAATAACTCATGGCTAAGTAAACATGTACAAAAAATGGTCAATTAATTAAATGCGATATCCCGGCCTCTTCTAACTCATCTTCATATTAATTTAAAGCATGCACATATCCAAACACAGTTTCATCTTCATCGTAAATGAACAACACAGGGACTCGTGGTGTATACAACACTTTCATAAATTTCATGTATCGAAATTCTTTTTGTCTCATTAAGCAATATTTTTGCCTGTATCTCCCTCACATGCCTCAACCAGTCTCCAAACCCAAGTCATCGGACCCCCGCCCATCCCCCCACCCCTTGACTGCACTTGTAATGTTAGACATCGTACCTCGCGTGTAGATTGGTTTCCTTTCGTATCAAATTTCAGCTGAGGTACAAGCAGCGGGAGTAAACACGAATGCTCAGAATAGATCCTATCCTAACAACTCCCTTAATTTAATTCTAAAACCACATTAATGTGCATGCGCTGTTTATAGTTATCCGTATACATGCAGTACCATCACAGGTACTTTTTGATCCATTGATGCTTGGTCTCATGCACTTAACAAAGCAAACTGTAAAGAGCACCATTCAAAAAAGCAAATTTTATGATTTCATTCAGACGTATTTTTCCCAACGTCTAGACGGACCTTTGATTTTGATCATGATCATACCGGCATGCATGTTTAGAGAGAGAGAGAGAATATCAGCGTATGAACACAACATTTTAGTGGCTATCTATCACAAAAACAACATTGAAATGTCACTGTATGAATTCAAAGAGAGGTGCATTGGTGCAAAATCTCTGAGTTACCGAATCACATGACAACCTCATGTATGTAGTCAATTGTTAGTCGTCAGACGCAGGCCTAGAATTGTTGCAATGCTGAACGCCGTTTCGAAAATTAAAGCACATGTGCCATTTTTAGGATGCATTTAACATCTTGGTCGATGTATTGTGATCAAGTATTAACGATACAATGTTATTATTGGCAATTGGATGCAATCAGTACACATTATTTCACGTAATGAAATGATGGGTCATGATATAATGGGTCAGCTAGTTCTATCTTGCAAAGAAATATTTAGAATGTTCTCGGAATGATGATGGACCCTTTAGATATAAATGGATCCCAATTTTCTATCGGAAAGTACGTGATATGAATACAAATGGCAAATCAGACGGATTCAAGTATTTCAGTCTATGTCAATATCAATTTCAATTATTATTATTATTAATATTATTATAATTATCAAAGCTTATACGCCTCTCTTTTATATCACGCAGCCATGACATGTTAAGAAGAAAAAAACATAACTTCTCCATGCGTAGCTATAACTACGAAGGAAGGATTCCCGTTTTACTTGTAATCCGCGTGATACAAATTCCAACAAAATGTTGTATCCTTTAGTGGTCCCCTGTTTTGAGTAATGTTGCCTTCAAAGGCGCAATAATACGACTAGGTTTTTATCGCGCACATCCAATCGTCTGACATTTTAAAAACTCACTTCGCTGGACCTTGACGCGTCGATAATGGACATAAAAGTGTTGTGGCCGTGAGCGAGACGGTGGGGTTCGCCGCAAAAAGGTGTTCAAGGTAGTTTTTATTGCTGTTTTAGCGACGTTGCGAGTCTTTATTGTCAGCATCTAATGATGGTAATTAGAGGGCTTGGAAGATATGACAAAATAAGAATGGAAAATAGCTATGGTTAAATTACAAGTAATTGCAGAATGATACAGTACAGTACACAGTAGGCGAGATGAGTGGATCGAAGATGGATATAATTCATAACTATATTTAAAGGGATAGTTGAGTTTTAGTATAGATGGCACTACACAAAATAATTGTTTTGTGAGATAATAAAAAAATTGAGTGTCAAATTTGGAAGAGCATATAATTTAAATGACAAAATCATCTTTGTTTGATCAAAATCGGTTCAGAGACGGCTGAAATGTCCATAAATTTAACCATTTATTATATCATTTGTTTGGGGCCCCACAAATATTCGATAATTTTGAACCAGCCGTTGAAAGACAAAAAATGCTTACACTTTTCAAACAGATGTTTTTAAATACCGTTGTTGATGATCTCTCTATTTAATCATTATTTTAACATAGCGTAGCACGCACAATTTTATTATTAAAAATGATTGAAACCAATGACTTTTTAGAAAATACCCTCATGTGGTTAAACGGCTCTTTTTGTACACCTTTCGAGCATGGTGCAGTTATTACTACATGTATTAAGTTTGTAATGTAATGGTGCAGGTTTTGGTTACTAAAATTCAGTTTGACCAAAACTGTACTCTCTATACCAAAACTCAACTATCCCTTTAAAGCAAGGATCTTCACACGAGTATAAGGTGTAATTTAAAGCGTCAATTCATGGAGGTAGCCTGAATAGAGGGACAACAAGATGATTGTATTCGCTTCAGAGCTTCATTAATATATTAGGGCCCCCCCCCCCAAAAAAAAAAAAGGGGGAGGAGAAGTAGAAAAAACTTCTCACCGCGACATAGAGGAACAAGATATCAAACATAATTTTGGTAAAAAAATGGGATGGTGAGATGGATGGAGAAGAAAGCATTGGATATTTCATCCCCAAATCCCCCATACAAAAAAACTTGGTTGACAGCCACCTAGCCCCCGGCCCATCCTTCGGGACAAATGACGTATACTCAGTGTTTTTATGAAATCCCATGGAAGAAAAGTGGGTTGACCTATCACTGCAATATAGCTGTAAAAATCAAACTCCTTCCCTCTTGTTTATCTCTAGAAGCGCAGATGTTCATTCCCTAAAGACAAACGTGCTAAGTCGTGAAAAAGATTAGAAAAATGACAGGTTTCCAATGAGCAAGTGTGCCCAAACGTGAAAATTTAAGACACCGTTGGAAGTAAGCTCAACAATTTTTGAGGACCTTCCTGTCGAGTCCCATTTTCCCCTTTGTTAGTATATAATTATGTCCTATTGTTCTGTACGGATACATTCAACTATTAAATCAAAATCATATTAATTTCTCGCCTCCGATATTACTTCGTAGCTAATACAACGCGTTGTTGATTGATCGGCGTCTGTATCTAACACGCTAGCATGAGAATACTTTTTGCCTACAGTGTGATACTACATTAACATGTATCACGAAAAGCACCATTCCACCGTATTACCATTTAATCATTCAGGAGTTTCGCCTTCTGGTGACGTTACCAGGGTCTAAATGTTTCCATCATGTCGTTCCTTTTTTCCTTTTATTCTTTCTCTTCCAAAACGAAACTTTGATTAAACAAGTGCGCCTTGAGCATTTTTGCTTTCAAGTGTATTCGGCGCCTTACAATTACATGTTATTATCATCATCATTATTATTATTATTGTTATTGTTATTGTTTTTGTTGGTGTTATTGTCAAGTAGTGAGGCATTGTCCCCTGCCCCCCCCCCCCTTCCCGCGTGATAATAATATAAATAATAATAATAATAATATAATACTAAAAGTAATACATATTACAACCCCATTTCTGTTGCCTCTTCAATGATTCTTTTCAGAACAGCGACCCTTTAGAAATACACTATAACCGCCCCTGTACGACGTCTCTTAAAGGAAATTGGAGTACTGATCAATAAACATGAGAAAAAATAAGATAGCTTACATGTCTCTCCAGACATGGCCCCCAGAGCGATTTTTTGGATTCCAAGATTCAGCTTTGCGTTTATAACTGGAGAGTACATGAATCATTCTCGCGAGCCCCTCCAAAATAGCCTATTCCCTACCTATTTATCGATGAATTTTTAGAGTATCCTCTAGGCCAGTGCACATTGTCACTTCCGAGGCCCACCCGGTCCCCGGCCAGGAAAACCGTATCGATCCGTGCTGCACTTATCCAGTCGAACCGATGTCAGGGTAGGGAGGTATATGGACGTGCTCTGCAGTTTAAAACAGGAAAGAGGTTGGTGATGAAACATAACGGAAATCGTACATAATTATGATTTAAACAGACTTCGAGACATGTACATGGGCCCCGACATGGGAATTCTTTGTCAAATAGGCTACGTCTGAAGTATAAAATATGTCGTGCTCATGTTTATGATTATACAGTACACTATAACGCGTAACGACCTTTTAAAATTATACCACGACCCCTTAAAGGTATTATGTTCCATTTGCAGGCCAAAAAAATGGTTAAATTCCAACGGCATTTGAAAGATAATACTAATATAGAACTTCCCGAAAAACAAAAGGGCTTGAAAATGTCTTTTTGTGGGAAAATAACGACCAGTTAGTTGTCGAATCGAATTTAGCGAGCGCGCTCGTTTAATCAACTAGTTTGATTTTCAGACCCTTGTACCGAATGGTCGTAATTTTTGTGCTGCGCAAAGATTCAATCAGTTTAATTTTGGCAATTACAAGTCAAGAAGTGGGTTATTGATGTATAGACAGATGCTCATGTACCCTTTACAACTCATTTTATGTATGTTATTACCAAATAAAAAAAGAAGTCAGTCAGTCACTCAATAGTGTCCGACAGTGAAGTTTAGAAAGTAAACGGGTTTCCTTGCATAATTTCAATACGAGGACATTGCTAACGTTTAACTTTCACAGCTAGGACATACGTGACATATTCATAATTCCTGCAAAGTTCTATAGAATTTGATGTTTGCTGCAAAAGGGATACACTACCTTTGACCCATTAATGTTTTCGAGACACCCCTATTGTCTGCGAAGACGATCAAATAAGTTAGAAAAACAAACGAACAGATACTATAAACAGTTTTAGAGCAAGGTTTGTAAAGTGACAAATTCTGGCTAGAGAACGGTTTGGTGAATCTTCGTGTCGAATCTGTCAGTCTTGGCCTCGTAAAAATTAAAGACCCTGTCGGAAGTGAACAATGAAATAGATGAATTATATATCAAAGAAAAGCTTACAAGCCATAGATTACAGTAATACCAATTTATGCTATTTTAGTACCTGCCACACGAGTAACAGCTCTCTGAAAACTATAGGGTCTTTAAATTAGGAGAAGGTTGAGTTCTATGGAAGGAGGTGAAAAATAATTTGTGAGCGTTTTCATTGTATTATGCAAGTGTGGAAGAACATCAGATAAAAAATGTGCCCTGAAAAGCATGGCTCTTGAAATGCCTTAATATTCTAAATATGGCATGTAACATCATTAAAATCGGGACGGATTTTAATGCCGCATGTTCGTGTAGTCCCATATACATGTACATCTTTCTGTGTACAGTGCTTGTAACTTTACCAATGATGATTTTAATGTTTCCAGAACCTTGCAGTACACACCAATACTTATTACTCTAGATGATCAACCTTTTTTGATCGATTCCACAACGTTTCTTTCACAATGCAATCGCATAACCAGAACTAAACTTTAATAATAATAATAATAATAATATTTCTGCTTATATAGCGCTTAATACATCGGCAAGTCCGATTTTCTAAGCGCTTTACAGTTATTACCCCCGGTCATCGGATTCTGGCTTGCCCGCACACAATGTGTGCACTTTCTCCACTCCCTGGGGAGCATTCCAGCAAGAGCTACTAGGCTCAAATTGCTAAGCATACTACAATGGCTTTCGCATCCTACCGGGTACCCATTTAACACCTGGGTGGAGAGTGGCAAATGTAGATCAATGTCTTGCCAAAGGACATTAGTGCCGCGGCGGGACTCGAACCGCGGACCTTGTGATCGACAGTCCGGTGACGTATCCACTCAACCACGACACGATGCCTTAGGGCAGTATGTATATCCTACAAAGGGACTAACTGACCGCACACGGGCTGCTTGCCTTAGTATATATGGAAAAATATATTATGGGGTAAACTCACCGTGATTTTGATAACTATAGGTTTAAGATCATCAATAGTCTTATACCGCCCTCGTTGGTCTTGGTAATTTTTCGCGCATTATTCCTATATATAGGCAAACATCCCCTCTATGCTCGTTCGCCTCTGTCTCAATGTCTCTCTCTCTCTCTGTCTGACTGCCTCTCTACTTCTCTGTCTGTCTGTCTGTCTGTCTTTCCCTCTTTCCTTCCTTTTCTCTCTTTCTTTCTCCCTCTCTCTCTTTTCTTTTGTCTCTCTTTTCCACCACCCCTCCCTTTCTCCCTTTCTCCACTCACTATTTCCCATCTTTATCTCTATCCTTATTAATTCTATTACTTTCAATGAAATGACCACCCCCACATGGGGTAAGGGAATACAACCCCATCCCCTGTAGATAGTAACTTGCTCCGGAAGAACCCTCTCCATTCACGCGTCATGCATGCACGAGAATCTCTTGTTAAAAGGACAAACCATGCAAGTAGGCCCGAGTCCATCCATAGACCTGCCGCCCCCAGGTAATTTAGAATGGGGGTACAGGTTGAACTGTGAAGTGCGACTCTGTGCTTCAACGTGCCTCAGGAATTTTTGCGAAGCACGATATGAAATACGAAATGATAGTAGGCACTTGAAACCTGTAAGTGGAGGAAGGAAAAACAAAGGGAGGGGCGCCACGCATGAATTATGAATAATAATCGTCGATAGCGATGAAAATGCGAGAAACAGCCATCCAGTGAGCAATCAGAATTTTTAGTATTAAATCAAATGTGAAGTTTATCATAAAATGAACATGACTGAAAACTTTAATTTCTTTTACCAAAATTGCTAAACTTAGCCCTTGCCATTTTGGCCAAAAAGTGGCGAATTTTCGAATTTCTCCAAAAATTGCCCTAACGCCCCTTTGGGGAACAAACGGGGATCAACAGTATTCTGAGGGTATGTTGAGACTATCATGATGAGAAAACGGAGAGGTTCGAAAATTCTCATTTTTTGGCAAAATTGATGAACCTTGCCATTTTGGCCAAAAAGTGGCGATTTTTCCAAAATTTGACATAACGGCCCTTTTGGGGAACAAACGGGGATCAACAATATTCTGAGGGTATGTTGGGACTATCACGATGAGAAAATGGAGATGAGTGAAAATGTTCCTTTTTTGGCTAAATTGATAAACTAACGGCCCAAAAGTGGCAATTTTTCGAATTTCTCCAAAATTTGCCCTAACACCACTTTGGGCGAACAAACGGGGATCAAAAATATTTTGAGGGTATGTTCGGACTATCAATATGAGAAAACGGAGATGATCATAATTTCTCATTTTTGGGCAAAATTGATGATTTAACCCCTTGCTATTTTGGCCCAAAAATGGCAATTTGTCGAATTTCTCCAAAATTTGCCCTAACACCACTTTTTGGGAACAAACGGGGATCCGCAATATTCTGAGAGTGTGTTCGGACTATCAATATGAGAAAACGGAGATGATCGAAAAATTCTCATTTTTTGGCAAAATTGATGAACCTTGCCATTTTGGACAAAAAGTGGCGATTTTTCCAAAATTTGACATAAGGCCCCTTTGGGGAACAAACGGGGATCAACAGCATTCTGAGGGCATGTTGGCACTATCATGATGAGAATACGGAGAGGTTCGAAAATTCTCATTTTTTGGCAAAATTGATGAACCTTGCCATTTTGGCCAAAAAGTAGCGATTTTTCCAAAATTTGCCCTAACGCCTCTTTTGGGAACAAACAGGTGTCATTATTATTCTGAGGGTATGTTCGGACTATCAATATGAGAAAACGGAGATGATCGAAAAATTCTCATTTTTTGGCAAAATTGATGAACCTTACCTTTTTGGCCAAAAAGTGGCGATTTTTCCGAATTTTGACATAAGGCCCTTTGGGGAACAAACGGGGATCAACAGCATTCTGAGGGCATGTTGGCACTATCATGATGAGAAAACGGAGTTGAGTGAAAATGTTCCTTTTTTGGCAAAATTGATGAACCTTGCAATTTTGGCCAAAGAGTGGCAAATATCGAATTTTTCCAAAATTTGCCCTGACGCCCCTTTCGGGAACAAACACTTTGGGGGACAAACGGGGATCAACAGTATTCTGAGGGTATGTTCGGACTATCAATATGAGAAAACGGGGACGATCACAAATTCTCATTTTGGGGCAAAATTGATGAACTAACCCCTTGCCAGTTTTGGCCAACAAGTGGCCATTTTGAATTTTTCCAAAATGTCCAAAATTTACCATAACGCCCCTTTGGGGGGAACAAACGGGAATCAACAATATTCTGAGGGTATATTAGGACTATCACGATGAGAGAATGGAGATTAGTGAAACTGTTCCTTTTTGGGCAAAATTGATGAACCTTGCAATTTTGGCCAAAGAGTGGCGAATATCGAATTTTTTTCTTCAAAATTTGCCCTGACCCCCCTTTCGGGAACAAACAGGGATCAACTATTCTAAGGGTATGTTAGGACTATCAATATGAGAAAACGGAGAGGTTCGAAAATGTTCATTTTTGGGCAAAATTGAAGAACTAACCCCTTGCCATTTTGGCCAAAAAGTGGCGATTTTCCAAAATTTGCCCTAACGCCCTTTTTGGGAACAAACAGGAGTCATTATTCATCTGAGGGCATGTTGGCGCTATCATGATGAGAAAACGGAGAGGTTCGAAAATTCTTATTCTTTGGCAAAATTGATGGACGTTAATAACCCCTTGCCATTTTGGCCAAAAAGTGGCGATTTTTCCAAAATTTGCCCAAACGCCCCTGTTGGGAACAAACAGGAGTCATTATTCATCTGAGGGCATGTTGGGACTATCATGGGTTTTTTTTTCTCTTATCCTCAAGCGAGGTTTTTATTTCCATAGTTTCAATACATATTTTCATTCATTACTCAATGATTGAGTGAAACATAATATAGGCTAAAAATTAAAGTTTTTTTTTTTCAACAATTCTTCCAGCTTAGTATCATTTTCTTTGCTAACACATTATACCTTAGCAATGACTTGAATTAAAAAAAACAAAGTATGTGGGTAAAAAACAGGACCATTGACAATCTTTTTAACGTAACATTTATAAATTGCATATTGCGCATAATTTAAAATAATTTCAGGAGACTATATTTCTTGTTTCCTTTGTCCTTGCCTAAAACTAAGATATTTCGGTTTATTTCTATTTCTACTTGGAATAGGTTAAATATCAAATTACATATTATTTTCCAAAACAAAGTCACGTCCTTGCAATATAACATAAAGTGAAACGTTGAGTCAACTAGTCCACAAGAGTGGCATATATTATTATTCACAATTTGCCATTTATGTAAGTTTTCTTTTGAGGCAATAAACCTGTGAATCATCTTGAAATTGAATTGTTTAACTTTATTATTACGAATTTGCTTTAATTTAAATAAAAATACACTCCAAACAAAGTCATTATCTAAATCTAGAAAGGAATTCCAAAAATAAATGACATTTGGTTCTCTTGACTTCTTACGTAATAACAAACGATAGTAATCTTTAACTTTCATAGCAAAAACATTCACTTTATCACCTGTTTCTATGTCTATAAGATTCGAAATATCACATTCATGATCAAAATCGTTGACATAACTTAATCTATCTAATCAACACTGCGAAAATGCTTTCTTTAATTTTGTATATCTGAAATCAAATAAAAGCTGTTGTGCTTTCACTCTTCTATTTATTAATGTAGAGTCATTCCAAATACCATTTGTAATCAAATTGTGAATTTTTAATAAACCGGCATCTTGCCATTCTCGATAAAACAATATTTTGTTACCATTTTTCCAAATAATTTCATTTGGAATATTTCTTACTTTAAACAAATCAATGAATCTTAGTTCTGACCAAGTACAAAAAAGATCTACATACAAATCTGGCAAATTATGTTTAGAGCATAACAGATTCATATCATTTATGTTTTATTGGGACTATCATGGTGAGAAAACGGAGAGGTACGAAAATTCTTATTTTTTGGCAGAATTGATGAACCTTGCCACTTGGGCCAAAAAGTGGCGATTTTTCCAAAATTTGACATAACGCCCCTTTGGGGAACAAACGGGGATCAACAGTTTTCTGAGGGAATGTCCGGACTATCACGATGAGAAAACGGAGAGGTTCGAAAATTCTCATTTTTTGGCAAAATTGATGATTTAACCCCTTGCTATTTTGGCCCAAAAATGGCAATTTGTCGAATTTCTCCAAAATTTGCCCTAACACCACTTTAGGGAACAAACAAGAGTCATTATTTATCTGAGGAGGGTATGTTGGGATTATCATGATGAGAAAACGGAGAGGTTTGAAAATTCTCATTTTTTTTCAAAAGTGATGAACTAACCCCCTTACCATTTTGGCCCAAAAGTGGCAAATATCGATTTTTTTTTCTCGAGAATTTGCCATAACGCCCCTTTGGGGAACAAACGGGGATCAACAGTTTTCTGAGGGAATGTTCGGAATATCACGATGAGAAAACGGAGAGGTTAAAAAATTCTCATTTTTGGGCAAAATTGATGAACTAACCCCTTGCCATTTTTGCCCAAAAGTGGCGATTTTTCCAAATTTGCCCTAACGCCACTTTGGGGAACAAACGGGGATCAACAGTATTCTGAGGGTATGTTGGGACTATCCATGATGAGAAAACGGAGAAGATCGAAAATTCTCATTTTTGGGCAAAATTGATTAAATAACCCCTTGCCATTTTGTCCAAAAAGTGGCGATTTTTTCGATTTTTTTTTCTCCAAAATTTGCCCTGACGCCACTTTGGGGAACAAACGGGGATCAACAATATTCTGATGGTATGTTCGGATGTTCATGATGAGAAAACGGAGACAATCGAAAATTCTCATTTTTTGGCAGTTTGGCCAAAAAGCGGCTCGAGTTTTTTTTTTTAATTTGCCCTAACGCCTCTATTGGGAACAAACAGGAGTCATTATTTATCTGAGGGCATGTTTGGACGTTCATTATGAGAAAATGGAGTGGATTGAAAATTTTAATTTTTTTTGCAAAAACTTCAATATCATGTTCATCCATAAACAGTATCACTGGATTCTATGATTTAAAAAAAAACGTAATTTATGTTTGCTTTGAAATGGATTTGGAATTTCTTTGGCTGGTACTCTGTTGATTTATTGCTGAGTAGTAGCGGATAAATGTAATACGACTTATTATAAAAGTTGTAATACGAATATAAAATATGATTTATAATGGCACTTGGTATTACGATTTGTAATACGTAGACTTGTTATATGAATAACCAACAGTACCTGTTGATTTTCTGGAAATATCTGTTACAAATATTGTGTTTAGACTACATGTAACCATGAATAGATTCGTAAAATGTAGCCTATTTAAGAAATAGAGTCCCAGTGTATGTATGTGCCTTCAGCAGCTTTCAAATTGCAAAGAATAATTCGATTTCTTTTAGCCAAATATGCACTACGAATTAATCAGTTTACCGAGAGAAAGATTCGGGAGAGGGATAGAGAGGCAAAGGGACTAACAAAGGAATAAGAACGTGAAAAGTTGGCGGTTTAGCAATGCTTTGGGCAATAGCATTTGAAATCAAGGAAATGAAGCTATTTTAATCTGCGCAAATCTAATAGTGAGTGGGTAGTGCGGTGCATGTGGCTATATTTCCTATTGAGGAATGACTTAATTAAAGATTTCTCCCCTCGAGTATTTAGTGCATACAGCGATAGCGGTGAAAACACATGTTGAAATATACGAATTGGTAGATACCTGGCAAAATCCCCGTAATTTGTACGCTGATGTCAAAACTATATATTATAAGACCCTGTGCACACGATTCCTCATTCTGAATGGATTATTAGTATTACCATGGCTAATCTCACCCGTGAAGGCAATTAGCCCTAACGCCAGTTAGGGCATTCTTCTTCTTCTTCTTCTTCTTCTTCTTCTTCTTCTTCTTCTTCTTCTTCTTCTTCTTCTTCTTCTTCTTCTTCTTCTTCTTCTTCTTCTTCTTCTTCTTCTTCTTCTTCTTCTTCTTCTTCTTCTTCTTCTTCTTCTTCTTCTTCTTCTTCTTCTTCTTCTTCTTCTTCTTCTTCTTCTTCTTCTTCTTCTTCTTCTTCTTCTTCTTCTTCTTCTTCTTCTTCTTCTTCTTCTTCTTCTTCTTCTTCTTCTTCTTCTTCTTCTTCTTCTTCTTCTTCTTCTTCTTCTTCTTCTTCTTCTTCTTCTTCTTCTTCTTCTCCTAGTAATCTTCAAATAGCTATCTAGTCTATCACGAAGATGAAATGAATGAGGGTTGTAAGCTAAAGAGTGTATTAGTTAATCAAGAAGAATAATTAATTGATTATTATTAATAATAATTAATAATTAGAAGAATAAGAAGAATGAGCTGAAGAAGAAGAAAGAAGAAAAAAGAAGGGAAAAAAAGATCAAGAAGAAGAAGAAGAAGAAGAAGAAGAAGAATAACATATAGAAGAAGAAGGTGTTCTTATCACATCTCTTGTTCTTCTCCCCTATCATTATATATGTTTCCCCGGATGAAGATTACGATTCTTAGATTATGGATAATGTATCGGACTTGTTAGGCAATTAATATTAAGGTCAAATACGTGCTTTTTGCAACAATATGTATTAGACATACACGAAGCCAGGGGGGGGGGGCACGGGGCACGTGCTCCCAATTGAATAAAATAAGCAACACAAGGGGGGGGGGTGTTATAGGGGGAAGAAGAGGAACGAGAGAAGTATTTTATCAATGACATGGCGCAAACATGCCGTATTTGAGTCTTCAATGAAACCGTCAAAATGAGTCATCGAAAATGGCATGAAGACATTTGAAACGATTGTGTGTGCTTTTATATTTAGTGTCAGCATGGTAATCAACGTGATGCAAGCAGTGGGTTCACTGACGTTGCTATGCTTTAGTACGCCAGTCATGGGAGATATAGCGATTCATCACAGGGAGTTAAGGAGGATATTGAATGTGTCCATGACTAACATTTGAACAGTTTATGAAGACCGTGCAACCTTTTCAAGAATCATATGGGACTATAGGTGTGTATAAAAGACACACTAGGAATGTACAGGTGTGAGCATTAACAGCCATTTTTACCAATATTGACAATATAAAATGAGGGAAAAGGAATTTACTTTCCATTTAATATATACCAGAGATCATAAGAAAAGGAAGACTTTTTAAAGAGGGAGGGGGAGGGGGGTGTTCCGAGAAGAAGAAGAAGAAAAAAAAATCAACTATACAGGGGCAATTTTCGGTGTTGTTTTCATAAGGTATGCCAATTGGAGTTCAAAAAAGGGAAGGGCGGCATAGGTCGGTTGTGCCCCCCTCCCTCCCTCCCGCCCCAAATCGGCCACTAGATAATTTTGCATAAAATCTTAAAATATGACTTTGCACACAATTTAAATTTTTGCATTGTGCGCAATCCAACCATTTTCACGTTCACTTTAATTGATTTAATTACTTACTATACCTTCTCCCCTCGCTGCCCCGGGCACTATAATGACGTCACTACTACATGTAAATCTTTAAACCAGTATGACGTCAATATACCTGCAGTGTTATAGAGACTTGATATTTACATTGCTATTTAGTTGCTCTGGGTGCAGGTTCCTTGATACATGACGAACTCGAGAAATCAAGGAGACTGAATGGAGGCGTCCAACCTCTCCCCGGAGAATGGCAAGCAGACGTTCAACAATTAATAGTGAGGAATAAATGAATTAGCGGTGGATTCTGGTTTCTCTTACATGCAGGGGCACACGCTACAAAATGTTTGGTCTCCTAATAAAATGGGGTGGGGAATTTTTACAGCTTTTAGGTGCGTTTCTTGCAAACATTTGTCAGGGTACACGAACAAAACTTTGAGAATTTTGTTTGTAATTAAAGTATGTTAGATAATAACTTTTTAGGGGCGGAGGACACGAGCCACCCCAACTCCATGGATCCGATATTGGAAATGATTGGATTTGTGAGTTTTAAAACCACCTCGGAATTGAAAGCGTCTCTTTCCCCTAAGGGCAATATTCTTCTTCGAATTAAAATGACGAGACATCAATCTTAAATTAAAAAAATATATAATCAAGCGATAATGGTGTGTTCCCACTGCCGATCAAACCAATCCGACCAAACCCGATCAAGCTATTTTGGCCTGGTCGGGCTCGGTCGACAAGGGCGATCGGGGTCGGTCTACCTTGATCGGTATCGATCTGGCTTCCTACACGACTTTAGAAAGATGCTTTTAGAAAGCAAAGGTCAAGAACACAAAATGGCAATAGATCATAATATAGGAACCCATCATCGAAAGTGGGAACATTTAAAAATATAGTTTTTTAAAATTTTTTTTAAAGCTTCGATATTAAATTCATAAAATTTTTCAATAAGGAAGAAGGAAGGAAAATGAGAGTATCATAACATGTTTATTGGACGCCACAAAGCTCTTTCTTTTCTTTTGTTCTGTTTTGTTTGTGTTTGTTTTGTTAGGCTTCGTCAAACTGTTTTGTGTTTTTACTTGGGGAGGGGGGTTATTACGATAATTATTCATTCATTCTTAATTTGAGTTGTGTATATTGTGTACTTTATAAGTTATATTGTAATTTGAAATAAGTTGTATTTTGAACATGTATTGAATCATTTTGAATGAATACAATAAAGAATTAAAAAAAAAACAAAAAAACACGACAATTTTTGGCATGTCAAAAAATATCGTGTAGGGGTCGAGAAGGCAAGCGATCGTACAGCGATCGTGTATTGGTCGAGTAGAGGTCGAGCTGATCGGGAATCGATCGTATAGAGGTCTAGTTTGGTCAGGGTGGATTTTTCCGCTGATCACTACCCGATCATTTCGATTTCTCGACCGCACTCGATCTTTCCGATCGCAACTCAACCAAGGACACAATTACGTGCTGATCTAATCACATTTTCTTCGTACCGGTATATTGATACTACTGAAATTCAGATTAAAAGGCTTCAAAATCAGGCAAGAAAATTAGTTTTGTTCCAAAATGGGATAAGTTCAGTTCACTTTTGTTCAAAAAGGTTCTAAATCCATGAATTAAGAAGAAGAAAAAATCGTCCCCCCCCCAAAAAAAAAACATTGAGGAGACCCATATTTTTTTCTTCTTAAGTGTGATTTCATAGTCCTGAGTTTCTAAACAACACGCAAATACACCTTTTGGAAGAGAACTCTTCATACAAGAATTATATATCACTATGTATATAATGACTAGAGCAAGGAGTCACTGTAGTGAACTAAACCATATCGTGTTGCCAACCACATAGCCCACAACTGTAACTGTTCGATTCCATCTCTTGAGTGTTTAAGATGAACTGAACGCAAGGCGCGGATCCAGAGGGGGAGGGCCTTGCCCCCGCCAAAAAAGAGAGAGAGAGAGAGAGAAGGAAAAGAAGGGAAGGGGGAAGGGATAGAGGAGAGAAAGGGAAAGAAAGAAGAGGAAGAAGAAAAGAAAAGGGGGAAAGAAGGAGATCGGGGGCCGAAAGGGCCTTGCCTCCCCCCAATCAAAAAAAAATAAGAGAGAAGGAAGGAAAGGGAAAGAAAAAAGGCAAAGAGGAGATAAAGGGAAGGAAATAAGATGAAGAAGAAAAGAAAAGAAGGGGGATATAAGTTGCAATTTTCCCGCCAACAAGTTGTGGATGGGGCAAAGGCCTTGCCCCCGCCAAAAAAAAAGAAAGAAGGAAGGGAAAGGGAACAAAAAAGAGGAAGAAGAAAAGAAAAGGGCGAAAGAAGGGGAGATCAGTTACGATTAATGCCGCCAACAACGTGTGGATCAAGGGGCCGAAAGGCCCTTGCCTCCCAGCAAACCTAAAATATGGTCCCGACTATACGTCGTGCAGGAGTCGCGAATGGTCGAATGTGGGTCGTCAATGGTCGAATAGCGGTCGGGAAGAGCTTGTGTTTAGGCATGTGGTCGGGATTGGTCGGGGAAAAATGGATGATCGGGCTTGATTGGGCTTGGTCGGGTTGGTTTGATCGGCAGTGGGAACCCACCATAAAGGTATACTTCTCGGATTAATAATATTTGACTGTCTGTAAGCGTTTTTGGATTTTCTGCGTTGATACCTTCGCTTTAATAATGTCGCATGCAGCTCAGATATTTTAATTAGATTTCGGATCGATAACCGGGGATCGGTGCCGATTGTGTTGTAGTATAAACCCCGAGTGCAAATAACATCCAATTTACTCGTTTCATGTGTTGCCAAATTTAGAAGGTGTTTCAATTATCTCGTAACGGGGTCCGGGGAAATTCGTTTCCTTTGCCGGGGCTTTTGGCACGGTTGCCCCCGATACTTTGATGAGCTGCGATCATGTTCGTTGTTTATGATAATTACCGTGCTAACAAAATCAAATAATGGCGCCTCTGTAGTTTGGCCATGTATTTGTATAGATTCGAGTGGCAGAGGAATTAATGTTTAGACGTGTGTGCTTACCATGTGTGTGCGTGTGTTTGTGGCTGTGGACTGTCGACGAGTGTGCATTTAAAGAAGGATTGGGAGTGATACCATACCATTCATTGGGGACCTGAAAAAAATGACACCTTTACTAAGTCAACATGGTCTTCATTTTCTCATTTAAAGTGGCTTGTTAAAATAATACTGAGAACGATATATTTCGGGAACCAAGATATGTGGCATGCAGTGGGTGAGGGGGAGGGGGTGAGGTGGAGGGGGGGGGGTGGGAGATGTGAGATTTTACAGGCTTCACCCTATATCTATATATGCTGTTTCTGCTGGATACGCTAAAATATTTCAAGAACCCCCCCCCCCCTCCCGTCATATAGGAAATAAGTTATCTCTTGCAAATACTAGGAAAATATATTTCATATTTTTAGTGCGTAATCGTTGTAATTAAAACTCACAACAGTTGGTATAGTGCCATGGTTGGAAAATAAAAGGTTTAGATACCCACGCTCTGCCAACGGCCGATTAGAAGCGATTGGAATCATCATTAGACGGATATTTTTACTCCGGTACATGACTAGAATGATTTCATCCTACGTGCTTTTATTAGAGAACTTACCCACGCATTCTCGTAGACAGACACGGGCCAGAGACACTGTAATATATTTGTTTTAAGTTTTTTTTTAAATCGCTATCCTCAAATAACTTCGTGATCAGAATCTACTCGAAGACATTCGCTTATCTTTGAATGTCATCAATGTCACTATGGATTGCAGATATACTTGATATGTTAGGATCATTTAAATGCATCATACCTAGAGGGCGTCACAGGGAAAGGTTGGGGGAGGTGGGGAGGGGGTGTGGCACCCCTATCAAGATTTTCTGTATTTTGTAATATTAATAACAATTTGTCGGCAAGTAGCAAATAATGATGACACCCCCCCCCCTCTCTCTCTCTCTCTCTCGCTCTTTCTCTTCCGGTCAATTATCAATTTGAAAAATGACATTTTTTAAACCTCCTTTTGTTGGGAGATTTACAGCTAACTTGTCTGGTGTTGAAAGGATCTCCTCCTCCAGCCCCCCACACACACTAAACTGATCTAGTGGCCTGTTTACATAATTATATGGACACGGTTGTTTTCAGAATCGGGTAGACAGGCTGTCAGTTTAAATATTGATGAGCTAATTTACTATATGGATCCAACATGGTTTTGACAACACACGACGCTCACGCTCCGTCTATCAAACTCATCTCGGCCTCTTCGGATTGTTTCCCTCTATAATTTTCTAGATCCCCGCGTTCCTCGTCCATCTTTTGTATAATTCATGGTGTTGGTGCGCCTCTCGCATCCACTCTGTTCCCCTTACTTAATGAGGACAGTCACTTCATTCCCTCAATAAAATTACTCATCTTTAAAAAACACAAAATACCTTGTTCTCACTTTGCTATACCTTGTCTGTTGAATTATCACACCTCATTCTCGCGCTTACCCCTCGCTCTTCCGAGACGACAAGCAAGGCCTTGATATTAAATGTGACGGCTGACGCGCGTTTGCCTGGGACTCGGGAGATTAACTAACAAATATAAGAACTCCTTCTTTCTTTTGATTTAACTCGTTTCTATTGTTTGGTTAGTCTCGAAATGCTCATATGAAAATATAATTGAGAGAAATAAATCAAGAATTCTTCTTACCGCACTGTATGATTCCTGCCGATATTGGGTCCGCCATTTTCTCCATAATAGATAAGGACATGTTACCTGGAAAATTTGTTTTAATCAATGTAATGAAGAAAACAAAAGACGATGCCGGCAAAATCCTATTCGTGATGAACAAAATAGCGAAACCTCCTAAAGATATATATACAACTATTTAGATACAGAGTCTTTTAAAATACCCCAATTTTGTCCTTCTAAAAATAGATCACCTTGGACTTGCCTGACATAGCAAAAGCTAATGTATGCAAACGGGGCATCGTTTCACGAAACGTCATAAGGACAACTTCCTCGACGATCTATTGAAACGTGTGTTAATTCTAATACATGTACACGTGTTTCAATAGGGACTTTTAGATTTACACGACGAGAACGTGGACTGCCACGTGTGCCATTCTTTCAAGGCACTGGCCCGTGCCCGGCAGTGCCTTAAAAGGACGTCACATTACCTTAAAAAAGATGTCACCGTGGCAGTCCACGTTCTCGTCGTGTAAAATCTAAAAGTCCCTAATAAGAAGTTGACGAACTTGTAATTATAACGGTTTCGTGTAACGCTGCCCTGCATTCTAACCGTGTTGAAGTACACGTACATGTATAATACCTTAAAGCAGTTGAATAAATGAATGAAATAGGTCATCACTATGGACACTCGGGGAACAAGCATCCATAACATTTGAATACATTTGGAAACCAATCTATTGCAACTTCGCCTGGTAGTTTGTTTGCTTTTATTTCTGCGTTCAAAATAAGCATGATAAAGTATCCTACCTTACATTGCCAAGGGCCGGGAGACAATAATTTCTTATATTACACTGTATAATAATCTTGATTTATACTAAATCGGGGATATTTTTAGTGCGAAATCTTGTAGATCGAACCACAGATGGTTGTTTTAGATGAAGTGGGTAAAAGAATAAGCATATGATATTTAGGGGGATGATTTCCCAAAACCCGTGTCATAAAATTGTAAAGCTTTGTTTTCATATCGTCTGCATCCATTCCAGTTTAGGGTGAGCGACATAGTAAACAAAGGACATAAACTAGTTTACGTGTTTCCGGCGCTCAGTATGTGTGGATCGCAAATCGTGCCTCACCGTTCATTGAAGAAATTCTGGCGCCTTTTTAATCACGCCGTGCCTGACTCTCGATAACGCATTTGCATTTTTTGTTTAAATCTGGCTCACAATAGGCCATTTTCGTAAAGTAGTCAAATTTAAGGCACAAATATTTGTTGAGTGACTCGTACACATTATTTCATTCACCTATTACGAATAAATGTATTTTAATATTCAGAATGCAAATTGCAGACATTAGTTGTTGCTAGGTAGGACAAACATAATGGCTTGCCCTACCTAACAACACACAATATAATTATGCAGTTTGCATACTGACTATTGAAATACATTTATTCGTAACAGGTGAATGAAATAATTAGTATTAAGGCACTCCACAAAAAAACATATGAATTAAATCTGGTTACATTACGAAAATGGCCTATTGCAAACAGATTCACGCATTGTCATATTTGGATTAAGACTATAGGGAGCTCCTCTTGCATCTGATTTCATTTAAGGTCTACCAAATAACTTTTTATTCCGACACGACAAAAAAATACTCGTGAAAATATCGCCTGTTTCATTATTTCATTTTCCATCCTCATTCCTGCAAGACATCTGGAGCTTCATTTCGCTTCCATTTTCAAGTGATTTATGCTACTTTTTGATAATGTAATGATAACAAAAATTTCCATCGTTTTTATAAAAGCACTGTATATGTTATAACATTATTAGGGCTTTACATAATATTACTCCAGACAAAGCGTTCATTCAGACACAATATTTGCACTATCTCCACTCTCTGGGATGTATCCTCACCATAATCTGCTAGTGCGTATGACAAATGGAATTGCGATGGAATTTTGTTATCATCCCAGGTCACTAATCGACCTACTTTCCTTGCAATAAAGACGTCAATACAAATAAGTATCGTTCCGAAAGGTAAAATAATTATGTAAGCCTATAACTTATTCGCCTCGATTTCTCCTGAACGAGACGGATGTTTCAGCTTATCATACTCTTAATAAGTACAGTACTGTAAAAGACAGAATTTGCGAATTGACGGCTAAACCCCGAGTCCATTAAGGCATTAGCAGTGAATATCTTAGTACATGTAGAGGTTTAAAGGACTCTTTTACCAAGTGCACGCATCAAAGTACCAAAAATCCGATCTCTAGGGAACATGAAATTCTCTTTACCTTTACAATTCAAATATCTTTTTTCGCTAACAACTACGAGACAGAAAATTCAGTTTTAAATCTTAGCCTAAAGCCATGATGATATTAAACAAGTCTATTTCAAAATGATAATGACTTGTGATGCAAATCCAATTCAAAGTGATAAAGTGGTGTATGCCAATTTTCACAAAACGTATAGGGTTTAACGTATTTATTGTCGGATGCCCAAGTATTAAAAATAGGAAGTTATTGTGATTTATTGACACAGTATCGGGGGTACCCCATAATCGAATGGTGAGAGAATTAGAAGGAGAGAAAATGATTCTTTTCATATGGGAACAAATATCACTAGAGCAATCTGGTCGGTGGGAGGAGTATTACAGTAAAATTTCAGACAAGTGTATTGAAGAAATCAAAGATTTTTGAATTTGCTTAGAGGGTTTTAAAAGCAATCACATATAGAGAGCTTAAGAAACACGGTTAACAAGCGAGAAAAGATCCCCCGAATTCAGAATTTGGGACTGTGAGAGGGTTTAATGACCCCACCCCAGTGGTACCAATGTCAGTATCATGGTTGTAAACCAAAATTAACTGGCCTATGGTTATGAGTAACCTTAATTAAATTTTGTTAATAATGTCATCAGGTTTTTTCAATACAAAACAACCATCATGCATGGTTACAGAGAGAAAGAAAAAAAGATGAAATCCTGGTACAAGCATTATGAAATAATCATCACAATATGAATGTTCATTTATTCGAGTATCAACAATTCGGAATCTGCTTTCGTAGAACAAAGGTTAAAAAAATAGAACAGAAATACCAAAAAACACGAAAACCTACGTATAACAAAATTATAAATCCATCAACGCGAGATATTTACAATAACAGCCTCCATTAATGCACGTTATTCTATCCATGTATTAGATTGGAGTGATGAAAACACACCTATACACACTGTAATTATAAAGCGTCATAATCATAATTATGTATATAATGCGGAGCCCGCGCAACAGTTAGTTTCGTAGAGCCGCCATATCAGCTCAGCATTTCAATACATATTCATTGGGTTAGACGTCAAACAAAATGTCACTTACAGCAGAATTCAATCCGACTGCTGTTTACAAGTCTAACAAATGACACATGCCTCTCACGATTTCAGATCTTTTTAAAAATAAATATTCTCTCTCCTTTTAAAGTGAGGGAGCCTAGGATAGTGTAGATGGATCATTTGAAAGGAGGGGGGTGGGGGTATCAGACCGAATTGGCCAACAAATTAGCCACAGCCACAAGAGGGGCATCAACAATTTAATTTGCTTTTTCTTAGGGTTAAATGATCAACAGTTTGTCCAAAGAAGAAAAAATGGAGGACGGGGGTCACACCCCCTCTAGCAAACCCCCAGCTCCTAACCATTTATCGAACCAAACGATTATAAAATTGACACAAGAATAATTATGTTATTAAGAGCTATTCAGCGAATAATCAACAATATCACATTCACATGTAGATAGTGGAGTCTCAGTTCTGACAGCAGAAAATGGTAAACTACTATCAAAATGTCGCAAAAATGACAACACATTTCGACAGCTTATTTAAGTGACCGATTTATAATCATAATTACTGGAATATCATAGGTTCATTTCGACTACATCAACTCTAACTTTTTTATACCATAATATACTCTACTAAAACGTAATTACTATACTGTCAGCGACTACACGAACCTTCAAAAATAGTTATATAGAATGAATAATTGCGCGCTTTTCACGGAGCAATTCTTATTGCTGGAGTTTCTTTTATCACTACACGTCTGTTTTTATCAAATTACATTTATTCATATCTATTGTAAACACTGCATCACTATTTACATTTCAATGGACACGTTGCACGAGAACTTGTCAAATCTTAAAGGACTTCATGAGTCATGTGTCTTGACTCTTTACCGTCATGAGTTATACCGTAGATTACATAATTAGTGCATGATAACCGTCAGAGAGCGAGTGGAAAACAATATTATGCATGTCTAGTGCCCGTTTGTACACGAATCGATATTAGGTCTATACCTCCGTTAATAAAGTCTATGGATGCAATGAATTCATGCGCAAGTGGTTCATAGCAAAGTTTTCGGTGTTCATGTTGGTTTTATCGTTAGTATGATGCCACTCTTGCATATCGCGTCAAAGACCGTGGCAGTCGCTGACGCATTCTTGCGTCATTTTAATTACGTCAACACTTGCCCTAATTAAGCATATAGACCAGTAATACAATTCTAAGGAATTTTACACTCATTGTTTTACGACAAAACTCCTTATAGCATGTCAAAGACCGTGGAATTCGATGACGCAGTCCTGCGTCATTTTAATTGCGTCAACACCTGCGCTAATTATGCTCATACACAAGTAATACAATTTTAAGAATTTTTTAACGCTCATTTCGTACAACGCAACTCCTGACAGTCCCATGTAGGCCTATACGTATATATATCTAGGCCTATATTATAATAACGCCTCGTGTGCAACAGGTATTAAGGGCTGTCTACACTGGGTGTGTTGGCTATACGATGCGTCTTATTTGTCTGAATAGGCCCATCCATATGACATTGAGACTTGATTCATTCATGAGGATAATGGAGGCGTTTTGTGCATCTAAGCTTTGTCGAAGCCTTTTAACCTACTTACACTTTATACTTTGTCCTCTCGCCCTTTAACCAATATCTATTGCTGAACCTACTCCTATTCCCCTCCCTTCTTCTTGTTTATGCCTCTCTTCTTGTTCGTTTTCTTTTCTTCTACTTCTTCTTCATATCCGCATTCAATATTGATGTGTGATTCATTATGTTGTATCATATTGATCATAATGCAGCAGGAAGCTACCCAATACATACAGCTCCTACATTAAAGAAACTCATGTTATACATGTCATGTAAAAGTACGTGGGTTCCATTATACCCAGCAGCTATAAACTACCTCTATGATTATATATTAGCCAAGGTAACTCTCATTCTATATGCAGGCGATTCGAACTAATTTCTTCTGTAATACGTTACACTTTCATGGCTGAAACCCAAGTGGCTGCGCATGTTGTAGGCCGCAAAAGGTTACATTTGTTAACTTCTTCGACAGTAAATTGACTGGATTGCCTCGATTCAAAGCATGATAAATGCATCCTTTTTCCCGCCACTTCAACAGCCATTGTCTGAAAAGCTTCGTAGGAGCGCACTGCCGCTATATTCCCCAGGGCGAATGTCTCGGTAAGACGCGTGGGCGAATATTGCGGTCGATTTCCAACAAGTGAAAAACGTTGATTGGAAAGGCCGACCACCAACATTATTACTGTAATCTTTTTTCTTTTCTTTCTCTCGTTTTTATTTTTATTTGTTATTATTATTCTTTTTTAAAACTTCAAATACATCTCCACTATCTATTTTGGTGTATTTAGTTTGCAATACATATAACAGCCTTTAAACAGTAGCATCCTAAATCACACAGTATTATCATACAGTTCATAATTATGTTCATTACTCAAATCGATGTTGCACTTGCGGTTAAATAACATGGTAAAAAAAGAAGCATCGATTTACATGTGGTACTGTAATAACGTTTGATTATATACATGGAGTGATTTCCTCTATCTTGGCAGTCTATCATCTGATTATGACAGAGAACTAGGTTAAACTCTCACGACTAGTCTAACTCGTATATAGTTGTACTTGGTACTGCCGCTAAGTCGGGCGCTACTTTGCAGTCCTCTGACCACAACTACTCTTGTCGACATTAAGCATTCTCAGATCAGACAGTGCGGATCTCACAACAGGAACCTTGTAAATTAGACCTCACTCGCTCCTCCTCCATCACTGTAACACCTTTTGGAGGAAGTGCATTCGCCCTCAAGAGCCTTGGACCATGGGGGATCATTTCGAGGGCACATAGAGATCGAAGCTCGATCTTCCATCAAAGTAATCCACATAATCATTATCAACCACAGAGCATCCGATTGGCATCTTGGTGCCTGTCCTTGATTCTGGAGCCATAGATCAGGAGCTGGTCTGACGATGCTCTGACCTCTCGAAGCTGCGTCGTGTAGAACGATGACTAAGTCATAGTTCAAAGATGTTCATGAATCTGGAAGAGAGGAGTGATTCAACACCTCTGGATACAGATGAGTCTAGACCCAAGACGGGTCCTTGGAACCTGGTGCGGACTTGGGTGCCTCTGTCGTACTCTGTGGCTGTGTTCCTGATCCGTCTGTACTTAGATAGACTGGTTTTTGTTGGGGTTGTGTTATCGTGATGGTGGTGGATGATCTGTCTGTTGGTGACTGAGTTGTATGCGTCACGTCGGCCGAGGCGGATCGTTGCCGGTGCGTCGTCGGCACCGTCATGAAGACATCCCCTTCAAGATCAGCCGTATCCATCTGCCTCGAGTCCTTTCTACTCCCGCACTCGGAATTCGTGTCGCCACCGGTACTGTCTGTTTTGTGAATGTGAACACAGCCGCCCTCGTGTCGGTATTGAAGCCCTTGTCTTGTCCACCGCTTCTCGGTTGGTGTTGGTGGTGGCTTGAATGCCGACCCTCTCCTTGCCTCTTGGATATTAGGGGCGCTACCTGCTCTTAGCTGTCGGCCCAGTCCCTCTGGCGACAGGTGCTGTTTTTGTTGTTGTGATGCTCCTGCTGGTTCAGCTACGGCTGGCTCTGCGACTGGAGCTCCTGTCTCACACTCTGCGGCTGCTAGTATCCTCTGGTCACGGATACTTTTGTTTTTAGCCTCAATCCTCCTTCGGTCCCTGCAAAGACAAAACAAATGGAAGTCTCAGTCAACATTCCAAGTTTGTAATGTGATACATATTTTTTTGACTTGTAAGTTTCGTAGCCCATTTATTCTTGTGCGTGTGAGTGTTATTTAAAAATGAGAATTTTCAGGTTACCAGACAGTGTGATTCCATGTAACAAGGTATAACCAATAACTTGGAAACCACATTTCTCAACCGAGCTAATGGCATGATTATTGCACTTGGGACTGATCTGTCCATTAATACAAATTCATGTATAAAATAAAGGGTATGGACAGAGAGAGAGAGAGAAAGAGAAAGAGAGAGAGAAAGGCATGCAATTATCATTCGCGTAAGCCTGAATGAATAAACAAATATTACTCTGAACTTCTTTAAACGCCAAAACAAACATTGCTTTTATTCAACAGCATCTCCGCTTAGCGCTAGATTATTTCCCCCTGCATGCAGAAAAGGGTATTACGGCAGGATATCATACACAATTACAGAAAGCGAGAGTGTGAAGGCTTTGAAGGCATCATACACCTTTCAGTGAATGGCGCCCTGATTAGAACAGTGTGGCTGATACCGACTGGCGGTCTCTTTAGTCGGCTCTCCTGCCTTAAGGTACTCACATTTCATTTCATAAGACATTCCTTAGGGTAATACTCTACAAACACGCATGAATATATATCTCTTACCCACCTCCCATCACGACAAGTGTATACAATTACTCCGTTTTGAGGAAGTGCTGGATTTCGTGGAGCCGCAATCAACGGATGCACTTTACATATAACTTAAGTCCATTCAAATCATATCATCTGGAAAGATAATAGGACGGCTGATGACGGCATGTTGTATCTCATGCAAATAGTAACTGCCTTCTTGTCTTATGATTTCAATTTATGTTCGTATTTTCGAGATTAAAAAAGGTTGAATTGGAAATTGGAATTGGGAATGACTGAGGAATACATCAGAGACGTGGACGTTAATGCCTGGTCGTTTCAGTTTTCCTCGTTCATTCCCCTGCTGAGTATATGCTTTTATTTGATGCTGTTTGAAATAACCAGACTGGAACTCAGAAACGTTTACCTTGTATTGTATTGTCCAGTACATAATATTGTATATCCGATGTAAAGTGAACATTGCTGATCATGTCAAAATAAGGAATGAAATATGGCACAAATTCTTCATCAGAAGTATGAGATGGTGTCCTAATAATCAACGCTGAAGAATTGGTTCACACTTGAATGCATAATTTGATCTATCTTGAAAATACATTCTAGTTAATTTACAACTCTTTCGTCTAATGATGATCCTTGTTTTTTATTATTCAATATGAATATCGAATTATTTCTTTAAATGATGTTGATAGTGATGATTCAAAACTAAAGTAGGAAACGATTAAAAGTAAACATGCTGGCATGAAAAAGAAGGAGAGGGAAAAAAATAATAACCCTTTTACGTACGCAAAGCTCTTTAAAAACACACTATGGAAATGAACATTTATCTTATTCCGATGAACAGTAAAAGGTGTTGATTAATAAAAATGATTCAGTAAATAAAAGTAGAACATGTTAGGAACGCTAGTAACAAATACTAATAAAAAAATACTCTACTCTACGAAGGGTTGGGCTGCGCTATATCAGAGTGCTATGTTTAAGTGTTATTGTACTCATATAAAGCGATATGTACATTCAAAAAGCATAATGAATTGTGTGCCAAAGTGGTTGAATTTTCCTTCCACTTGGGAGATTTCATGATAGAAACTAATTCACAGCCTTGACGAGACTTCATTTCTTATTATGCGACTGAGGTATGGAGGCGAATGAAAGACTCGCTCGCTTAAATGTCAAGTCATGCTAATAAAGAAACACGCTCAGTTGATAACATGTCCGCTTTGCTATTCAACTCTGCACATTTTTTCAAAATGAATGAATCCGACTTCGAGAGGGGAAGTAAGACTAGGACAGGCTGAATTAGAGGCGCCCTTCTCACAGTTCATCGTTTTATTGTCCTATTACTTAAGTTACGCCATGGTTTATATAGGCATGTGATATTAATGTCTTCCCATCCCTTTTCAATGTCATGAGAATTCATAAGACACAAGCCGTGTTTTCTATATTTAAAAATTTGCCCTTTGTATTATAGGGAACATCGACATCGGGGTTTGACCCTGATGTTCACGTGACCAACTTTTAACCAAAGGAATATCTGACTCAGAGCTATAAAGGACCTCTTTCGTGTTTGTATCACTATATCTCTGTTTACAAAATATACAAAAGATAAAACTGAATACATCGATATTGGAGGATATTGAATCGCAGAAAATGTGCACCAGCAAATATGAAACCATTTACAAGAGATCGTCCACAGCTCACTGTATTGGAGTGTAACAACTACCCGATTCTCATTTCGTATGAAATAAAGACAATAACCATCATAAGTACAGAATTCTTTTAAGATCCATCTACATATTGACGCTGCTCCGTATCGTTATGAGCAAAGGATTCAAAGAACGAACAAGTTGTACTGCAGAGATTTCCTCGGGGCAATAAAGAGACACCAGAATTCCGTAAATACCACCAAACGATTGGGCAAATTTGCAGATATGACCCAGGTAGATCCTCAAATTGACCAGGCTCATCAATTTTCAATGCTCCTGGAGACCAATTTGGTGAGTAGTTATTGCAGTGAACGAGTTAATTGCACGTTAGAAGGTCATCTTGGTCGCCAAAATAAAATTGGCTTTATACAAGGCGTGTTTACGCTGATAAGGCAAGTATAAGCAGGAGCGTTGGGCAAGATCATTTTTTTCTTCAGAAAAGGGGCGGTAATGGGGTCAAGCACATTCTTAACAAAAATTTACTTCCAAAGTACACAATATTATTTATATCGTTCTCTCCACCCGTTCCTGGATTGATGTCATTGTAATTATTGTTACAACGTTATTAAAACAAGCGATATTTCAAATTATTTATCTTAAAAAAAATGACATTTTGCTTAATAGTTAACATTCAAAGAAGAAAACAAAAATCAAAAGTTGCTTTTGTATATGGATATCTATGAACTAAAATATGTAGAAATATGTTGTTTATGTTTATTAGCTGAAATAGATGAAGTCTGATATTGGATTTTCCGAATGTCAAGATACAAGACAAGGTCTAATAGCACTATTATTATTCTGAGATAATGGGGTCACTTCCCGATAGAGAACAATTTTGGTTTGGTTAAAAGCAGAGTATATACAGATATGCTTGACATAAAAAGTGTTCATTGGCTTCACTGAGGTACCCTGAATCAGTGAAAATAACCAAGTGTGAACAACCCTCCTTGTGTAGCTGTGACCGTCATAATAACATCGGTGGTTGGGCTAGGAGTGGTCTAGAAGATTGCTTGCTTGTGATCTGAATAATGGCGCCTTAGTTTACACACGTACGCTCTTAACCTATCGTATCGTGGCTATGCATATACCATGTCGGGGAGTATCTGGAATAATGTATGATGTATCTCTGGTTGTGCTCGCATTCTCCTATTCGGTTGTTAAATTTTACAAGATACAAGTTTGATAGGTTTTTACATAATGAAGAACATACGTCTGCATTTTTAAAAGCTAGTCCTCCAGTATACTTAAATGTATAAGGAAATAAGGGATTGTACCCATTGGAGCCATTTGGTTTCTGTTACTTCGATTTGTCACTACTCGCTACTACTACCACTAATACTATTACTACTACTACTACTACTACTACTACTACTATACTACTACTACTACTACTACTACTACTACTACTACTACTTCTAATACTACTAATACTACTACTAATACTACTACTACTGCTGCTGCTGCTGCTGCTACTACTACTACTACTACTATAACTACAACTGTTGCTACTACCACCACTACTACTACTGCTGCTGCTGCTACTACTACTACTACTACTACTGCTGCTGCTACTACTACGTTTACTACTGGTCCTATATATAGAACAACAACTACTACTGCTACTTCTACTTTTGCTGTTGCTACTACTACTACTACTAAAACAACAACAACTGCTGCTGCTACTTCTACTGCTGCTGCTGATACTACTACTACTACTCCTAAAACAACTACTACTAATACTACTACTACTACTACTACTACTACTACTTCTACTACTACTACTACTACTACTACTACTACTAATAATAATACTACTACTACTAATAATACTACTACTACTTCTACTACTACTACTACTACTACTACTACTACTACTTCAACAACTACCTGTTGATAGGCCTACTACTGTTATCTTCATGTTACTTGTAATGTGCACATGTGCACGTTGTATTTCTTTTTAAATTCGCAGCTCATGAATAACAAAATACCATAAATTCTCTTCCACGATCCTCACGTCTTTATCCAAGATAGTCGCGATCCTGTCTACGCCATGTCTGTCGGACATGGCATCAGCTCGAATGGTACAGTGTGTTGGTATATCTACAGCTGCTAGTCCGTAATTCTAAGCTTCTGACATGACGGCCGGAAGAATTGTCTTTAATTCAATTTCGAAGGCACTCTCTTTCGTTTTCTTGTCAAGCTGAGGAGCGAGTAGATCGTGTCAGACAGACCTTGTGAAGTTATTGAGAGACATCAGTTCGAGTTAAGCTTGATGAACGCCTTCGGGGTAACGACCGTATCCACATCATCCGAAACCCAATCAGCACATTTGAGGCTTGAATTTAAGGTGTCCAAATCGTCCTTCACAAAGACTCAGTACGCTCTTAAATTATCGTGGCCGTGGTGATTTTCTTTTAGCGACCCAGAACTACCCGTAACATTGCTTTGTCACATCTCTTTCTCTCGTCTCTGGATAAAATCAACTAGAACTCCCATAATTTGGAATTTGTGGAGAAAAATCACTGTGGACTTTTTTAATAGTTCTGATTCTTTTTTTACTTCCTTCTTGTTCTTATCAAGTTCGTTGTACAGCATGTGGATGGATGAATTTTAAAAGGTGCAACAATTTAATATTTTCCAAAGTGTTGTTGCACCTCCTCTGAGATATTCGCTACAAAATGACGTATTTCTCAACTCGATCAGTGTCCTACACTAACCAGATTTCCAGCTGCAACAACTCTATACCTGAACCTAACCCTAACCCTAAACCTGAGCTAAAGTCCAATTGCAACCCCAGCCCTAGAGCAACGTCGCAGGATGGAATATTTGATTTAAATGCTAGTATACCATCCATGCAAGCAGAAACAAAGTTATATCTCAACATAATATGGCAAGGTATAGACAAGAATAAGAACAATAACAACTTAAATGAAGTCAAAAGTTTATCATAGCAAATTGCCTTAAAATTCAGTTTACAATTTTTAATATTGTAGGGCTTTTGCGGTGCCGATGGATTTTAATCATTTCGCGGTCAGATTTGTGTCATAATGGGGAAAATAAACCATCAATCAAAAATAGATGATTTATGATTGTAGCCTCTGTAGTATAATAATTGTCTATGATTATTTACAAACATTTATGCAAACGTAAATTATATTACTAACATCTTCAACAATAATGACATTGAAGTACAATTAACATATTTTCAAAATGTATTTTGGTAATTGGAATCCTAATAAAATATGCGGCTTTGATAACAACCCATTAACAAAACAAAAAACTATTTTTAAACGGTTTGATACAAAGTGAGGGACGCATTATCCCACGCCTTGATTGAATTCTCCCTCGGTGTGAATAAAAATTAGGCTGCAATTTTTAGGAGATGACTAATTCCCTTAATCATGAATTATGATCTGAATTGAACGATTTCCATGACAACGCACGGCCATAGAATGCAACCGCATGCAGTAACAGCACGTGAAATTGAAGCATACTTTAATATACAACCATGTAGTGCTGGCTTATAGTTATAGTTCGGTCCCATGCAAAGATCATCTTACATGCCTGTATAAGTAGTAGTATTATTTACACGAATGGATCATTTTTCATTACAGACGAACTTGCACTAAATGACTGATGTCTGCCTAAATATGCAAGCCACAGTACGTTCTCCATATTCTTAAATTCATTCTCTCACAATAATTTTGTTGTTTCAATATCAATGTCGAGCTAAAAAAATCAGTAAGGTCCATCTCATGAAAACAATGTGACTTCGTGAAACGTATAGCATGTTAAGGAAATAAATGCAAGAGTTTATATACAGCACCTTGTCTAAACCGGAGAAATTCGCTTACATACAAAGAACCTCTAAAATGTGTTGTATAAAGTGAGAGAGTGAGTGAGAGAGTAGGTGGGTGAGAGTATGTATAGCTCCATGGTGACTATCAGCATGTAGACAATTACTGACCATGCTGCCGGTGAGAGAGGCGGGGACAGAGAGAGAGAGAGAGAGCGAGAGAGAATAAGAGAGTGTGGAGTAGAGAGAGGGAGTAAGAAAGGGTGAGAGAGAGAGAGGGGGGGGAGAGAGAAGAGCAGGAGAGAGAAAGATAATGTGTCACAGCAAGGGTTGAGTCACGACTCTCTCTGATTGTCGATGACGTTTCGAATTCAATTTCTCGTAATGTATTATAATGAAGACAAGCGTGCATTCTTCTGCAAATATATACATCTCTTGACAACCTGCTAGAGTATGGGTACTTTTCCCCTAATGAACTCGAGTTGATGGACTTTGTTATTTATAATTTGTTCGGGAGATAAATGTAGGCATGTAAATGTATTATATAAGACATGCTCTTAAAATCAGACAAGTCATCAAAATTTGTAGTAAAGGTCTGAAATACCTACATTTTACAAAAATATCATATTCTAAACTGATTTTCTAACTTACGTACGCAAATTTATTGCGTAGAGTTTTACAGTACTAATCAAAATCTAATATCTAACCAGGTATTTTCAAAGCAGGGAACGTGAATAGAGCCCTTTAAAGGTAAAGACCAGTTTTGGAAACGCCCCTCTCTCAAAAAAATGAAATGGAAGCTCTCATTACCAATCATGTGAAAGAATATGTTTTGACTAATACGTGATGATACAAATTTTACCGGGAAAGTCCGGAAACCGCCTACTAATTGATATATTTGGTAAAATGTTATATCTATTGGGACCAAATAGATATCGCGCACGTGGTCGCATAGTCCCATATACATCTTTCTGTGTGCCGTGCTTATAACTTTACCAAGACTGGGCCAAATTTCTTATCATTTTGATGATTCCAGAGTATGATCAACCTTTTCTGATCGATTCCACAACGTTTCTTTCACAATGCAATCGCATGACCAGAACTGGTCTTTATCTTTAAACGCCAGACGCAAACTATGTAAAATTTACTCCGTCCCAATTAAACCATACAATTATAGATACAAAATATTCACGTAGATATATGTATTCAAATTTTCGATTCACGGGCAATAGTTCAATGCTACACATTTAGGAAAAAAATCATGGCATTGCAGGACTGAGGAAGAAAGTGGCGAAATTTAATGTGCAATAAAAACAATTTTTAAAAAAATCAACAAAAATCAACAAAATCAACAACAAAAATTAAGATGTTGTTCTGGTCAAAATGATTGCAAGCCTTTGCTGCAATTACTTAATGCTGCAATCATTCAAAGAAATACTAGATGATAAATTATATCATGCTCCTTTGACCCAATACAAAATCATAAAACCTGATTTAAAGCCATCGTTTAACAATGTTAAATCTGAGATGCATGGTCCTACGTGTTATCAGTGTCTGTGATATGGTGTAATAATGAAGCCCTGAAAAAATTGGGCTTCAAAATGATCATGAAGTCCCTCAAAAAAGTAAAAATCTTTAAGTGACCGGTTTTACCATACTCATTTCCCCCAATAGACTGTAGTGTTATGAAAACCGTTAGGAAAACGCAAAATTTGATTTCGATTTCCAATCATAAACATCTTGATAATCAGACAGGCGATCGGCTTGTAAAAGTCATGGGGTTCCTTACTGACCTAAAGGTTTATAATTATCATTGCAGCATGAGCTAACTCCAGCATTTTGTTTCAGAATCTGAGACAAAGTTACCAAACCCCTTTAAGGTAAATAATTGGGGATGGAAATGCCAATGAAATATCTCAGAAAATATAATCATTTGAATTGTACTTAATCCCATATGGATAGACATATAGGCGGAGCTGATCAGTAAGCCTCTGCTGTCAGGGACATCTTTTATAATCAGACCTTCTATTGTATTATCCAGAACTCGTATAAATCATATCGAATACGATAACAGATGACCTTTCGCAATCAGTTTAGCCAAGCCAAAATCAATGTCAAAGAAATTAACAATGCTTCAGTCTATCCAGATATACAGACTAACAACAGAATACCTTTGCTGAACGAACGAGATTAATGTGGCAGCAATAATAAAGTACACGGGACACGTTCACGAAGAAAAGGGAGAACGAGGGCGGATATTAAACAAAGCGTTTTAAAATAAAACTCCGACACGCGTAAGAACGAAAACAATAAAATATGATCAAGCAAGAAAACTGGACCCGTCACCCCCCATGATATACATACACTGGATGGGGTGGCCCCATAAGAGGATGTAAGAGAAATAAAGAAAGTGGAAATGGAACAAGAAAAAGGGGAGGCCGGGTGAGATGGAGGAGGAGGAGAAGGAGGAGGAAAATGCATCGTGAGTAGAACTCCAAGTGTCTCCATGTCTGCATGTTATTTCATATTACATCGATCAAAGACGCACGAGGAACGCGCGTGTAGTGAAATGAAAATGAGCGAGGAAAGAACATAGACAATACATCGATTGCAGAAAAAAATCTGTTGGATCATTTTGAAAAGCAATGAAAATTTCGCCATCGTGAAACAAGGTTAGAAATATATGTTAATGTCTAATGAAATACATTTTGCATGTAACAATACCATAGTTTCGGCATCAATTGATATATATGATTTAGGATGAATTCCTTTCATAAATACAATCAATAAAGATGAAAACGTTGAAATTTATCCACGCAAAACCTGTTTAAGTCTTTATCTCATAGAATTGATTTAATAGCGTACCTAGGCCTAGGCCTCATGTGTATGTTACAATAAAAATGAAAGGTGAATATAGACATAACAGGCGTTACCCTTGGAACATGTGACAAAAAACACACGTTCAATTGTATCAACAGCAAAATGTGCAGTTAAATCGATTTTCTTACCGTCCAAATGTGAGAGCAGATATCGGAAGAAGAACGATGATAGGTGCTAACTGCAATATGAGGCCATTATTATAAAACACATAACCAAAATCGATGTAAAAGGCGATGGAAGGGTATAAAGCAGTAATTTTTGGCTACTCACATTACGGCCCTGTATGCAGAGTATAGACAGGCAAATAAGAATGCTGAGGCGATAGCCGCGCCCACTGTGACACCCGCTATAAAACCTACGTCTGTGGTCATGGTTTCTCCGATAGTATCGTCCGATTCAAGGTTGTGTGTTTGTATCTTTATGTTCTTAAACACCCAAAACAACACGTTCACTGCTTGATGCAAAAACAAAATGTACGCCCCGTTTTCTGAGCCTACTTCCCAATGCAATATTCCTTCAGAAATAATCCGAGAGACGATGGCGACAATAGCGACAGCTAGCGAGTGAACAGGTTGCTAGTGGACGGTGAAGCGTTATCATCTACATGGCTGGAGAGATGAAAAACTATGGAAAGATTTGAAGACGAAGTGATTGAGAGAGGAGGCGAAGACAGCATGCATGCATGCATTTTGCTAAAAGCGCATATCCAAACACACACAGTGCGCGGCGGCGACGGTCGTTGAGAGGGTAGAGGGGAAAAAAGCACGCAACATGCTACTCTCGCATTTTGCGCGCCAAACACCAGCTTCATATTTTGACGGACATAGCTGTCGTCTGCACTCTGATTTGCAGTGTGCATGCATATCCGCACCATTAGCATTCCAGATACACAGGGTCGCCTCACTATTGAGATAGTATTCATGTATATTGCTTTGTATCTCATAGTGAACTATGAACAGTGTTTAGAGATTTCGCTTGCTAGATTCTACAAAGTATAGGCCTAATTTTTGTTATTTCTAACTTTTTTTGACGGGAACTGTGATGTTTTTTTTTCAATTTTGAGGGCTATTATGGATTTACTACCAAAAATACCTTTGATTATATGCAGAGTGTTTAAGCATAATATGATTAGTTAAATGTTTAATCTACTGGAAAGCCAATGTATTTATTCTATTCAAGGTGTATTTCTGCGTATGGTACTAGTTGCTTCAAACCGATTCCATATTCCGTCAATTTTAAATACTAGTACATTTCTACTTTAACTGCGCTAAATTATGTTACATTAAAGGCTGGTAATAACAGAAGTCATTTAATTATTATATATTCTAAGCCATTATACACGGTACTAATGTCCTTTGGCAAGACATTAATCTATATTTGCCACTCAATACCCAAGAGAGAAATGGGAACCTGGTAGGATGACGAAAGCATTTGTGTCAGTACTTGTCTAGGCCCTCACGGTGACCATAAGGTAGGAATACTCCCGGGAGTGGAGATGGTGCACATTGTGCGTGAATGAATCCGATGATCGGGGTAGAAATATCTGTAAAGCGCTTAGAGACGATATTCCGTATTAAGCGCTGTATAAATCCAGATTATTATTATTATTATCCTGCGTTGTTTGTAATTTATCTTTTTTCATTGAAAAATATTTGTATTTGTATGCATATTATTTAATGTACTTATAAAATTTATAATTATGTATAATGAAGAAATAATTGTTAATTGATGTATATGATTATGTTCTATTTTGAAAACGCAGAAATAAAAACAAACAAACAAATAAACAAACAATACATACCAAAGTTCACATCTACTATAGATGCGTTAACGTAATATTGTAATTGTCATGCCCCCGTCCCGATATACTTTATCATACTTTATACATTATCTCAATACCACTGAATATCATTTTAGCTGATACATGTATTACAATGGCACTAGAAGGATTAAACCTCTAGGTTCACGAACCCAATATGTCGAAAATCTAAATTCATATCACGAGTTATTACACGTAATATGCTACGATAATTTTGAGTTGTCAAGTATTATGTCTATGATGATTATAAAAGAATACCTATATAACAATAACATATAGGTGTAGACGTATTGCGGTCTATAGACCTACCAACCGAATCGCTTTTACCATAACCTTGGGCATCCTAATATAGCATGTTGATTAGATGGTGTATTATATTTAATTAGCGTACATGCAGAAAACAAAAATGCGTTGTATGTGTTTGTAATAATTGATCATTATTGCACGCCTACATGCTCCCATCCTCTCGTAAATTGACAATAATTACCAGCGAAGGGTGGTGCTAATTAGCATGGTGACGATGATGGTCAATGATGTTGATGTTGATCGGGGTTAAGGAGTAGTGATGAATCGTGATGGGGTAGGTGATAGTGGTGATGGTAATGATTACTGTGATGGTGATCCGGTGATGATGATGGTATTGGTGGTAGTGGTGATGGTGGTTATGACGGTGATGATGTTGGTGGTGGTGACAGTGATGATGATATTAACGTTGGTGATCTTTCTTATTACACTTCTTATTACGTATAATTTATTCTCTCTCGCACGCGCTTTAACACATAATTTATGTTAGGATTCCAAAGCTGCAGTATGTTATCGACTTACACAAGTGGAACTTTCAAAAGTCAGTACGAGACACACCTTAACAATCTGCATACAATAATACTTAAGGATTATTCAAGAGCAGTGCCTTATGAATTATAAATTCTGTTATAAATCAACCGTGGTTGTATAACATCCTTGTAGAGATCAGCGCGAACTGTAAAAATCTCATTGGAGGGATTTAAGTCAGCAAAAATGAGGACGGAATTGTGGAAAGTAAAACAGAAGGAGCAATGAAAAGAGAGATCAAGGGATAGAGGAAGGGAGAGGAGATAATTATTATTGGAGCACCATTTCTTCTTTCGCCAAGATTATTGACATAAAAGTGCATGCAGGAAGTGCTAGGCATGGAATATAACATAAAGTTATGAGAGGAGAAAAAAGAAAGGAAAAACAAGATGACTCAGAGCAGAGAATATGGGATAAAGAGAGAGAGAGAGAGAAAGAGAGGGAGAGGGGGAGAGAGAGAGTTATAGAGAAAGTAAGAGCAAGAGAGAGAGAGAGAGAGAGAGAGAAATGGATCAAAGCAAACCAAATGCGGTGACTGCGTCAATATAATGGGCACTCCGAAGCTCGCTAAAAATGTAAGCCTGATAAACCCACTAAGCAAAACTATGCAATTAACTCGTAATGTACTTACACTATTAAAGCGAGTTATTGCATTAGCATGTCGATAACAAACTTAATTTGACGTTTATTCGCTTGTTATGCATGAACATCGATTTATGCAGAACACAACATGTAGTGTAAGCTATCGAGAGAGAAATAGAGAGAGAGAGAGAGAGAGAGAGCTACAGGCATACGGCTAAAATAAACAATGCCGAGGAATAGAAGAGCAATGGGACGGCGAGATACAGTTTCAAATACACTTTATAGATTCAGCTGGTACAGTCAGGATACTAATGAATGAAAAGAAATGGATTTAATCACAAAATAACATGTTGGTGATTATTAAGATGATGAAAAAAAACGTTATCCTTTGGCACAACATTTGAATATTATTTTCATCACTTTAATGCTTTATTCTACTTTGATTCTTATTTCTATTTAAAAAATAGGATGCAAAGGTAAATGGTTTCGTCTTTAAATGCATGGGAGGGGATTCATTCGGCGTTTGAAATATGATAGAGGAACATCTTAAATGCTGAATAATTTATCATAAATTCCGTCCTTATTCTTCACTGACTATTCTGATTATCCGACAGAGCATTTGTAAAAATGCAGATGGAGCTTGAAATTATCATATTTCCCCCAGCTCAACTAAATTGTGATCTTTAAAGGGGGTACATGATCTAAAACACTGCTCAGGATGTTATAAAAGTAGACAATAATGAATCTTGTCCATATCTTTCCACTCCCAAGAACGGTTGTTACCATATCCAATGTAAGACCCCGTTCTCACTCACTTTGAAAGTGGTCTTAGTTAGACCGCTCCAGAGGAACGGGTCTTGAGGAACGGTTTGCGAGGGTTCACACTCCGAGCAGTTTTTTATGGCTCAAACCGCTCCACGAGTCAAAGTGGTCTTGTTGCTATGGCAGCTAAGGTCAGCGGTTAAATTTTTCGCGCGCGGAATACTAAGCGTATGTACGGTACTACATGTTTCGCACGCAACGTCACTAGACCACTTCCGTTCAAAGTACGCTTCCGTTCACACTCGCACGTTAGAGCGCTCCAAACCGCTCTTAATAAGACCCGTTCCTCAAGACCACCTCCCGAGGTGGTCTTCTGGAGCGGTCCAGAAGTCCACTTCCTGGACCACTTTGACCGTTCTCACTCACCTAAGAACCGCTCCTGAGGAACGGGTCTTAGTTAGACCGCTCCAACGAAGTGAGTGAGAACGGGGTCTAAGAAACTCTGATTGTACTAAGGGAAAAACATATTGATATTTCATGGTATCGATATTTCTTGGTATGGAATGTCAGCTATGCTTACTATGCAAAACCCAGCTGTATTATCGATCGCCATTATTTAGATACGATGGCAGGTGTAATGGGATTATTGGCTGGTTAGAAGTCTCGATCGATAACAATGGCAGGGAAGGTAAAATGTCGGCTGCAATGTTTATAACGGTTGGATTGCCCTGATTTAGGCTAATGATCCAACTGGAACTGAAGTATCGTCATTTTGATTCAAATTACACGAATATTGGTTCATTATTTTGTATAGGCCTACGTATGGAGATAACTATAATGTCACTTATTCAGATATAAACGTGGCTACAACATTAATATGTTAAAATAGGTCCCATATTAATTGATTTGATATGACCATGCAGCATTATGACTGTATTGGTATCTGCCGAAACCTACTTGTACTACTATACCTCTTGATACTATAATCTACTTATTTATTTTCAGTGAGGAATATATATACACAACATGTATTTACATATATTATGTATATGTATATGTAGAGAGAGAGAGAGAGAGAGAGAGAGAAAGAAGAGAGAGAGTGAGAGAAAGTGACTGCATGACATAAGGAGGAAGAGAAAGACAGAAAGTGGGGGGCCCATTTACGGAGAAAGAAAGAGTCAGAGAGGGTATGGGCGTAAGTGGTTAATAACATGTCTTGGGTATGGGTGGGATGATGCGTGTGAGGAGAAAGAGAGATATATATAGAGAGGACTTGAATAGGAAGAAATTAATGAGTAGGAAAGAGAAACAGACAGACAGAGAAAGGACAAATCTGTATGTAAGTTTGGGGTGAAAATGGGTGAACGTGTCTGTGTGTTTGTGTGCGTGCGCGCGCGCGTATGTGTGTGCGGAGCATAGACAAATTAAATAGTGCGGAGAGAGTGAGAGAGAAAGATAGAGAGAAACAGGGATAGAGGAAGAATGGTAGGATAAAAGGAGCTGAAAGCAATACCTTTGATACCAGAAATGAACCGAAGAACGGAAAACAATTCATCACTTCATAACCCGGTCCAATCATAGCCACATTCGAGAAAGTCTCTGCCCTGACTGCTATTAATGCAGTGTATTAAAATCACCTGCATATCCCAAGATCGATTGTATATACCTTCCAGCATAGCAGGTGCAGGCTTTATTAAACTTGAAGTAGATTCTGCCGATACATCATACAAGATTGTCCGGTGCTCGGAATATGATAGTCTCTCACATTCTACTTTTGTGATATAGATTACTCCCTTGACAAGAAGATAATAAGGTTATTTTTTTCATATAAGATGAGTACCAGAATTACCAACAAAGTAATCCCCCCAAAATGGAATAGTCGTTCTGTAATATTCTTTTAACTATTGTTAGGCCTAATAGTAATGATAATGATCGTGAGAATAGTTGATTGCTGTCTGCTAGCAGAGTTCTAATAATATAATTCGTAAGCGCATTAAAGTTGACCCATATTCCTGCACTTATATATACAGGCTCGATAGAAAACCTTGGATTTAGACCAATAGAGGTGGCTCACTAATTTTCTTGAAAAAAAATAAACAGGGGGTCCAATTAAAGTTGACAAGCCAATTTTTTTTTTTTTTAATTAAAGAATGGGTCCGGACCCTGTGACCCTGGATCCACCAGTGAAAGAACAATCAATGAAAAATTATCATTATCGCTGTGCTCCTTTGATGCCATGCAACCAACGATCATAGCCAATACGCAGCGGTATCATAGGCGTCGTGTTGGTTTGTGTGTTATTCCTATATCAGAACAACCTTTCGACGAGAAAATCGGTTTTATTACGACGTTAATTTTGTATGAAGATCATTTCTTACTACACCCACTGTTCGATTAAAATTGGTTAGTTGAGAAAGCGATGCCATTAGTAGCATTCATTGCAAAATTGCACTTGTGGCAAACGAGCGACCGTGCAGAGATTGCGAAGGAAGGAACCAAAGTGTATAACATGATCATCAATCTGATTCTTTTGATAGTTTAAGAAAAAATACATGTAATAAATGGACTTCGTTGTTACATCGGGTAAAGCTTGGGCAATAATAATTGTGTCAGGAGCTGTCATAAGCTGATAAGTCCCGTATAGTTCTATAACTGAAAGAAAGATTGGAGCTTATGTGAAAAAAAATTGAATGATATTCTAAAGGCATATCTTTAAAAGGGGCACTCTATTCAATTCAAGGCACCTTCTCTTCGTGATGTTTGTATACGCTATTGGGTGAAGATTGTTTCTATATTTTATACAGTGGATACCGATACGCGTCATAATTCTCGATTCCTGCAAATATATTATAGATCCTCATGCCATTTTGTTTCCCGAAAAAGCATCGATTTTTATGCCTTTTCTAGCTCTCACTAAAGAGAATGATGGCCGTTTATAATATGACCTAATATGGATAGAAACTTTCAGAGTTCAAGGATCAGTTATCTATCAAAATGCTCGTCTTTTAAAATGGCTATTATGTACCAGTAGGTCAGTAATGTGTCATGGTTGACTGTCAAGCAATCTTTGAGCAAAATGACTGTCACGACTGAACTTACAACGAACCCGACCTACCTCTGAGTTGCAAAAAACAATTTATAAGATGGATAAAGAGATAAATAGATAGAAAGAGAGAGGAAGAGAGAGAGAGAGAGAGAGAGAGAGAGAGATAGAAACGAATCATTTTTGAATATATTTTCAATCTTATATTGCAGGTACTCTGTAAAAAATTATTTCCCATCCTATAAAACGTCATACTAACGCGCTTTACGCCCATATCTAGATGATCTTGAAACTGGTTCTCGTCAAACAACAATATCATTCAAGCTTATGAAGACGACAGGTAATCAGGTATGGAAAATGATTTCTCTTCCTCATTCAAGACTTCATAATTAGATTAGCCTGGAAAAGCAGGAGGAGGGGAGGAGGAGGGAGGAGAAGAGAAGGGGAGGAGGAAAGAAGGGAATGAGAAGAGGTTGGAGGAGGGGGAGAGGAGTTTTGGAGGGGATGAGGAAAACAAGAGGAAGGCTGATGTTTAGGTTTAGGCATTAGAAGAGGAGAATGAAAAGGAGGAGGTGGTGGTGGTGGTGGTAGTGAAATACGAGGATGGCTGATGGGAGAAAGGATGAGAAGGAAAATGAGGGACAACAAGGAGAATGGAAGAGGTAGTGGTGGAAAAGGGGAAAAGGAAGTAGGAGAAATGAAATTTGTCTTAATTATCGAGAATACAAAATTAATTGCGTTTAAATTGATAGATAATCTCTGTCAAGTACAGTTAATCACGTTGATAAGTCACAAGCACCATAATTCAATTTGAGGAGAGATACCTTGAAAAAGTTGAATAGAGAACAATCAATGTGAAATATCTTCCGGCATCATTCACCTCAATGCACGTGATGAGCATTCCCACCATGTGAATTTCTTCATTATTGACGAAAGCTCTTGAATGTGGAACGAATTATGAAAATTGCCTATTTGGCTCAAACCTGGTTAAAAGGATGAAATGTAGCAGGCAAATAGGACTGGTCTAAAGTAAATCAAAACAAAGAATGAGGCTTCATGGTCGACATAAAAAAAGCACTTCTGCAAAGATATACCTGGAAATTTTGATCAAAACACACGTTTTCCTTCCACATAGACAAATCTTCCAACCCAATCCCTCATCAAATTGCGTCTTGATTCAACCAGCGACCTTTCAGATGTGGGTTAAATCATATCAACGATTCAATCCTTCCACGCACTCCATTGCAAAGCATTAATGTCATCTAAATCAACTAACGCAATCATGTTTATGTGCTGATATTCGAAACAGGCAGGACTCGATAGACCTCGCGCAATGCACTGCAGTGAAAATGCTAGACATTGAAAACAAAAAGTAGGCAAGTAACTCGAGTGACTGACTTTCATTTCATTTCCTTTCTTGTGGCCAGCCAAATCCTTTCTTGATCTCTCTGTTGGATACGCAGTCTTATAGGTCTGTCCTTATCAGCTCGAGATTGCCAAATAGCCCGCTATTTCTGATTCTGGATATTAGCCCGATCATGAAATAGCGGGCTATTTGCTCGGGAAATCATCCCAAGATATCTTGGGCTAGTTTGCAAAATATCACGCTACTTGTCCGGTGCGTCCTCGTCAGCCCGAAGACTCGCACTATGCGCGAACGCTGAGCAAAATATCTCGAGCTAATTTCTCGAGCTCGAGTTTCGAGCTGATGAAAACGCGATTTGTGACTCCGGGCTTATTTTCCCAAATCAGAAATAGCAGGCTATATGGCAATCTCGAGCTGATGATGACATACCTGGGCCATGACAACTGCTTTTAACGGAGATTAGACGGCTCCCACCTGCTTTCAGAAATCCCCTCTCCATCATCGACGCGTTTGTCTTATTTTGTTTACATCAAAAGTAAAAGGTATCTTTCCCGTTTTTTAAAGAATGAAATTCGAAAAATTTAACTTATCAAACACTCTAACCCATATTTTTCCTCTTCTATTTTTTCATCAAAATATTCTTCTATTCCTTTTAGTTTTACTTACACATAATTTGCTATTCTATTCTTGGTATATTATTAGTTTGACCCCTTATCAACCTTCTCCCTCCTCACCTTCACTTACTCCCTCTGTTACTTAATTATAAAAACAAAACTGGTCTCTCTCCTCTCTTTTCTGTCTTTCTACCCCCCCCCCCTCTCTCTCTCTCTCTCTCTCTGCCGTTCCATTGTGGAAAAAATGAGAATACAAAGCAGAAAACAAGTACAAGAAGATCTGCATCTCTCTGTCTCTTCTATCTATTCCCTTCTTTCACTTCTTTCATTTACCCTACCCCCTGAATTCTCAGGAATAAAGAACACACCTTACTAAAAGCAAAAGCAATACAAAAACAAAATATGGTTAAAAAAAAAAACAGATTGAAGTATATGGCCAAAATGGACAAAATTTGCAAACATTGTAAAAAGACACCATATAAATATGATGAAAGATGACAGAACTTGAAAAAGTTGTAAACAGCACATAAAGCATTATGTAAAGGAAAACATGAAAATGCAAGGGAAAACACACGCACGCACCTGCACGCACACCGAAGGGACAAAACAGATAAAAGAAAATGATGTCCATGGACAGAAGATTGTAACATATATATACATAATAATAAACCCAAACAAAAACATTTCTTGCTGTTACAGCATCTTGTATTTATTTGAGAATAATTCTGATGCCTGGACAACATCAAATTAAATATTCATTTGCATAAATATCATGGCACACAGATCTATCATAACATTAAAGTCGACTATTAATAACTCTACAATACAAACCTCAGATATTCATTTCAGCACTTTCACTGCACAAAAATCAAATGTTGACTCAAACACTACTGGTGATATTATTAACACTTTCCTTGGTACAGGGTGGCCTAACACAACATGAAATCTGGTGTTATAGTCAACACCGCTACTGTTCAATTTGACACACTTTGTATTGTAAGATTACTATATAGCCCCAAATCAGGTATCAATCTCGCACTAATGATGTTCATTCTTTGGACTCATTCACACATGAAACACTTTATAAACTGCCCCGAAAAAACAAAATAACTCGAGCACAGTGACATTTTGCATGTGATATGGCATACACATACATGTAAGTAGTTTATATGCTTGAGGGTTTTGCGGCAGCTTGCAGCATTTTTAAAGCCCATTTGTCATTTATATACCCGTAAAAGAGAGTTTCCTTTGTCATGGCAGTTTAAAGCATCAAGTGAGAATGAGGCTTTAGTGACCTCTAGTGCCTAGGGGACAAACAAAATCACGTGTTAAAATCGGCACTTCTGCTGATTACAGTGTAGCACTTTCCGTGGTGAAAGGTGACCTCAGCAACATGTCAAATAATTAATGATACCCAATTTTCTCAAAGTGCTTAATTAGCACCCACTAAATATTTATTGGCCAAATGTGGCCTGTTGGAAAAGAACATTGCTTGAATGTGAGGTATTTTTTTTCCCTAAGCTACCTTAATACCAACCTATTAGTAAAACTTCTCTTCAGGTACCAATATAAGTACTACAGGTATAGAATACTACATATCAAATTGCACATTACACATAGAAATGGAAAGATTTCTTCATATTCCATTCATGACATAACATAAAAAACATAGACACAAATAGAAAATATAAAGTAAGTACTGCTGACAGTCATACTGACAAGATACATATAATAAATATCTTGAACTGAACTATAATATTCCAAAACATATTTATGAATACATGAATCTAAGTTTGCAACTGCTTTAATGATCACAACTCTTCTAATAGAAATAATATTAATACAGTTATTTTATGTTCAGAATATGTTACACCAGCTTAATATATAATAATATACTGATGAAGTTACAAGTCATATACATTATACTTTTACACTCTTTTTTATTTAAAGATGTATACAATGCATAGTACTGTCAACAAAATTTTCACGAACAAATTGACAAATAGTTTCCTAGACATATCAAACCATTTCATCTAACAAATAAGAAAGAATTCACTGTAGAATATTTTTGTAAGAAGAAAATGAACAAGTCTCTGAGCCAAAACTAATTATTTAGCTGAAATAATTGTAAATGTTAACAATATAGTCCATATTCATGCATTATCATCGAAAGGTTGCGCAATGTCATCGAAAGGTCATGCATTATCATCGAAAGGTCATGCATTATCATCGAAAGGTCGCGCAATAACTCCACAAGGACTGTAATTAAAATTCCTTTTAATACATTGGAACACTACAAAATTAGAATGTTAATGGATTAATACAGTTTTTGATGTGACAGGATGGTGTTTTAGGTGAGCAAGCAATTAACTTAATGAATATGTAGATGGGGGGGTAGGAAACAGCCCCCATAAACAGTTATTTGCTATCTATTCTATGATTTTTTTTTTCAATCTTTTGTGGTGTTGAACATGTTTGCCCCATCTTTTTAATAATATTTGATCTGCCCTTGTCTCTATGTACCAGCAAACATTCACATACTTGGGAAAAAGACTTGATGGTTTCAAATTTGTTATTATTTTATTAAGAAATGTCAACAGTACACCAAACAATTTTCATCTATCAAATATTTTAATGATTCATGGCAAACCAAATATAAAGCTGTTAAAAAAAAAACTAACAGTGGTTTTGCTAATTTCCTATCAAACTGAATTTCTCCTCTTATACATGTACATGCATAACACCGGCCAAGTGATCTTCCAGCACACACTTTGCTTTTAATTATCTCGTAGATCTGAGGGAGAGCAACACACTGTCATTAACATTTACAACCTATTACACCAATGAATGAGAAATATGACTACTCAAACAGAAGCGGATGATGAATGCTTTTCTCATTAGTGCTCCCAACTTCCATTAATACAGCACCAGCATAAATCAGGTGGACCGTTTTTGACAAGGAATTTTTTGTTGATAAGAAAAGAGGAGTGTCGCACTTTCGAACAAAATGGTGAACGTGGTTCATTCATATGAACTGACCTGGAGGTCAAATCCAGCATCTTCCTTTGTGTCATCCGCTCAGAGCCAAAAGGAAGTTAACTTCTTTAGAGTGTATGCCCTTGTGGCTCTCAGCAGATAAGAAGTTGATTTCTATCTCTAAAATGTCACGTTTCACCTGCAATACCACATGAACTGTTTCACAGCTGAAGCTATGTTCTCCTATGATCACTTACTAAGACCCCGTTCTCACTCACTTTGAAAGTGGTCTTAGTTAGACCGCTCCAGAGGAACGGGTCTTGAGGAACGGTTTGCGAGCGTTCACACTCCGAGCACTTTTTTATGGCTCAAACCGCTCCACGAGTCAAAGTGGTCTTGTTGCTATGGCAGCTCAGGTCAGCGGGTAAATTTTTTCGCGCGCGGAATACTAATCATATGTACCGTACTACGTGTTTCACGCGGAACGTCACTAGCTCACTTCCGTTCAAAGTACGCTTCCGTTCACACTCGCACGTTAGAGCGCTCCAAACCGCTCTTAATAAGACCCGTTCCTCAAGACCACCTCCTGAGGTGGTCTTCTGAGCGGTCCAGAAGTCCACTTCCTGGACCACTTTGACCGTTCTCACTCACCTTAGAACCGCTCCTGAGGAACGGGTCTTAGTTAGACCGCTCCAACGAAGTGAATGAGAACGGGGTCTAACACTTGTCAATTCCCAACTCCACCTGTAACCAACACCCTAACCTATCCCTTATCCTGGTAAACCCAACCTAAAACTATAACTTTAAGCAGGAGAAAATGTATCTGGAGCAAACATAAGATCACTTTCTATAAGCCCCAATTCAAGTAGTAATTACATCTCACCCATTTGCATCTAATCCATGAAATAAAGTGGTTCTTTGATAACATTTGACTGACATTTATAGATTCAGCCACTTACCGATAAAGGCGAGTTATAAGCAGAATATTTTATTTCATTAGTGACAAAGATTGGAATTAACTCCCAGGCCAGCATCTCTCATTTTTCACAATGAATGTTTGATCTTCTGGTATGTCAACACAAGAACAGTCACCATTCACATTTCATAATTATAATAGGTGACACATTTTCTGGCTCATAAATGCTCTTAGAAAGGTGATAAAAAAGTGATTTGACAAGCTTTTCATAATCTTAAACTGACACAAGCACTACATTTTAAGTACTTCTACACGTACCCGTCACCCAAATGACTAACTAAAACCACATTTATCTTCTTTCACCCTCCCTCTCCACTAACTTTTTTTATTAATTGGATTTTCTTCCATTCTATGTGTAGTTTTGTTGGTCATAAAAAGAGCAATTTGTCAGATTTCTTCGACATTAGCTGACATATATCAGGATGTTCATAATATAAAGATGCCACTAAGTTTATCCTGTAGGAAGTCGTATGAAGCAAATGTGTGTGTGGTTTACAGCAGGTGTATAGATCCCTTGCTGTATGTTAGATTGTCTTTTGTTTTTATAAAGTTTGTATTCTAGGTCAAGTTTGCACAGAGGATTTATAGGAAAGGGCTTTTTGAGAATGTCTCTTTATCATCTGCTGAGAGCCAGAAGGTCTTAAACAATATGTTATGAATAAAGTATTAGGTAACATCCTTCTGGCTCTGAATTTAATGATACATTCACAAATGATTGAAATGAAGAGGGTCACAATGCACTTTCTTATCACTATACATTTTGCCATAACTACTGTATAAATGCCCCTTAACCTTTGATATCTTTAGGGGCAAAAAGTAACTGATATTGTGCACGGTATACTGTCCTATGGTAATGAGAAGGTTGGATATCATTCTCTTTAATACATTTACGCTACTCTTTCTTTGTTCAGAGGTGGATAATATGACACATCATATTTGCAGCTCAGATTCTCGCCTGAAACCCACACAAATGCAGACAATACCCTATATGAAAGTACATGTAGGTCAAATATCCCTACAGGTAGACCAGATACCATCAGGATCTTTGCACGGAACTGTGAAAGGTAAAGCGCAAGCAAACTTCCACTGCCTCGATTGCTTCTATTATCATGCATGAGGATTCATATTGAAATCAATTGGACGAGATACAATTTTTCTATTGTGTTCAATATACAGCTTGATGTTGAGCAGCAAGCGGAAACCAATTTGAATGACCCACATATCCCTTCTATGTGGAATCAGAGCGTGGAGTACATGATACCATCTGACCTAGTTTTAGCGGAAGAGGGGAACATAAATGGCATCCTTAGGTAGGTTTGCCAGTTTTTCTGAGAATGTTCAGTTCATAGAAAGAAACAGGGGAGGGGGGAGCGTGGTTGTTACCCCCTTTTTTTTTAGATGAAAGACATATGCTTCATATAATTTACTTGTGCGGCTTCACCCCTCATCTGGTGCAGGAGGTACCCTTCCAACCCCTCATCTAATAATGGTAAGACCCTTAATATTGATAGGATAATCATGCTACATCCCCTTTTTATATCATTGAGGCCTGACTCCTCACTATTTTCAGAGATATACATTTTTAATGCCCTTTCAAAATATAAATTTTACAACTTTACACATTGTATAAAAAGCTGATTTTCGACTGCCGCAGATCCAGTGTATCACAATGCTTCCCTTCTCTCTGATCACCCAAAACATCTTTTTGAAAGTTGCTGTCATCTCTTTCTTCTGTTAATTCCAGCAGGATGTAGCTTTAGAGAATTACCAATTGAATTGTACCCCTCCCCATTCTTCGAGGCCCCATCCTCTCTTTCCACTATCCTTACCTCATAAATATTCAAGGAGGGGGTGACATAACAATGATATGATCAACAAACCAAAGGGACATATGTTTTCAAGTAACATCTCTACAAAATTTCATTGATATCAGATGCACTATCTTGCTCAGACTACTCACTCCCTGAGTTAATACCCACTTACTACAAAACAGGATTACATCTAAAGCTCTTTATCCCTGGATTCAACTATTGCAATATTCACAAAGACCAGACATGATATTAATTCATTCCATGGCTTAATCTGTCTCCTGTGTAGTATAATGAACCAATGACAATTGATTCCTATCTCGTGTAGATAGCCATGTATCATGCACGGCTGCACGCCATCAGGCCCTTGAACTTTTAACAAACTTTCTGCTTTCTGCACATTATGATGACCTCTCTGATATTGCCCGCTTCATCAAAATTAATTACACATTTTGCGATTAAATTCCACAAAGATGATAAGAGTAGATGTTCATACCATGAAATTTATGGAAGGTAGCACTTTGTGTTTCATATCCAATTAGTTTTTTTAAAACAAATTTTCTGCTATCTGCACATAAATTTTGGATGCCTTCTCAGGTATCGTCTACTTTATCAAAGTGATGAACAATTTGCTAATGAATTTGAATGTTCATAAGAAAGTCTGATATTTATGCTGTGAACTTAGATCCCACAGTGTTTAGTATCCAATCACATGTTGGAAAAAAAATTCTTTAAAATGACATCATATTAATAATTATGCAAGATGAACAAACATTGCTATAGGATTGCAGGTAAGTTCTTGCCACTACATCCAAATATTGGCATGAACCTAACAGAACTTTGGCACTATGCAATAAAATCATGATTAATTAATTCTGAATAATAATATGGATTTAAAAGACTGCAATCAGTTTGCTTGTATTGTGAAAAATATCTAGAATTTTTTCTAATCTATGCCACTTGTGGGCCCTGTAACATTAAATATTACAATTAAATGTATCTCCTTTAATCAATTGGAACTATACATTAAATTATAGCTGATTCTATGCCACAGACAGCTACAATGCATAGCAAGATACAATTAATGGCAGCAAGACTGAGGATACAGTAGACTTAACATTGATTGTAAGTCTATTGTTATGTTACAGATGTTACAGGTCCTGAATTCGTTTAATAGATGATGAGTATAAAAAAAATTGTATCAATGAAAACCATAATAATTGCATTGTTACTAATACCTGTACTGTATAAATAAAGGTAAAGAAAAGAGAGGTAACAACTTTCCCAACACTAAACATTATTGATATGTACAATAAATGAAACTCTCTTGAAAGTAAGAGAAATTGGAGACAGTTTGTTATGTCACAAGACGCATGGCTAATGGATGCAACCTAACTTCCTTCCTGGTGTCTCTGACAGGGTTCAAGTATACTTCAGTAGTTGCCAATCGAATTTAAATATGTCTCAAAGTTCAGAAATATTATAAGGCTTTTCTCTCAGTATATCATAAAGAGAAATGTAATTTGCCTTGAAAAATATGATAACAATAATATATTACCCACTTGTAATGACTTCTCATTGTAATATAGAATTCTATATTTTGTACATAGATAAACTTAAAATATTGCAACACCCACATAACATACAGCCTTTCCAATATACAGATACACATCCATTCATAACTCTTGTTGAATTTATTCTTATACTTCTTACATAATTTCATATCTAACTACATACTTGTAAATATAGACATATTCTGACTAAAGCTATTCTCTTCACACATGGAAACTCTTGCCATCTGTACATTACTATTTTCTCTTTATATTTCTGGATGGAATAAGCTCGACTGTGGGGCCTACTTCCAACCTTAACCATACACAACCAAGAAGGCTTGATGCAATTTGCATAATTCCTATGCAAACCCTAATACCTGTCACTCGGCAACATCTCAGGTACAGACAAAACTGCCAAGAAAGTCTCTTCATTTTCTAACCTTGAAATGGTTTTTGCTCATATGCTGAATGAGTTTGATGAATAACTACTATTCATTGACTGTTATAGTTGTGTATGTTTTCGCCTAAAGAACCATGTTCAGTTCACTTGTGGTGAAAATACATATTAGCAGGCTCAAACGAATTGTTTCAATAAAAGGGCATTACATAGAGACTCTTTGTCTGTAGTTTAATCCTCTTTCCCAAATATTTGCAGGCTCAAGCTGGTATATTTGTATGAATAAACATATTCCAAATGTGCTGAAAATATTTAATTACCTTTTTCTTTTGCGGATCTCTTTAATCTATCCAATTTCCAATCGGCATAAAATAAATCCAGAGGAAATCAGAAATTCATACTGATTTAGAGGTTTATAAATTCATACTTATTTAGAGGTTTATGAATTCATGTTTTCTAATTAGGTTCTTACTTAGGTTCATATTTAGACAAGAAAGAGATCCTCTAAATGTTATGAGGCTTTACAGGAGAGAATTATTTTGAAACCATTTTGTTAACTTGTTTTTCATTAACACACAGATAATGTAGCTAATCTAATTACTCCGAGTTACAGTAAGCTTCTTCCTTAAGAGATACATATCAAGACTATCTGATTTATTCTTGAGAATTTGTATACTCTTCTCTCTGGAATGCTATTCATCTTTCAGATAGTCCCACTAGGTCCATAGAAGTAATTTAAGAAAGAAAAGAAAATACTATAAATGGCATATCTTACTGTTTTAAAATGAAGCACACAGGATATAGGTTCAAAAGCAAATAATGTGATGGACGTTGGACTGTAGGGTTGGAAGCTAGATCAAGTCCCATCAAGCCTATTCCTCTTGTTCTGATGATTCTGTGTCTACCTGAGGTTGGTACGAGATGTGCTCGCTACCGTGGTCCATGGTGCCATATGCCTGGTGACCTCTGACCCCCGTTTGAGCTGTGCCTGACCCTTCTCCGGCCTCAGCGTCTTCCATCAGGACATCAGGCATGAAGTCCTGGAAAAACACATAGGGAGAGAGAGAGTGGAAATACAAATAAATGATCATACTTTGTCCCTATCTTCTGCAAGGTGACTACTCATCAAGATAACCATTTCACATCTACCTATGATTGCAGATATTGATGGAATATATCCATAAATCCCCTCTGAAATCATACAATTAAAAAAAATTGACACACATGGGAGGGGGATCAAATGCAATGTGATAGGGTAAAAAGTGAAAGCTGAACGTTAAAAATAAATGTCCCTTAAAGGGTTAAACACCGATTGATTAATCAACATCTGTTAAACCAAACTTGCAACAGCAATAATCAAAGATTAGAGACCTGGTACATTTCAATCATCTTCCAATCATCTTCCAATCATCATCAAAAATTGACAGCTACTCTCTTTGTTCTGCAAGTCTGAAAACATTTCTCTAATTTATGTATTAGTCTCTGAATGTGAAAAAGAAATCAATACTCAACTGCTATCTTATGTCCAAAAATGATTTTATTTCAAAGGCGTGCATATAACTGCAGCTTCATAAAAGTCAAAGCAGTCAACTTCAAAATCCATTTGCTAAACGTGATCTGCAAACAAATTTTCTAAAGCAGTCTGTAGAATACAAAGTAACTTCCAGAAAAAAATCATCCATAAGAATTCCTATTTCGTGACATATGAATTGCTTAATGCATTGCCAATTTGAGAAATTAATTAACATGCTCTTATACCATTCATACTTTGCATGGGCTCATATTTCATTTACGATCATTAGTTCCAGAGGAATAAACATCCTGATTTACTAAGCAATAACAAGGCCGGCCATAATATGATGCAGACACACACACACAGAGGCCTCCATTTTTCCTCTGTTGTTGGTCATACTTTATAAAGCATAACTCCCAATTCCTCTCACATGATTTAGCGATAATGTTCCATTCCATTACACAGGAGCTATGCCGGAAGTGATGGTAGGTAATGGGTACATTGGAACTGATGATTTCATTAGTTCATGAATACAAAAAGTACAGTAGAATGCCGCAATGTTTTGAATAAATAGCCATTTTTCTCACTTCTCCCTTTCTATCTCCTTTTTTTTTTTTTACTCCCCTAATCTTTATTTTTCATATTTTCAAGGGGGCAAAAGTCACGCAGGGTAACAGTGTTTTTTTCCTGAACCATGTCTTAATTAAGTCATCAATATTTATAAGCTCAATAAATATTATCTTCCTGCCCCCTTTTCTTCTTTCACTTTACGCTTTCTTATGCTTACATGTACTTCATCTGTGCACATCATTAAAATTCATCCCACATTTATCTTTGCCATTAAACTGGTGACTTTACCACTCCTGTATGATTTTGTTTGCACTCTTGCACATGTCAAAACATACAATATCTACATTTCAAACATTAATTAGCTGGTCAGATGCTGAAAATGAATTTAGACTTGGCACTTGGCAGTCCATATGCTGTTACTGATCTGTAAATACATTTGAGATTGTTTTACTGAATAATATGTTAGACAATGATTGCTGAGAGGGGCTGAGAGAGAGAAAGAGAGAGAAACAAGTCAATGCAAAGCGTAGCAAATGAGCTATGACCTTTGACCTACATACTCCGAAATTGAACTTAGGCTGTATTTTGATACCATGTACCTTTATATCAAATTTCATTAAAATCTGTCAAACATTACTAAAGTTATCGAACGGAAACCACATTTTCGGATACATAATTAGCTATTTTTGCATATTTAATGAGCTATGACCTTCGACTTTTGACCTACATACTCCGAAATCGAACTTAGGCTGTATTTTGATACTATGTACTTTCATATCAAATTTCATTAAAATCTGTCAAACATCACTAAAGTTATCAAATGGAAACCAGATTTGTTACGGACAGACGGCAGTGTTACTATCCCCTCCAACTTCGTCAGCGAGGGGATAATAAAGAGGGGAAGAGAAGTACAGAAAAGAGGGCAAGGGGAAAAAAGAGGGCAAGGGGAAAAAAGAGGGCAAGGGGAAAAAAGAGAGACAGGTGAAAGAAAGAAATAGAGTGAACTGGAGAGAAAGGGAGGAAGAGAGAGAGGGAGGAAGAGGGAAAGTGATGAAATCTAAGTGCACATCCTTTCTCAGAACACTGTCGGAAGAGTTCAACAGACGACAGCTAAATCAACAATGCATGATGGGATACTAATTCCCACTGGCAACCCACGCCTTGCATGTCATTGACACTTGTTTTGTCACAGACATATATCTATTGAATGAGATTTCTCTATATCAAGTTCACAGGTGCATTCAAATGAAACACTTTCCTTCCTGCATACTTTTATATGCATTGATAAATGTCTTTGGCAATAAACACATGAAGTAGAATGAATATGAAGAGTGACAGATTGTACACTGTGCAAGTTCCTCTCAACTTGTTCAATCTAAGGGATAGGGGCACACATCTAGCCAGTGCCCTTTCAGGTATAAATCAGAAGAAAATGAGCTTCATTTAATTGTCTTCTTCTGCCCACTTTCAAATTTAAGACCCGAAAAGCACCTAAAATAATATTTTTTAAAGAGTCAGAATTTTTTAATTACATCTCTTGTTTGCTTTTTCTCTGTGCTTTTCATCCATTATTTCCATCACCTCCCCTTATTCTCTATAGAGTAGACAATAGAGAAATGAGGGACAGATATGAGGGATAGATATGAAGAAGTTTGCCATTGGCTCTCACTCTCTCATTTTTTCAGTATAGAATCTCTAGTGATGTCCATCTCTCACCGACTGTCTCTACCTGTCTCAATCTCACTTATTCTATATCAATATTTTCATCTCTCTGAACCTCTGTAGATGACAAGATGATAAAAACAAACTTGTAGACTTAACAAATGTGCATGCATGCATCTGTGTGGGAGGCCAGAGGGAGCTCATTTCCCCTCCCTCTCTTTCTACCACTCTGTCTCTAGCTGTCTCTCCCTCTCCATCAATATTTTCATCTTCTCAGATCCTCCCTGAAGTACAAAGCCAAGATAAGTCAAAGACAAACCCGTAGACTTAATAAATGTGCATGCATGCGTGTGTGAGGGTGCATTAAAATGTGTGTGTATGTGGGGTGGAGGGGGAGGGAGGACATCTGAATGATCTCTGAAAGGTCTCTCTCTCTCTCTCTCTCTGCCACTCTGTCTCTAGCTGCCTACCTCTCTATCAATATTTTTATCATCCCCAATCCATCATATATTATAAATCCAGGATATATCAAAAACAGACTTGTAAACTTAGTTAATGTGGGTGCATATGCGCATGTTTGTGGGGTGGGGAGGGGTTGGCATTATGAAAGGTCTCTCTCTTTCTGCCTCTCAGTCTCTAGCTGTGTCCCACTCCATCAATATTTACATCTTCTCCAATCCTCCATGGAGTATTGAGCTAGGAATGAAGAGAGAAGAGAGACAGACCTGTAGATCTGGCAAGTCAGCTGGGAGTACGCAGACCATGCTCAGCAAATGTCAGCCTCACATATCACGCTTCAAGAGGACCTGGGAATGTGTATACCCGCATGCATCCCATCCCCCATTCAATATGCAGCGTTATTACCAAGATATTTGAATGGCACTGAAAATTTGTCATTGGATATGATGAAGGAGTGCCCCTTAGCAGTAAACATCAAACAGGGAAAGTTTATCAAATGTTTCCAAGTTCTACATCATAAATTATTTACTACTATTAAATGCAAAAATATAATTTACAGATATGATAGCCATAATGATTATGATGATGTTGATAACAATAACAATAACAATGATGATAATAATGATAAAAAGGGTAATGATGTGATGATAATGATAACAAGATGATGATGATGAGGAGGAGGGGGAGGATGATAATGATATGATGATGATGCTGCTGACAATAGTGATGATGAAGATCATGAAAATGGCAACTAAAAATATACTTCTGTTCACTAGGCACAGGTGGAATACTACTGAATGTGAGAAATGAGCATGAATGCCTGTGTCTGCACAAACAATTCTAACCACAAAAATGACCTAAATCAAACAAAGCTCATTATGAGACAATTACGATGATTTGACATATGACATTTCGCACATTGATACATGTGTGATTTACCATTTATGCATCATGTGTAATTAATATTGAGTTGCACTTGTTCATGCCAACTATGGGTGAGAAATTACGTTACATTCTGTTACTGAGAGGTAATAATAATAATAACAACAATGTCTCAGTTGCAATTTATATAGTGCCTTTTCCACTAGATACAAAGCCCTTTGAGACGTCATCCATGAGTCAGTGTTAAGAGTTGTGTATAAGTTACCAAGCAGTGGTTTCGATGAATGCATGTATGGTTTCAGAATAGACATGTCTTCAAACTCTTTTGGATTGTTCTACTATTAGTGATGATTTCAGTTAAGGAGGGAGCCTGTTTTAGAGTCTGGAAGCAGTAGTAGAAAAAGCTGCATTGCCAGCTAGTTTGTTGTTGAGTGGTTGAATGAAGGTCACCGACAGTACTAGCCAACTGCACCATGAATGAGAACATCACACAAGACACTCCTAAACATACTTTGGTGTTCCGTTGTTCACCTCTCTGTAGAACAGAAGAAGAAGTTTGAAGGAGAATCTATCCTTCAAGGCAGCCAGTGGAGTTGATGAATCAGAGGAGTGGCATGACAACGTGAACGAACATGCTACACAAGTCTATATAGAAGCAGCATTCTGTTCTCTCTGCAATCGATTAGCATCAGCTGGACTGATTCCTCCAAGTCGGAGCATTGCATTAGTCCAGACGTGATGACACTAATGCACAGACAGCTGTGTGGCAAGTTTGTGTGTCGATGAATTTCCTGATCCTCCACAGATTTCTGATGTAGTAGTTTGCTGATCTGCAAACTTGTGCAACATGGAGGGGGGGGTCATCTTACCATCAGCAGAAAAGGCAACTCCCAAGTTATGTTCATGAACTGAGGGGGAGATGAGAGTACTGCCGATAGGTATCTTGATGTTACGTACTAGTTGAAGATGACATTGTGACTTGTGAGGCAAGAACAAGAAATTCATTTTTTGTCTTTGTTCAGTTTCAGCTTGTTCACAGTCATCCAGTTCTGCACATTTCCTACACATACATGTATATATACAAATGTATATCATATAATAATTTGAAACTAAGCATATAATTACTGGAAGCACGAGGTCTAGGGAAATCAATAGCATAGCAGCTTGGCTGGAAAAGTATGAGTGATAGTAAAGTTAATGATCAATTTGGAGCTTACTGAAATTCTAGCACCTCCTTCACGGCATCCAAGCCACAAACACTTAAAATGGCAAGCGAGTGTAGGAGAGGATGATCGAGTTGCTTTAACATCAAGTATCCGCAAGTTTGGGGATTAAAATCCCTTTTCTACTAAATTGAATTTCAAGTCCTCGAAACATCCTTGTAGTCTGCATTCTGAAGACACAGACTCTATTTGACATTTAAACAAATTTCCATAAGTCTTTGAGCCTTAACTAAATGTGTCACTATCTACACGTAGCTGTGTCAGCTATAGTTTAAAGGTACATTTGAAGGCCAAAAAAATGAAAAGGTTAAATTCCAAGGGCATTTGAAAGATACTAATTTAGATCTTCCGTCAAAACAAAAGGGCTTGATTATGTCTTTTTGTGGGAAAATAACGACCGTTAGCTGTCGAATTGAATTTAGCGAGCATGCTCGTTTAATTAAATAGTCTAATTTTCAGACTCTTGTTCCGAATGGTCGTACGTTATGTGCTGCGCAAAGATTCAATCACTTTAATTTTGGCCATCACAAAAAGTGGGTTATTGATGTAGACAAATGGTGGCCGACAGTGAAGTCTAGAAAGTAAACGGGTTTCCTTGCATAATTTGAATGCTAACGTTTAAATTTCGCAGATAGGACATACGTGACATATTCATAATTCCTGCAAAGTTCTTCGGAATTTGATGTTGGCTGCAAATGGGACATGGTACCTTTAAGGCCCTTGAGGAAGCTTTCTACATAGTCTTACAGAACTTCCTATAGTCCTCTGTTATGTGTTATGACTGACAAGGGTTTGTGTCCACAGACTACCATCCACGTTTCTGTCCTGAGAAAAACGTGATTGGATGGATGAAGAGATAAGGAAGAAACGTTGCATAGCAGAGGGGCAGCATAGCTCAACAAGTACACTGTATGTGCAATTTCATCAAGCGAATGATGCGCACATGATCGGATGTCTGTTTTTCCCTGCTATTTTTACATCAAGCAAAGGTCAATGCTTATTTTAGTGAAGTAACTTCATCAGTAGGCCTCCTCTCTGCTCGTCTTCACCACAATCCGACCAAATCGGTGCCTCGCTATCTTCCGCAAGTTTAAGTTTTTCATTTCAGTCACGAGAGGGTCTAATGTATAGATAGGGATCTGTGAGAGGAGGTTCCCTTTTTTCCTGAAATGTGCACTTATCTTACTCCTGAATGTTTATGGGAAAAAATATTACAGAGTTTCAAATGTAAAAGAAAAGATTTTGGCTTCTTTTTTTTCACACAAAAAGTGATAATAATGTGCTTTAGAAAAATGGAAGTAGTAAAGGTTATATGTACCATGCTGAAAAATTAACAACAGTAATAATTATTTACTGAGCAAAAGCAGGGGTTTTGCCAGTTTTTTTTTTTTTTTTTGGGGGCGGGGTTTGGGGGAGGGGCACATGTCTGAAATATCTCTGGAAAAAAAAAGAGAAGAAAAGTCTCCTACCCCTCATAACTACCGTTTATGCAGAAATATTGCACATAATTTCCCAGCAGACTCACGGCTTGCAACCCTGAATGTTTGGACGGATTATATTATTTTGCAGTTTTTCATTTTATCATTTCAAAAGCACCCTACATTGAAAGATTTCTGCTTCCATCAATGTTCTCTTGCTTTCAAATAATAAATGTCGCTCTGGAATTCTAGTCATGTTGTCCAATATCTTTCAATTCATCTCACGACTTGGGTTGAATTTCATTTTCACTTAATGGACAGAATATCATATTTCTCCAATATGAAAAGTGCATTTTATTATGATATGAAGGGGGAAAAATGAGTCCTCAAAATAAATAGCAGCAGGTTCTCATTTATTAAGCCTACAAAATGCATGACTTAATTAAGATGTGGTGAGAGAGACAAGTCCTCCACAAAAAGGAACAAAATGTTCTCATTTCTCAATCTGAAAAACATGATAAAACAGGTCCTTTTCTTCACAAGCAGGAAGAATGTTCTTATTTCTCTAGCAAAGGGAAAAGGCATGATTACATTAGGTTATAAAAGGAAAATTGAGAGAGATGAAATGTTTTCATTGCATCTGTCTAAAAAGTGTATCGTTTCATATAATTCAGAGAAGATGAGTTTTCTACACAGACAAAATTTTTCCAGTATGAATATTGCATGATTTCATTATCCTTTTAAAGGAAGGAATACGAGTCCTCTACACAAGAGTTTGATTAATCACATCAAAGAGACATGGCTCTGAAATAATTCAATTAATTCACATGTTAATAAGGATTATAGGAGAGCAGATATTTTCTCTCAACTTTCTCTCATAAATGAATCATAACTGTCCAAATCTATCAGCAGTTTTGTCATATCATCCAACAAAATGTCAAATAAAACCTTGTATTCTAATTGCTACCGAAAGGCATTTGTCACAAAAATTTTCACAAAGAATGATTTTAGAATCACAAATTCTATAAGCAATTGCAATCCACAAATAAAATTTAAAATGCTGAGAAATTGGTAGTTGGAGAAAGTAGGAAAAACTGGCATGGATATCTAGAGCTTGTGAAGCAATTTGTCACAAACCGTAATAAATTGACAGTGATACTAACATTTTTTTCCTATAATGAAAAAATGAAACAACAGAATGAAATTGCTTTTACTTGATTTTGATGGGCCCCTGATTTGTTTTTGCGGTTGTTTTAAGTACGCTCCAAGTAAATTATCAAGAACATGGTCTCTTTGTTCTAAAATTGAATTCCACATTGCATCCTCAATTAAGATGAACACATCCATATAACACTGACATATTGTTATTCATCTATTCTTTATTTATCTAGTGTATATCACCATTATCACTAGGCAAATAGAATTTCCTAAAAATTCAAATTGCCTTACCGGGTATGTGTGTAGGCTTACTAGCCATGAAACAAGAAGAAGCTAAATTTATAGAAATTACATCAACAGCAGGAGAACCTTTTATGCAACCCTTTATTTTTTCTTTCAACTTTTCCCAAAACAAGCAATTACATTTATCTGCCTCATCTATTACACTACATGGATTATCTTAAATCTATAGATAGAAAGATAGATAGATGGACAGATATATAGATACAAAGTAAATTATAATATATCACACAAATCCTTTCCCAAATTAACTTACACTCAAACTTTGATTAAAAAGAACCAAATTGTGATTTTTAATTCTTTTCATGCAAAGCTGAAATTTCATATAACCATTCTATCGTTTAAGCTGTCACTTGAATGAAATGTACCAGAAATGATGATCTCTACACATCATTGAAACTAAATTAAGGTCATGAAGTCATATAAACCAAACAAATAAACAAATGTTCAATCACATGTCCCTAAGTAAACAAAAACATCTTCTACAGCATTGTTATTCCACCTGACTTTCCTTCTTCATTCAACGACAACAATCATGCCATCACAGATTCGTCATCATCAAACATGATCGACTCCAAAGCTGCATCACCGTAAAAATATAAAAATAAACTTCTTTCCATCTCCTCCCCTTCATAAAAGATTCCCAGGCTGGTTGCCAGGGCTCGCTCGACAATTTCATCCATGAATCACTTTCTATTCAACCATGTTCTCCACTTTTCACCTTTGGTATTTGCCACCATCTTCTGAAGTTTTATCATGTGTTTACGGTAGAGGCAGTCAAGATGATGAGGGCAGTCTCGCACGGTCATTCGATCATAAAGACACAACCGTGTTTCACACTCAACTCTTAACTAATACCCCTTTCATAGTGCTTCTATCGGAGTCACACCAATGAAAATACCGATTGAATTTTCCTTATGTAAACAAAGGTGAAACCGCCGCTATCCCTGCTGTCCTTTTCATACTGCGGGTGAAATTCACTCGTTGTGGCGAGCCCTTGCCGGAAGTGAAGAATTATTGCGCAATTATTAAGCCCACGACCCATCTAGCTAGCATGCAGCATGTTCAACAAAAAGGCAACAAACACAGCTGGTTATGATAAAGCGCATTTCCATTTTCATCGGTCTTTTAATAAGTGTTTTCTCCCGAACGCATTCACAGTGGCTGTTTCATCGGTGTCAACACCGATAGAAAGAGAATTTCTCCTGCTCTTGAGCAGGAGAATTTAATCGCCTATTTCTCTTCTTTTCATCGGCTATTCTATCGGCTTTTTCTCCTCTGTACCATTCATAGTGGCCGTTTCAGCATTTCGGATGCGTTCGGATGCATCCGATGAAAGCCAGGCCAGTTTGAAAGGGGTATAATTCAGGTTGGAAGGGGGGGGGGGCCAACTAAGACGAGTTATCTGGATGTGACTAATTCACAGCAAATCAAGGTCCTTGAAAGGACTCTGCCTGCACGAACATATTTCTGGATGATTGTTCAATTGTGTCATTTATGCATGAATAGTACTGATGTAGTTTGTCTGAATAAACTATGATACAATCGGTGGTAATTTCACTACCAAATTGAGAAATTATTGCTTCTCTAACAAACAGCATACATATATGGCATCTTCTCAGAGCTATAAAGGGTACTAACTCCTGTCATACCATGTGCTGAAAACCAGAAGGGTGTTATCTCACATCAACTTTCACATGAGGCCTGTCTTCATCAGACCGAAGTTGCCAAATAACCCACTATTTTCAGATATTTTCCCCAAGCGCGAAATTGTGTCTTCACCAGACCAATACACTCATCACAAACTAGCTCGGAGGGTGCAAATTAGCCCGCTATTACCCAAATAGCGGGCTATTTTGGAAACAAGACCACAATTTCTCAGGATATTTTTTCTACCAAATAGCCCGCTAATTGCAACTGCGGCTGATGAAAATGCAAATTAGCTGGCTTATTTGAGATAGGGCTAGTTAAAATAGCGAGTTATTTTGCAACTTCGGTCCGATGAAGACAGGCCTATAGAGCTAATGCCCCTTTGGCTCTTAACACACAAAATGAACTTAAAAGATACTTGCAAGTATTAAATCTAATTTCTGAGACATGTTCATACACATATCTATATATATATATATATATATATAGGCCTTTGCAAGGTTCACACAACTTAAACATCAAGTTCCAACAATGGCGAATGTGCCTAAGAACCAAACACACACACACACACACACTTCAAAGATTGTTCAAGTTCAGGGTAATGTGAAAGCATCCAATAACAACCCTCACACTAGCAATCAAAACAGTTGATTTCACGGCTGATTCACCACAGATTAATTTAATACATAAACGCATTAGCGTCTCAGCTCAAGAGCAACCCCAAGAGTTCCACAGGCCAAAAAGAATTATTTTGTTATCTCAACATGCTTTTATAGATTTAAGGTTTCCGAAACTGGGCTGACAGGAAAGCAAATTCTCACGTGAAGGTTGACCTATTTCACTGTGACAATCTGAAATCAATAGAAAATGTAACATGGTTGGGAGGAAATCATCATCACTGCGGCATCATAGTGGCAGTTCTATACCAGAGTTAGGAGTTAAAGAGAGAGAGAGAGAGAGAGGGAGAGAAAGATAGAGAGAGAGAGAGAGCAGGAGAGAGTGTGAGAGAGAGAGAGGGAGAGAGAGAGAGTGTGTGTTGTGTGTGAGAGAGAGAGAGAGAGAGAGAGAGAGGAGGGGACGAGAGAGAGAGAGAGAGAAGAGAGAGAGAGTCTAGCAAGTGTAGATTCCTTCTCCTCCCTAACCGCTTGTAAGGCCCATTCATGCGATAAGAATATTGCTCCGACAGAAATATATGAGCGTAATGCACTTCGTATTTTGCATCATGTAACACAAGCACTAAACACTAAGCACCGAGTATGCTAAGGGGCAATTTTCCTAGCAGTTGTACTTTCTAACACCCCCAATGAATAAACTCTCTCTTGCCCATAATGTACCATTTAGTTTTGCTGCAGCATTTCAATAAATATAGATATAAATAAATAAAGATACTCTTGATAATGTGACATACCAGGCGAACTTGTACATGTATAATGCACCAAGCTCTAGTTGAAAGTACTTTTTGATTCGATAACAAAACCTTTAATTTTCAATGAGGGAAATTATAGCTTAAAAGGTAAAAAATATGTTTGGTTTTAATTTAAAAATAATAAAATATAGCAGTTGACAAATTTATTTCATTTATGTGGAACTTTTACCCCAGAAGAACAACAAATTTAATATTTATGCTATTTGCATTCTGACAATTGTAGTACAAAGGATAATAGCAGGTGAATGAAATACTTCATCACCACACACAGTGGGAAGGAAGCATCCATAAATTTCAATACATTTAATTGATAAATGACTTTGCATAGTACGTCACGTTATCAAGAAAATGGCGATGCCCATGTTGTGCCGAGAAACTGTACATTATGCTAAGAATATCTTGCTTTATACACTTTGGTGGGGAATCTTATAGATTAATGGGCAAGAATACAATAGATCTCTCAGAATAACTAAATTGATTTCTTGGGGTGAGGTTTCCTTTAAGGTGTTGATAAGCTAGCTGGATGCCATTATACGAAGGTGTCTTAGCATGGTGGTAATACCACGAAGCCTCCATGATTCATTACTTTGGTTGAATGCCATCATCCTTGCTGCGATAGAGGCTCAACACCTCAACATGTTGCCAAGGAGCATAGAGGCTGAAAATCAGAGCATGTGGACGAGGTGCCGTCCTTTGATTGTACCAGAGAGGGGGGTGGAGAGGGGTGGTAGGGTGAGGAAGGGGAGGGGAGGGCGAGGAAGGGAAGGGGATCATGAAGGGTAGGGGGGTTTAGGAGGGGAAACGATAAAGAATGAGTGAGAATGAGGAGTAGGAGGATCAGGAGAAAGGAGAATGAGGAGTGAGGAAATTGAGGGGTGAGGAGGATTGGGTGAGGAGGATTGGGTGAGGAGGATTAGGAGTGGGAAGGATGAAGTGGGGAAGATTAGGAGTGTGGAAGGCAGGGGTTTATGAGGTTTAGAACATAGAAAATGAAGGAAAAAATGTCACTCATATTTCATCAAGGACAACTGACTGAAATCCACCTGCTTACATCAATAACTTCATGAGAACATAAAAATATTATATCAAGTACATGAAATTAAATCAAATCGGCAATATCAAAATGCAGTGGGTGATTTTTTTTTAAATTTGGGCCAACAAGCTCTCCTATTGGGGAACAAACTGTAAACAAAATAATCCTGGAAGGTGTTAGTAATGAAACAGGTTCCCTTGTAACTAGTACTTCACAACTCAAAGCGGAAGGAGCAGTTTCCCATTGAAATGAATGATGAGTGATTGAAGGCCCTGCACAAACTGCTGGGTATAGTCGCATCTAACACATTATCCTTCAAGGCATGCTCTCAAGAATTGGAGGACAGCCCGGGTGGCAAGTTGCACATTGAGAGGGTACCGGTAAGCTCAAGGTTATGTTGTAAGCACAAACTTGAACTGGGATGACGTTTGAGGAGCATTTTAGAGCTGCTAAGGAAACCCAAGGATGTCTTCAAGGACATTCTGAAGCATTTTCAAGGTCTCAGCTAGTCTAAAGGATTTTTATAACACCACAAGGTCAAACTCATTCCAGGTCAATGTGAGCAGCTGATATTAAAGGGCTAACATCAAATTTTGTAGAACTTTGCAGGAATTAGGAATATGTCACATATGTGAAATTTAAACGTTAGCAGTGTCCTAGTATTCACATTGTGCAAGGAAACCCGTTTACTTTCTAGACTTCACTGTCAGACACTATTGAGTGACTAATTGACTTCTTTTTCTTTGGTAATAACATACATAAAATGAGCTGCAAATGGGACATAGTACCTTTAAGGTATCACATTACTTTGACATTCTTTTATTTGCATGAAAAAGCACTAAAGTGCATCCCTTAAACTTGAACCTACAAGTATCTTTCAAAACTTAGAGTGACATAATAAAGAACCAGTTCAACATAGACAGCAAAATGACTGAGAAAAAGAAAAAGAAATTTGCAAAAAACCTGAATTCATACATCTATACTCATGCTATACATACATGCTGCATTTTTCTTTTGGAGAATAATTGGTTTACCCATAGTCATCGCTAAAAGGCGATGATTTTTTTTCTTTCTGAGTTACTTTCTTGGAAAAGTTAGTAGGCTCGATTTTCTGTTCAGTTTATCACTAGACATAGTACCCTATGGCTAGTGGTTATGGTATTGATCATTCAAAGGAATACAGACTAACAAAATAAATCAGATACTTTAGAGGTTCTTCTCTATAAAATATTTGCTTTCATTAAATGGGCAGTGAACTGTAAATGCATTTGGTAAGAGTGGAGTGTATCAGGTTTCCTTGGAAATGAAACCATACACTTTTATCCTGGATTTTTTAGATGCATTTAGGAAGCCATAAATCACTGTACCATCATGGTTTCTCCCGCAATTATTCCCACTCTACTTTCTCAGTAATATTTTTTTCTTTTTCTGAATGATATATTCCCTTTCTAATTGCTTCTCATCTATCCAACACCCTGAATAACAGACGAACCCTAAACAAAATAACATCTTTCACATTCCCCATATCGTTTCCATTACAAGGTATGTTGTGTATTACAAAACCTCCCCATCCTTGAAAGACATTTGCGATGGCATCATTCTCATCCACACCCAATAAGGCCAATATATGTTGCTTTTCATCCCAACTATCTTAAACCTTATTAATGCTGTACATGGTTTAAAATGCATGATTTTGACATGCTGTATCAAACAATTTTAGACAAAATAGAGCCCGTCTATCCTCTTGAAATTAAAAATGGGTGAATGATTTATGAAGTTAGATATCGCAGGACAATGTCTGTATTAAATGAACAATGAAAAGGGTGCTATTATAACTGTAAACTTATCTCACTAAATATCATTTGTGATACATGTTTGTAAATGTGGTGGCACTCCAAGGGTTAATCTGCAACATAAAAGACGAGGTCGTGATGATGGCACAAAAACCACACCATTCTCGTTAATGTTCATTTCCACTGATGGGAGAGTAAGGAAAATGGGCAGATGAACATTATGTGTGAGATATGTACTTGTGGATGGATGTACAGTCATATCTATTTCTGGCAGATGGAGAGAGATCCACAGGGAATGTCTGACGTAATAAAGATTTTTATAATGAAATTATATTAAAGCCATCAGGCTTTTTATTTCTATTATTGGAGAGAGAGAAGGGGGTGGGGGTAATAAGAGAGAGAGAGAGAGCAATAGAGTAAGAAAGAGAAAAACAAATAGAAAGCAAGGGCAAGAGAGAAAGTGAGAAAGAGAGAAAGAGAGAAAAAGGGAGAGTTAACATGAACAGAAAATGGAGACAAGGAGGAGGGAGACAGGAGAGAAAGAGAGGAAGATATAGGGAGAGAGGAGAGAGGGAGAGGGAGAGGAGAGAGAGAGAGAGAGAGGAGAGAGAGAGAGAGAGAGGAGAGAGGAGAGAGAGAAGAGACAGAGAGACAGACAGAGAGAGAGAGAGGGGGGCGCGGGGATAAAGACAAGAGGATACAACAGAGGAGATATAAAGAATGGAACAGAAAATGAGAAAACCGAGTTAGAGAGAAAGGTCAATAAAAAGAAACTGGGAAAACTGACATGTAAGTACACAAACAGTTTAAGGTCATGAATTGAACCACATTTTGTTTTTTCAATTCAAGCTACCACAAACCAGCAGTAGATATAAAGATACCCAGTCTAACAAAGAACAGGCGAAAAAAAAAAAAACAAACCCCAAAACAGCTAGGATACTGTGATTTAGAGTGCATTATATAACCTGTCATCTATGCTTGGCTATGATGAAGTGGGGCTTTTAGGGACATACTAACACACAAGAAATGCATAACTGCAAAATGTCATCCAATCAATGAGAAACAACGTGGGCATGGAATGGCTCAACCTCAAAGGGGATACAGGAGAGAATACAAGAGAGAATTAATTATGGTGTTGCCAGTTTGATGGTACACTACAGTATCAGGGATAATACCAATATATAAGCTCAACCCTAAATTTTGATGTAAAGATGCACATATCCACATACAGTGCATCGTATGCTTTGGGAGTTGCTGATTCTTTGGCGACAAAAAAATACTCATATATGCTTCTGATTATTAGGGGAGTGTATGTCAAAAGACAGTTTTCCTTGGCAAAAGATATTTATCTGACAATCAAGATTAATATAACCCTTTGAGTTGGATAAGACTCTATAGACTCAACTGATGTCTATAGTGGTACGATTAATATTCAATTTAAAGGCACATTTTCTCACAAACAGTTTGTCTCAAAGACCCTCCTCAAACTAGGTTCAACTTCTAGATTTCCTTTAGGAAATGAGGATCATTGGTAGACAGAAAATCAACATAGCATGACTGAACTCCCCTTGCAGAATATCCAAAAGGATTAAACACTGAACAATCATGGAATAAAGGCTCAACCACGACTAGATTCGTCCACATGTATGCATGAGAGAAAGTGCACAGGGATTCGATCAGTCACAAGTTATCGCCTCACCCGTGAGAAATTATTGATTCTTTGGGAGTAATCAGTAATTGCATGGGATTGACCTTGGCTCCCTCAAGGTTATCTGCGCAGGCGCGGCGCGTGGGGTTCTTGTGCTGCTTTGTCTTTGTGCCCAAGCTTCAGGAAAGCAGGTCCTGGAGCAACTGTGTGAGGGGTGAAGGTATCAATACAAAGATGGAATATGAGATCCAGGCATGGAGGAGGGAGGAGGGAAGAGAAATGAGAGAGAGAGCGAGAGAGAGAGAGAGAGAGGGGGGAGGGTGAAAAAGAAGAAAAAGGAGAGGTGGAGAAATAGAGAGGGGAAAGAGGGAAGGAGGGGAAAGAGGGGAAAGAGGGGAAAGAGTGAGAAAGAAAGCAAAGAGAGAAGATACATAGACAGAAATAAAGAGGGGGCGAGAGGGGGCGAGAGGGGGCGAGAAAGATATGTTCATGTTTAATAGTACTTTTACAGATGCAATAACCAGCCAGTATAAAACTAAGGAATAGGAACAGGCATGTGTGTGTGTGTGAGGGGGGGGGGGTTCATGTTAGATTAACTATCCGAGGTAGATGTGAAGTTATTACCATTGACTTTGAGCAGTGTTTTGAACAGACTGAATTCTAATCTGAATCCCCCAGCATTCCTCAGCATTTCTATAGCATTAGTGTATTTTGTTTTAGTGAAAAAAATTTGGTACAAACCCAATTCCGGATATAAAGAACCAGAAGAGAAAAAAATATGTTAGATAAATATATTGATTCAGCGTGAATGACAAAATAAAGAGAGTGCGAGATAGTTTGATGAATAGAGAGAGAGAGAGAGAGAGAGAGAGAAAATGGGAATATTAACTAAAAAGAGATGGATCTACATATATAATGCAAAAAAAGGAATCATTAAAGGCAGAAGAAGATAGGCAGGGGAAAAAAAAAAGACATAGTATGATACAAATATCACAGCACCATTAGCCATCTTTGCACCAAAATTGACGGCATCCATGTTTGCACAGTATCCACTGTGTGCTAGCAGCATAAGAAAACAAGCAACTAATTGAGATTCAGCACCCACTAGTAGCACTATCAGGCTGGATTTCCGCCTCAGCTCATTATGTGACCGTGAATAATGTGCCTGAAAAGGGCAGTGCAAATGGGACGCGAGCAGCCAAACCTCGTTAATTTAAAACAATGCATTACAAGAGTTTTCCCATGGTGGGTCTACCACAACGCCACAAACTCGTAAGACCCATTCCTCTACTATCTCATTTTCTGGTCGTGTCAGACAAGAGTTCGATTCGTTACTTTGGCAAAGGCTTGGTAGCGGGGAAGGTGATCTATGACTTTTTCCGTCTTATGATGCAGTCTGCATGTTACTGGCCTTCTAGAGGCTTGCTCTTTTTGGAAACCTGATAAACGTTCCATAGAGGAATCTCAGGGGTAATATTCAAAGCAGATATGTTATGCTTCATCTATGAATAACAAGACAACCTTTAGGCCCCTTCTCCTCCCTCTCTTTCTCATTCTATACTAATTACTAATGTGCACCTCAAGGAGGAGTTTGATCTTTAATTCCATGTATTTTTCTCTCCCTCTTCATCTCACTCTCTCTCTCTCTCACTTTCCTCCTCCCTCTTCATCTCTTTCTCTCTCTCACTTTTCTCATCTCTCCCCCTGTCTTCTCTCTGTCTCCTTTCTCCTCCCCCTCTCTCATTCTGTATGATTGATATTACCCAAAGAGATGCTTGCACTATGAATAGCAGTGTATCCTTCAAGTCCACGTCTTTCTCTTCCTCTCTTTCTCTCTCTTTCTCTCTCTCTCTTTCTCTCTCACCTTCTATACCATAGAGGCAACTCAAGGATAATATCAAAGGGGATATGTTATGTTTCCACTTACAATACATCCTTCAGGCATCCCTCTCTCTCCCTCTGTCTCGCTATCTCTCTGTGATAAACAATTGAATTGCATTAGGAATCACTGCTTAACACAATTATCTCTTCTTCAAGAGGCCAATGTCGTTTACTTGGTATTGAGTGGAACCTTGTTAGAACGTGATATTCCCATTGCAGACACAATGCGGTTTAAATCAACGAGCACACAATACAATTCTATCAATCTAAAATTGCAAAGAAAAAAGCTGATTTGCAATCCATACATAAATGAATTATACTGCATGAAAGTACATGTATACTCACACACACACAATTCAACAAGCACTCAAATTAAATATATTACTCCAAACTGCAATAAAAAATATTGTATCAGTACACAAATGAACAGCATACTGCATAAAAGAATAATCTTTGAATTGATATCATTTGACTTTCATTACAGCCATATATTGCATCTATTCTTCACCAACACATCACAATTATTTTTTAGCGCATTATCAAGCAGATATTATCAATAATTCATGAGAAAAAAAAATCAAATTCATGCAGACACAAACATTTCAGCTTGAGTTCATGAATAAATGAAAAAATATTTAAATTTCATGAAGTGCAATAGTTATGTCATAAAGAGAGCTTTCAAGAAAGCAAAGCCATTAACAAATCCATCTAATCTAATTTAATATCTGATACAGGTAAATAATTCAAATTTCAATAAGCAAATAAATGCATGATAAATACTTTTCAATATAAAATGTTGGGAGCCCAAAAAATTTGATGGCAAAATTTCACTGAAATTGTATCATAATATCATAATGTGAAAGCGGATGTCATTTAAGACACATTTCTGCAAGGACTTTCAAAACAAATGTGTTTGAAGTCGAATATAGATGAAAGAGTACAAAATTTAGGTTTTCTGTATACAACAGAAAACCCAAATTATGTATTTTTTATCAATATTTGTCTTTAAACGCATTTTGGGGGGAATCTTTGCAAAAGTATCTTAAATGACATCCTCTTTCACATTTTGAAACAATTTAAGTGAAATTTTGCCATCAAATCTTTGGCGACTTTGGGGCTCCCAACACTTTAGAGAGGCTTTAAGGAAAAGAAATATTGCAAGCAATAGATACATCGTAAATATCATTATGAAATCTGAAAGTGTAGATAATTGAGTACATGAACAGATGCAGTAGTTATTAGAATATGATTAAATAAAGATAAAGCAAAGAAGATCTGAATAATATCAATTAATGTGAATAAATGAGCAAATAAATACTAGTACATGTACATTAAGGTAAAAACTTTAATTCCAGTAAAGACTAAACAAAGTGAGGAGAAAATAGGAAATACTGTAGCATAATGCAGACTGAAGAAATTTGTAAAATGCAGGAGCCTACATGGAGAACATTATTATCTTGTTTAATTCCCCAACTGGAATGTAAAGTACAAATTTTAAGAAAATAAAACACCACTCAGCATGACATCTACATGTTTAGAGTTTATCAACCCATTTCCAACTGAATAAAGTCAAATGTATAATTAAATGATTGTAATTTTTAAACCATGAAAAGAATAATGAGCCAAAGTGAGTCCGAAATTGAATGGAAAGTAAAAAGTTGCAGAATGTTATGCCTGGAATCTGGGAAAATCAACTCTAAGCATGTACATGTAATTACCATAAATCTAGATATACCTTCAAGGGTAAGCAATGAGCGCTCTTTCACACACTCCTGAACTCCAGCCACTGTGACTGAACAGCTAAAGTGTCATGGATACTTGAAGGGGGTACCCCTCCCCAGGGAACAACGCCCGGAGGTTGGGGTTACTCAAGTCGTTCCTCATCAACAGAAGCCTGACAAGTGATCCTTGACACTTCTTGGCGCAAGTTACGCTTCTAAAACGTATTGGCTAGATTCCATCTCGGGTTACAAATGAGATATTTATGCAATGTGGGATACGAGCCCAAAGGGTAATGAGCAAGGGCAGAATTGTAAATTATGTATTCAGTGGATCCTGTGACAAATAAGCAGAGGAATGAAGTTCTGTTTAAGGTTGCAGAATGTAGAAACGTCATCATACATCCTGTGTTCAGAAAATGCAATTTCATTTGCTTTCAGGCAGACCATATCCAGCAGTTGGGGCAAGGTAATGAATTTTCTTTTTCTTTTGGACACAATTGCCTTGGTGCTATAGTCAAAGATAGGTGATGGGTCATTGAAAACAAAAGTTACTTTGTACATTTCGGATATATCATTTCTATACTTCTCCTCTCATATCTATTGCAAATTGTTTCTAAAACCTCTAGATAGCTAGAAAGTAGGACAGTGGGGGAGGGGGTGTTAGTTTCATTGACACGATACAAAAGTGTTGATAAGAGATGGTACCTAGATCTATAGGCCAATGTGATATGTGTACAATATATGTCCATGAGCATCCAATATTCATATTCATGATCAGTTATTGTTGAAAACGGTACTACCGAACTATATTATTCTTTGACATCAAAATATACCAAGACATATCAACAGGATAGCTTGCAAAAGCTCTTCTCTCTCCCATTTCTCTTTTTTCCCTCTTTTTTTTCTCCCATGCTGCCTCTTTGAATTCATAATTCTTTCTCTCTTTACTTCCAATATTCAATTCTTTCTTACTCATGTACGTGTCCTTTAATGTTTGATTATCAACATGAAATCTCCACTTCAAACAAAGTAAAAGGAAGGAAACATTAATAATGTATGCAATTAACATAAAAATCTTGAAGAGTGCAATAACATCTAGCTACAATCCAAATAAATAAGAAACACACAAATCTTCAGTGTCCTAATGAAAAGAGAAATTGTGTGAGCTCAATTGGTAATCAATACAAAATACATGCAGCAGCTATATATGGTTGCAATTAAATAAGAGAGAGAGAAAAAAACACAGGAGCAAACAAACTAAGAAGCAACCATCCCACTTGCCTGCAGCTCATCTGGAATTGTACTGCTAGGTTCATCCGGCTGCATGAGTGAAGTTAGCAGTAAAGAAATTGACAAGTAATTCAAGGACTTAATAAGATATTTGCAAAAATACAAGTAGGTCTATACCAACTCTGCAGTAAATCATTATCAGTAGAATCAAGAAGATTTTTTCCAAAAAAAAACCTCAATATTTTGTCAATCTCATGCATGCCACACTTCTTACTTTGGGTCATATACATGCTAAGTACATGTACATGTACACAAGATACATGTACAGTATATCTGACTGACATTGAAAGATTCTTGTACATAAAATTGTTCACAGGACCTTTGACAAAACGTATTCAACATTACACACAAAACAAATACCATACATGTGCATCGTTGACGAAGCTGTTCATGATGATCATGGCCCGACTAGAGATGCCGGTATCAGGATGAACCTGCTTGAGGACTTTGTAGATGTAGATTCCATGTAGATGTAGGTACACAACATAATACATGGAACTTGTCAGAGGCAAGTCTTAGACAAATATTTTGTCATCCATCCACAATGTTTGCTTAAATATATATGTCCACCAGCACCTGCTACAAATGAGGCTACATGTATCAGTATTCTTTTGCATAGTATTCAGAATACAGCATGAGTATTAAGTAAATGAAGCAAAGCCTCTCTATAATTTGTATCCACTGTTCCTTCACAACATGTCTTTGATCCAATTATTTTATACACAGAAATATGCATTGATCAGCATGTTCATAACAGCACTTGTGGCATTACAAGGGTTAACATACTTCACTGGTTCATATGTTTGACCCTTTTACAGCTAAACTCTTGAAACATGGTGTATCAAATTGGCAATCCATGCAACCCTTTGTTTTTTTCTTATTTTGAAATAAGAGATGACGTATCTTTGAGTACTCGGATTCCCACTCTGGGTTTGGATATGTACATGTATCATGATTTGATAGGTTCGCAGCACTTTGTAGAAAGCTGGAATTTGAGAGATATGCTTCCTGGAGAGGCTTTTATGCGTGATGTACCTTAAAATGGAGCAGGATTTGTCTAGAAAATTTGTTTTTTACTGGATTCCTCCCTCAGTAATCGCATTCGTCTTGGTCAGGGTCTCAGGGATCCACATTAAACGTATTTGGAAGACAGTAAATTTAGGCAAGCCAGGGAACACAATTGTGAAATGAAGCAAGCACTGTGCATACAAGATAGGGAAGAGTCATGTAAGGATGTCATAACTCTGATCCTTTTTTAGGGGGTAGGGGGTTCAGAGGTACAATTCCAGCATTCTTTAAAAAAAAGTAATGGATGGAAGTTGGCATATGTCTTATGAATTCTTCGTAATGCTGCTTAACATCATACTCAAGATTTTGTCAGGTAAAAATATAATTTATTGTTTGGAAAATAATTTGCCTCAAACTTCTTTGTTTTTTCTGAGTGTTTTTGAAAATACTAAAATAAACAGGAAAATGTCCAAATTATTAAAGTAGAGCTGTACTACCTGCTATTTATATTGGTTATCTTGATAACGCAGACACTTTGGACAGAACCTTCTACTTATCCCAAGAAATGGTGCTTTTGAAATCTATTGTACAGTAGGAAGGTAATATTTCTTGTTTGAAGAAAAAAATAACATTCTTTTGCTGCAAACGAGTAATATCTAATATAATTCATTCAATGATACTTAAGTTTAAGTATTTTCATGTACAGTTTTTACTACCGGATGGAGACAAACAATGTCGTATATTTTGAGGACATAACGTGCATCATTCAGTGCTCTAGAAAATCCATGTCCTTGAAAAAGCTACACTGTAAATGGAAAATGACTGACTTGCTGAAGAGGACGATAGTATGCATGAATGAAGATTTATACTATCAATACATCATCTCTGGAACGTCCACTTTCTGTGGATTCCAATACGTCATTGACAGCTTAAAAATTCCATCTCATCCTTATACATTACAATCCAATGGACAATTATGTAGAAAGTGAGGTTGTCTGCCATTACTTTGCCGTTATGAGTCACTGTAAGGAGGAATTCTACAAGGATGATTCCTTTTCCCTCCCCAAGGCTTAAAATTCAATTCACTCTGCTACAGAAATGAAAGCAAGCGATGGGGATTGTGCGTCAATAAACTGACTTCTTTCACATTCTGTGGATTAATGCGAAACCAAAAATGAGGCTCTTCAGTGCAATGATATCTAGGCTAATGCTCACAATGTTATTTAGCTTGAATGTCATAGGCAAGAATAACAGAGATTGAAAAGGTGGGAGGGAGAGAGGAAGAAAGAAAGGAAGAGAGGAAGATAGAGAAAAAAGAGAAATGGATGCAGAAAAAAAGCTTGTATAGTCATGACCCATATATTTATATCATGTTATATCCTACATTCTAAGTAAATGTAGAAGATCCTAATCAGGAAATGCAATTCTCAATTGGTTAAATTAGTAGCTTTGTATTTTTTCTTGGTTCAAGCAACTCATTTACTGTATGATAAACAATTCAGATTTATAAGAATTTTTTTTGGCCAGTTTCTATTGAAATGCACTTCTGTGACGTAAAGGATTACCTAAAGAGATAAAGATTAGCCTTAATGATCATTGCTTTTGCTTGAAACCTTCCAATACATGTACATGCACGTCACAATTATTTGAAACTCGTTCATTTTACAAACAATTTTTAATACAATATTCAATAGCTGACGTACATGTAGATAAAGTCAGTTCATGCAATTCCACAAGATTGCAAACAAGAACCAAAAAAATCAGATGGCAGGGCAAATGCTTAAGATATAAACCTGGTGTAGCTGTATTGCCTGCCTGCCAGTCTGAAAGATGTGTCATTGTACTGTGACATAATTGAATACACCCTATTTATTGGTCACTGCATTTGTGGAGACTGGGTGGTGGTGGGGAATTAATTATTTAGCATTCATGGCCTTTGGAGAGGTTCACCAGGCTAGCTAGCAGACTCAAATTGGCAACTAAAAGCCGATGAGCATAAATGAATACACAAATGAAGGAGTATCTTAAACAGAAACAAGAAGCCTTAAAAATTGAAAGTCCCTATCACATAGAGAAGGTTAAAAATTGCACTTGGCATCTTTTAACTAATTATATGAGGGAATTATTCATGTCTTGGCAAAATTTTGAATGAAAGAGCAAAGAAGTGAAAACAGAACACACACTGCAAATAAATGTAATGGCAACCTATAAAGCATTCTTATTTTTCCTGATTATCAACATGTTGATATGAAATCAAAAGGTCCATGTCCTTAGTACCGGTAGTCCAGGTATACTCTTTTCACACTTGTTTTGCTTAACCCCGTACTTTGCTTAGCCCCGTACTATCCTTAACCCCGGACTAACTTTTTTGGCTTTTCACACACGCTTATTTAGTCCTGTACTAAGCGCCTATCCCGGAATAAGAAAATTCATGATGTTCCCACTGCAATTCGTTAGCCCCGTACTAGCTGTATAGCGTAAATATCAATTAATTCGCTCCATTGCGTAGTACCGGACTATTTTTCATTTCTGTTCTCATTCATTTGCTTGGCAACGCAATTGCGGAGTTAGCACCACAATTATGGGTTAGCCCTGCTATTTTGCAGGGCCAGCTAACCCGTACTACAGGTGGGGCTAACCCACTTTGGTAAATGCAAGTCTGAACAGAAAGTGGAATAGGCTTAACCCCGGTCTATAGGTGGGGCTAAGACCCCCCTTTAACCCCACCTATAGTACGGGGTTAAGCAAAATTTTGCCAGTGTGAAAAGCATACTAGTTTCTACAGTCCTGTGCTTCTCTTATGTACTGAATGAATCAGCATTTTTTTCTCCCCATTCAATTGACAACAATTAATAAACATATTGATTTACAGAAGAAAAAAAAAAAAAAAATCGAATTTTGTAAATTGAGCATTTGATGATGTATTTGCATATTACTAACTTTACTACATTTATTTCATATCTAATAAAAAGACTCGTTGTGAGTGGCATTACTGTTTTTTGCTCAAGCTTGTTCCTTATCAAAAGACACTGTGCTGTATCGTACTACAACACAGCATCCTAAACTCGATAATAAAATGTTTCATTTCACTGTCTGCATCATGCTGCCCCTCTTTTGCAAACAGGTCCCCACAAATAAAAAGAGAGAAACGTTCTGTCATTAGAGGCGACAGCGACAAACACGTATCAAACCACCAGGCTGCATATACACTCATGTCGAGTTTCATTATGAGGTGCTCACGCCACCTTGTTAGGATGTAAATTAGCTGATTGCCTCCAATTGAAATACACTCTAAACTATAATGAGTGTTGGAGGTCAGACAATTTAAAGCAGACATTCTATATCAAGGTTACTCCATTCTAATATATTTTGCACTTTTTTCCCCCTCTCCTTTGTCTGTACTGGCAAGCTACAAACCAAATGTAACGAATCATGTTTTATCAGCCTTCGACCCCGTTCTCATTCACTTCGTTGGAGCGGTCTAGCTAAGACCCGTTCCTCAGGAGCGGTTCTTAAGTGAGTGAGAACGGTCAAAGTGGTCCAGGAAGTGGACTTCTGACGCTCAGAAGACCACCTCGGAGGTGGTCTTGAGGAACGGGTCTTATTAAGAGCGGTTTGGAGCGCTCTAACGTGCGAGTGAGAACGAAGCGCACTTTGAACGGAAGTGGTCTAGTGACGTTGCGTGCGAAACATGTAGTACGGTACATACGCTTAGTATTCCGCGCAAAAATTTACCCGCTGACCTGAGCTGCCATAGCAACAAGACCACTTTGACTCGTGGAGCGGTTTGAGCCATAAAAAACTGCTCGGAGTGTGAACCCTCGCAAACCGTTCCTCAAGACCCGTTCCTCTGGAGCGGTCTAACTAAGACCACTTTCAAAGTGAGTGAGAACGGGGTCTTCCATCTAATTATTAGACCCAAACTAGTACACATATATCTTGTGACACTATAAAATATATAAGTACATATTCATAAGTTCTTGATTCTCCATAAAATTCACTTGTAATATGTCTTTATTTTTATCCTTTTTTAGGGGGTAGGGGTAAGGAGACTGTAGGAATGTTCAACTAAAAAAAAAATCTGCATTTATATGCATATGGTTAAACCTTTATTAAGACAGCCCAACGGACACAGCAAAGATGACCTTTATATTCAGGTTCCCTTTGATAAAGGTTTCAATGAGCAAAACTGTTTCAAAGGAAACAAAAGATGCAGTCTTTATAGACAGGTTAAAGTTGAGCAAATTTCACTGCATGATTTCTGAAAAGGGACTGGATGTAAAAGGAGGAGCATTTAACAAATATCAAATATTAAAGTTTCAACTAAAGAACAAATTGAAATGTTAGTTCTGAGAAGTAGAGGATAATTCAATAAGTAAGAAGTTTAGTGGTAATTGAGTGAAAGAAAAATGGAATCCAGCTTTCAGTAATAATACATGTAATATTAAAACATAGCAGTAATCGTACCAGTTTGGTACATAATTGATTTAAACCTTTAATAATGTTTCAGGTGCCCCATAACCTTTACAATCTTGGGAAACAGTGAACACTACTTTCATCCTAAGATATTCTAAACACATCTAGCAAAACACTTAGAATAGAAACCGAAACCATCGCCGCTACTAACTGAAGTGCCCATACAGACAGACTGGCTTTTTAAAAACTGTAGATGGCGTTGTTGCAATCTAGAAAGTTTTTTCCAGACTTAAGGACATACACTTCCTCTTGATAATAAAAATCAAGAAATTTATTGAAGTGTACATGATGTTAACACTGAAATTATCAGTTACAAGAAAGAATAAATTCCAACAACTCCAACCATCCAAACATTCTAGCACATTAATGTTTATTAATATCTGTACTCGCATGCAAATTATCTTCATCAGACACCGATAACTGAAACTGAACATAATTAAAAGACTAATATTTAAAACTTATGAGTTACAATGTCCACTAATTCAACCAATTAATATATTTTAGCAGTTTTCAGAAGCCATATGTACATGTAAGTACTTTAAGGAAATCTCACCCCAAGAAATAACTGTAGTTGTTCTGAGAGATTTATTGTATTCTTGCCAATTTATAAAAGGCATTACATCATGCCAAGAATATCCTCATGGAATATTGTACATCAAAGGGCAGGAATACATCTAATTTTTCACAATACCTACACTTATTCTTTGGGGTGAGGTTTCCCTTAAATCCTGTGACTTGAAAAATATCATGCATTACTCACTTAGTATCAACAGACAGTGCATTTAAGACTAGTAAAATCTCACATAACAAACAAGGTTGATAGATCATACTCCACCCAATTACAACATTCTGTTACAGTATATGTTGTCAATAGTTCCACCTTAATCCCATAAGCCAATCCATGGATACAAGGTTAGACATATCACACAACGAACTGATAAACAGTAAAACCTCAGTAAGAGTTATAACACCAATTGCACGTACAATCAATTGATTTTTTTTGGTTTTGTTTCAATGTTATGTTATGATTTGTTGTTATATTCTTATACCGGTATTGCACATTATTGTAAGCGCTGTGATATAGTGCACTATGAATAGCGTAGCTAAATGCCTAATAATAATAATAATAATAACAATGCAGAAGTTAGAAACATGCAGATGTTGTCGTTTAAAGTCCCCAAAAGCTTTACTTTTATTAAACCTTGTTAGGTTAGTATAAACACTGAAGACTTTCAAAACACAATTAGCAAACTTGGAAGTTAGAACATCCTGTTTGACAGACCAACCATATCTAGAGATTGATATCAATTAAAGCATGTATTTATTTGTAATTTCCACTCTGTTATAGTCTTTAAAAACAAAATTTTACATTTAATGTAACAGTATAAATCAAAATTTGGAAAGTCAACAAAAAATTGCCAATATGCACATGAAAATACTGACTATAAATTTCACTTGGTGTTGCCAATTCAGAGACTTCAATTATTATTTTTTTCAATTAAAAGGCTCTTATTCATGAACGGCCCAATGTACCACGCCAGAAATTGACTTAAATTTTCCAATGATGTCTGCACATTAATACTGCTCACATACAATTGTTAATTTACATCATTCGGGATCAAAAGATAAAATAAAACATCACTAAAACGCTACACTAAACTGCTATGGATTAACAAACCCATCATGTACAGTACATACGTTTACCTTATATCCCATAAACCAAGTTTAACACATGTAGATTAATACATGAACTGAAGACTTCTAAAACCTGGCAAACCAACCATGTGTGAGTTACAACATCAACCAGTCTAACCAATAACAACAATCTGTTTCTGATTCCTACCTTGTCGAGATGGGATAAGTCGTTACCAAATGAGAATGACGGGTGAAGGTACTGCTCCCAAACAAATGTATTACAAGTCAAGAAATTAAGCACTACCAATGTTCTTGATAGAAGGTATAAAGTAAAGTTTAACTTTTTTAAGATTAGGACCAGACAATTTCTTTCCTCTTATTACAATGGTACTATTGTTATACAAATGCAATGTTCCTTCAGTTAACGAAACACACATGTAGGCTTACTATTATTAGAAGGCAAATTAGCTGCTCTTCATACTCACTTCTCTTATGAAAAAAAGTATAAACATTGCCTAAAATGACAAGTAGTAGTAAATAAAATAGACTTAAATGCAAACGATGAAGCATCCCAAGGCTGTATATACAAATGATCAGGACACAGTGACAGACATACAAACAGACAACATAAAAACAGACAAACAGACATTTTGCTTGCCTTGTGTTCTACTATTTTCTCCCGCACAGATTCTTCCTCATTGCTGAAACCATCATGGACTATACCCACATCGCCCACCAGATATTGAAGAGTAACTTAATGACATAGAATAGACTTATGGTCAAGACATATCGACAGACAGACGAACAGACGAACAGACAAATGTTATTTTTATCTTGTGTCTAGCTTCTTTCTGAATTCATCAAAGGCCGGAGGCACATACATGTAGCACATTCAGATGTTGAAATATACATGTACCTTTAATTGCGATGCATAGGCTGATGGTCAAGACATACAGTACATGTAGCAACAGACGAGTAAACACACAAACAGACAGATAGAAAGTCAGACAGACAAACAGACAGATATTTTTCTTCCATGACTTCTTTCTCCTGCATGGGTTCTTCCTTATTTGTTGAATTCATAATAAGCTGGATGTACAGAGTCTATTCAAATGTTGAAACAAACCTTGGAAACGTATATAAATCAATAGTCAAGACACAAAGCAGACAGGCAAACAGACAAGCAAACAGATAAAAACAGACAAACAGACAAACAGACAGACATTTTTCTTACCTTGTGGTCTACTTCTTTCTCAATCACAGGTTCTTCCTCATTGCTGAATTCATCGTAGGCTGGAGGTACATAACCCATCCAAATGTTGAAACAAACCTTAGCAATGTACAGGCCGATGGTCAGGACCAGGAACACAAACAACAGGATAGATCGAGGATCCACAGAACCTGTACGTGAGACAAGGGATATAAATAAATGTTAGCTTTTAAATATCAGATATCAATAAAAAAAAACATTGTAATATGGTGGTATATCAAATTTCACAAATTTTACAGAAGAAATCAAACCACTCAAATCAATTTTTTCTGATTTGTGTTTTCATTACAGAGTTAGCACACAATCTAAAACGCTGGGAATAATGCCTTAAAAAAATCGATTAGAAAACCACTCAATTCAGGTCACGGCACTGAGAATCAGATTTACACTACAAATAGTTTATGAATGTAACAGTATTGTTCATTAGAATTTAAACTACATTGTGCCAAGATATCTACATATAAGTTACTATGTTGAAGGCTTCGCTTAAGGTTTTTTTATGTGATAATCATATTATCATTATAATGTCCCCATGTCTGGGGCATATCACCTGATGAGGAGAAGATTGTGTTACAGTTTGGGGCACAGAATAGAAAACCAGATATAAAGTAAACATAATTTTCAAGCATTGAAAGTAAAAGCATCAGCAATGTTGACAAAGTTGAGCAAACTCCAGTTTGGAAAATTCATGTATCAATAAATGAACCTTTCAGCAAATACATGCCTGCCTGACCCAAAGATAACATAGCTACATAAGCAAACATCTACTACATGTATGTACAAACAGGCACACATTGCCATCGTCTTGAGGTGTTGAATTTCATGAGAGTCTAAAAATAATGGATTCTAAGAACCCAGACAGAACACACTTACCACCATACCCCCCCCCAAAAAAAAGTACGCAGTTACCCCTTATTCACCCTACCAAAATGTATCATACACCCAAAATATAAATAATATAGCTTTGCGATTATTAATTCATTCATTTGTACATACATGTATAGTCTGAAGTAACACTATGCCTGCCTGACAAAAAGATAACATAGCTACATAAGCAAACATCTATGTAAATACAGGCAGACATCCTCATGTCTTGGGGTGTTACATGTCATGAGAGTCTAAAAATAATGAAGGCTTCTAAGAACTCAGACAGAACACCCTCACCACCATACCAACAAAAAAAGAAAAAGAAAAGAACACAGCCAAAATATAAATAGTATAGCTTTGTGATTAGTAATTAATTTATTTGTACATATAGTCTAAACATCATATGTCATTTAATGAAATGTTGGAAGTGAAATGGAGACGGTGAGCATTGTTTTAAACAAAAACGTGATACAGAATCAGGGGGCTCCATCAACTCTGCATGAACATCATATCAAACCAAAACTCTATCATTGGTAGGGTTTATCTGATCAGGGGGTGTTTCACAAAGATCCTAAATTGAACTTATCTCTAAGTTGGACTTAACAATTATGGAAAGCCGTTAGCATCTTTGAAAATATATTGTAAAAGTTAATTTAAAAGGCATAAATTGTTGATTCATATCATTCATATTTTCTATTATCAAGGAGATTTCATGTTCTTGATGTGGAATTTATGAAAAGTCTAAAATACTTGAATTTTCACTTTTGAATATATTGTATTTTAAGGCTACAAATGGCTCTCCATAACTTTTAAGTCCAACTTTATAGAGATAAGTTCAACTTGGGATCTTTGTGAAACACCCCCCTAATCATGCACGCATGCTCACATGACCAAGCAATACGCAAAATGTAAGCTGACCTCTCCCCAAAGTACCTTTCTTACTAATATATATTATCTTTGCTTAAAACCACACTCTTCCTCATTATATTCATAATTCTGCTAGTGTAAATGTATTTAAACGTAGGTATATAAAGACATTTCTTTTGGGTAAATTGCAGTAATCATTTGCATTCAAGACATATTTTATTTGTTTGTTTGTATGTTTGTTTGTTGTCTTGATTTGTGTATTGTATAATGTTTAGTAGCGAATATATTTCAAATTTTTTATTATCAAAAAAGGGCCAACCTTTATATAAGGATTATGTTTCCTTTCAGGTTGCAACCTATTCAGTTTATTTTATGTCCTTGTCCAATATGTTCTTAATGTGTATTTTATGTTATATAGCTGATTGTTATATGAAATGTTGACTTTTTAACTTAAATAAAATAAAATTGAATTGAATTGAATTGAAGTGAATCATACAACGTTCCTTTATATGATTCCTATCCCATGTCTATGTCCTTTTCTAATGACATGATCCTTTACAAGATTCTTTATACAATATATTTTTAGAATAAATTTTGTATAAATTGCTTCTAGTATGAATGCCCTGGTAGTGTTATTACTTAATATGTGTTTGTCTTTTCTCATCCCTCCTTGTGGTTGTATCAGTTACGTCTGCCAAATATATTGACTTCATACACTGCAGGGCATGATGCATGAAAACATTCATTTGAAGGTGAGACTCTCAAACATGTACACATTAGGCCTGTCTTCATCAGACCGAAGTTGCAAAATAACCCGCTATTTTAACTAGCCCGATCTCAAATTAGCCAGCTAATTTACGTCTTCATCAGCCCACAGTTGCAATTAGCGGGCTATTTGGTCGAGAAATCTTGGTCTTGTTTCTAAAATAACCCGCTATTTGGAAAATAGAGGCTAATTTCCGGCTGTCCGAGCTAGTTTGTGATGAGCGTATCGGTGAGGTGAAGACGCTATTTCGAGCTTCCGGAAAATATCCTGAGTCTGAAAATAGCGGGTTATTTTTCAACTTCGGTCTGATAAGGACAGGCCTACTGACATTATCATCTCATCTCAAAATTCATCTAAAGCCATACAAAGACATTCAAGGAGGGGAGGGTGCAAGGACGATTCAACATTGCCATGGGCTTTACATGTATTTTTAATCAGAGATATTTTTTGCCGAGTGCCAGGAGAGTGTTAACCCGTTCCTTCCGGGGACCTGGTATACCAGGTTCCCGTGGAGCGCACTCACAGACGGGAACCTGGTATACCAGGTTCCCATAATAGGCAGGTAAATGACGTCTTTACAAGCCTAAAATTGCCTTTCCCTGCCACTAATTCACTAAAGTAGTGGATTTGAGGGTATTTCCAAAGTATAAACTATCATAATCCATTGCTCCTGTTTTTTGTACTTTCATATTATTCATTATAATTGTACTTTTTCATAAGAATGTCAAGTTTTCTCTCACATGAAATTCGTACAGGAGCCTATACAGCTTTTCGATGTCTGTCCCATAGATATTGACTTTCGCTGAGACCTTTCCATACACAGAATACTGTTACTACTGGTACTTTATTGGGAGCAGCGTAATCCGCGCTCGCCCTGTAGAAGCTTATGACGGCACGCACAAACTTCACTTGTAAGGTCAAGCCAAAGGTCAACTTGCCATTGCGCAATATAACAACAACAATCGGTATAATAAAGCAAGATGGCGCGACCGCGAAAAAATGTTCTGTTCAACTTGGATGAGGCTCGCGAGGCTGTACTTGATTCAGACTCCGAAAACGAGTTTGATAGGATGTCTGTTGACCTACATCTCTCTAGTGATGAAGAATATTCGGATACAGACATGGTAGACCAAGATCAAGGCTACCAGAATGGGAATGCTTCGCACCAGAGCAGCAGTGAAAGCGGAGACGAAACCCCGGCCGGGTCGGGGGAGCCTTCTGCAGACTCAGTACCCGGTACCAGCGGCAACAAACGCCGTCGCACCGCAGCAGCAACCGGCCGAACTTGGGACGACGACCCTTCTCAAAACCCTCATTTATTTGAATTCAGTGGTACACCAGGTGTCAACCCTGGAATAGGACTTTCAGAAACATCCACCCCATTAGACTGCTACCTGAAATTCGTATCAATGGAAACATTTGAAAGAGTCGCTGAAGAAACGAACCGATATGCATCCTCCTATCTGAGAGAAAACCCATCATCGCCATCATCACCAGCCCAAAAATGGTCTAGGACAACTGCAGGTTAGTAACAAATAAATTGATCTAAATGAATGTTGTGGTCTTCATGATCATGTCAGAGGGGATTGATGCCTTACTACAGATTTACGGTATGTTTGAAGGGTTCAATTAAAATTTCATACCCTCATTCCTCAAAATAGCTACATCACATGTAGACTACATAAAGCATCGGCGGCCGGCAGGCCAGCCATTTACGAAGTAAGGGTGAAGGGGGCAACTAAATTGATTGCTGCTAAGGCAGAGGGAGGGGGTGCAATTACTCCGGATGTAATTTTTTGCCTTGTTGATGTCTGTGCATGATTTAACAAAAATGGGAGTAACTGGGCCCCTTCGCTCTATCCGCCATAGACCAACAATTTCTGTCTCTTTCGTTCGTTAGCCTCTGATTTGGTTAGGATCGGCTCGTCCTCTCTTTAGAGACAGAAGCCGACCATAGGCGCTCCTGTGCAAACTGGTGTTATGGATCTCAACACCAAACTTTTGGACTAAAATTTCACTTTAGCGGATTCATATCCGATGCATTTATTTTTGAAAATTAGGTCTAGGCTAATATACATCGGTTCCACTTACCAGATTGACTGTATGATGCTTTAAGGGTCTTTTTTCCGGATTTTCATCGCCGAAATTGAGCTCTGTGTTGAAATTCTTGCTGCCGTATTTTAAACTGTTACTGCGCATGAAGGAAGATGACGTCATTCATTGTATCTTTGGCAGTAAATCTGTTGGCTTGTACCCGATTATACCATTTAATTTATGCACACGTTCACTGTGATGCATTCGGGTCTGCAAAAACTGATTATCATTAATTCATTATAATAGAATATCCCTCATTGTACATTACCTTGTAGTAACATGTATGTAATAGAAAATGTTAAAGGTAAAGACCAGTTTTGGAAACACCCCTCTCTCAAAAAAATGAAATGGAAGCTCTCATTACCAATCATTTGAAAGAATATGTTGTGACTAATACGTGATGATACAAATTTTGCCGGGAAAGTCGGGAAACCGCCTACTGATTGATATATTTGGTAAATTATTATATCTATTGGGACCAAATAGATATCGCGCACGTGGTCGCGTAGTCCCATATACATCTTTCTGTGTACAGTGCTTGTAACTTTACCAAGACTGGGCCAAATTTCTTATCATTTTGATGATTCCAGAACCTTGCAGTACATACCAATACTTATATGCTAGATGATCAACCTTTTTTGATCGATTCCACAATGTTTCTTTCACAATGCAATCGCATGACCAGAACTGGTCTTTCTCTTTAAATTATATTTTGGTAATTAATTTTCTTTCTTTCTTTTCCAGGAGAACTGATCATCTTCTGGGCATTATGCATGCTGATGGGAGTCATCGGAAAACCCGTCACACAACTCTACTGGTCCACTAGGAAGTGCATAGTCACACCATTCTTTTCGCAGGCCATGACACGAGATCGCTTTCAACTTCTCCTCCGCTTTCTGCATTTCAACAACAATGACAACATCAAGCAACGTGCCGACCCAAACTATGACCCGCTGTTCAAACTAAGGCCCTACTACGACGCAGTTACCACAGCATTTCATACGGTCTTCACACCTTGGCGGTCCATAGCTATAGATGAAGCCCTCATCCGGTTCTACGGGCGTCTCAGTTTCAAAACATACAATCCGCGAAAACCAGCCAAATATGGTATGAAAGCCTACAAAATTTGTGATCCATTAGGATACACGTGGAAGTTTGTGCTTTATACCGGGAGAACCCAGTATAGTATTGTGGAACTTGTTTTGTCGATGATGGTTGGACTTCTTGACAAAGGTTACCGTTTGTTTATGGACAATTGGTATTCGAGCCCTACGTTATATACTGCACTTTTTAAGCGTAAGACGAATGCATGTGGCACAGTGCGGAAGAATCGTGTGGATATGCCAAAGGATCTAAAACCAGATAGAAAGTTACGTCGAGGGGAGGCGATCTTTCGCAGGTCCAAAGAACTTATCTCTATGCTTTGGAGCGATAAAAGAGATGTGACTATGATAAGCACAATGCACGCGAATAACTTTGCCGAATCCCACAAGAAAGATCCAGTTACCGGCATAAATGTAAAGAAACCTGAAATTGTACTTGATTACAACATGTACATGGGTGGTGTAGATCTCTCCGACTTTCTGACAAACAAATATGCGGACATGCGGAAATCTCTTAAATGGTACAAGAAATTAATCTTCCACTTGAATGACCTAGCTGTAACCAATGCCTACATCATTTATTGCCATCTGCATGACAACAAGTTCAATCATTTGAATTTTGTTTTAGATTTAGTAGAGGAGCTGATTGCATATGGCAATATGCAAAGTCAGGACAGACCAAAACCTTCTAGAGCAGGGAGAAGATCCAACAAGGAAAATGTTCTCAGGCTTGAATATTGTCAGTCGCAACACTGGCCAAAGCATATTCCTCCTACCGCAAACACTGCAGATCCGACCCGTCCATGTGTTGCATGTAAACCTGCATCTCCAGGGAAGCGTAAGGAGAAGGGAAGCATGCATCTAGGCCAGAAACAAGGTACATGTGCAAAAAGTGTGAAGTTGCTCTCCACCCATTATGCTTCGAACGATATCACACAAAAGTCAATTACCGTACAGGATAGGTGTTAGAACTGTAATCTATTTCATCATATTTGTTCTCAAGATGACTTTGAATGATGTGTAAAGAACACAATCAACACATGCTCTTGCTGCATTTAATTTGTTGATTTTTTTAGTCTCAGCATCTGTATTAATTAAAAAACAAGCTGTGAATGATAAGCTTGAGAATAACTTGCCTGAAAATGTATAATTTGCTTGTTTCATAAGTCATTAAGAATTTGAAATATTTTTCAAAGATACATGTATATGTTGCAGGATATATTGTCGCCACTTCCACATGGAATATTCAGGTATTGTCATGACAACATTTTTTTATTTATGAGTTTTCATGTTCTCAATGATACTTTTTCACGTGGTATGTTTCAGTAAATAATTTCTTCAGGCTCTGTGAAAAGAGAGACTGAATTGATATATTATTATGATTGTGTCTTCTATGATTGAAAATAAACATGTGTGCTAGTTTAGCCTTTCGGTTCTTGAGATTGACTTTATATTTTTGTTTAGTTTGTACATATCGAAACAGTCATTGACATGTTATCAAAAGTTTGATAAGTTTTTACTGCATGTAAATGATTATTTGAACTTGAATGAACTTGCATTTTTTCAAAGGGAATGTACTTTGATTTAGAGGACGTTTAGCACACAATGTTATTTATCATGGAGACTTGTCAACTTCAAGGTTCTTGTGTTTTTTAAGGAGCAATGCTTTCTATAATGTACAGGGTTTCTGTTATTCCCTTTGAACTGACTCTAATGAACAAACTTTTGTACTGTACATATGCAATAGCGGAGAAACATGACTTGTGATCCATCAACTGTTTTTTTCAATGTTTATTATTTACTCAATTGTAATACGATTTTATGTATTTGATAGTGTAGTTGTAATGAATAAATGAGTTTCTTCAGTTATAATTGCAGTTGATTGATGATTGATGTCGCTTGCCAGTTACCACAATGTACATGTCTCAAACTCTTGAATTGTGTTAGAAAACTCAGTATACATGTAATGTGATTTGAAGTGCAGTATGATTTAGAACTTTCTAGAAATGTTACGTATTGCTTTTGATATTTTTACTGATTATTTATTCAGCTTTATGATGTGCTATAAACAGTTACATATATACATTAAACATGTTATACCGGCATGCATTTGTAAATATATCTCATTTTACCTGTACATGAATGTAAGGTGATTTACATTGCCCAGTCATGATGATTTAATGAAAACTTGTACATGTACAATGTAACAATATCTCTTGCCAGATTAACTTTACTTTTGCCATTGCTTTGAAATGACTGTACTCAAGAAACTTGTAGTTGCATACAGTCTATACAATGCTTGTTTAAATCTTAGTATTGTAAAGTTTTGATACTTACACTTCTTGCCGTAATGAAAGAAATATCTTGCCAGTTTTCCTTCATCTTTATCATTTGCTTTGAACCAACTTTGATTGATTTTACAAAATTCTGTACATGTGCATTGTAAATAGCAGTATGAACTGCTTTGAAGAACATGTACATGTAACTTGCCAGCACAATGTTTGCCTGAACTCCTCATGTTATTTGTTATCATTGTTATTTTATTTTTTTAAAGAATTTGTCAAGATATTTGATGTTGCTTTGCCTGTGAATTAAATGTCTTTTGATAACTTATAAACAGATATGATAGCTTTTGTTTATTCCATTATTCGTCTTGATAACTGCGAATCAGGGATTGAGAGAGAGAGGGAGAGGGGGAGGCTAAGGAGAGGGTTACACAGATAGAGAGAGCCGAGATCATTATGGAGTTATACTTCATAGTACAGACAGCGGGGGTCGAGCATGAGGTTATGACTTTTATCAAAATGAAATAAAAATTGAATTGGTGGTTTGCGTACATGGGATAATAGGGAAGATAACATAGAGTGATAGAAATAAAAGCTTTTGTTCATTTCAATATTCGTCTTGAAAAGTGTGAATCGGGGGTTGAGAGAGGAAAGGAGAGAAATTGGACGTATTGTTATAATCTGTACTGTATTTATTATCATGCTATTTGTCTCTCCAATCAACCACCCACCCGTTCTGGATTTTTCTTTAGTCTCTTTCTTGTTTGTTTTTCTTTTGATATCGTTCTCTATTTTCGTTCCCTATGAAATATATAAGGTATATGCGTATACCATCAGGGATATGTTATAATACTTTATCTCATAAGGAAGGAATGATGCCGGCATACAAGCAAATGGCGGAACAGAAAACAATAAAATATGAGAGATGAAGATGTAAAACGACTGATAGATAGACATAGGAAGAGAGAGAGAGAGAGAGAGAGAGGGGGTAGACAGTTGAACGTGGTCAGTACTGTATTTATATTTATGTCAGTACCCTCAATATAGCATAATATACATTTGTTCACATTAATTTGATGTTGAACAGAGATTTACAACAAAAAGTTGTACTTTTTATAATTATAAGGACTGGATCCGGATCCATTCTTCTTTTATCATGTTTATATCATTTCGCTACTTTACATAATTATTGTAGAGTAATATTCTAGTAATATCAAGGTTACTGAGATCAAAAGGAATAATGTCGGAATAAAAGCAAAGAGCGGAACGGAAATAAGGACGAGGATGGAAAATGGCGTTGAGAGAACGAGAGAGCCGAGAGAGAGAGAAAAGAAACAATCATTTTTCATAATCATCTTTCTGTTTATGCCATTTTACTTCATCACATCTTCTTGTTCATTCCTTTATCTTTACCACCTATACCCCCCCCCTGACTATTGAAAACAGGGTTATCTGAAGCTATATACATTACATGTAGTATACAAGGATCATCAATGCTGTATGTCAGGTTCATTGTGAATCAATTATACCCTTCCGCTCTCTTCTATTGTTGGAGGTCATAACCATGACAACGATCTTTACCCTCGGCCACGTTCTTTGTTCTTCTTACGTAACTTAGCTGAAGGTGCATGGGCCTAAGACATAACTCTTTTCGTATATTGTTTATAGGTCCCAAATACTTGCAAATATTTCTGTTTCTTTTTTGTTTGTATATACTTTGTCAATACTTACAAACTATAATTGTCAAAGTTTGCCAATACTTACAAACTATTACGTTTCCCCTATCATCTTCCGCTCTAGTATCCTATCTTTTTTATATTTATTTGTTGTGTACTTTTCATATGTTTTCTTGTCTCCCTCTTCATGACTTCTTCTATTTTCGTAGGGTGCTTATGCTATTTATATTTTTGTAAATGGAAGAGGAAGTTTCATTCTGTCACTTATAATGTTGTCCACCTACTTCCAGATAACCTTTTCGTGCTAAAGTATTATGTCCGATGTATATTATTTCCGTCAATATATCATAATAAACGTTTTTGTCATATCAATTTGATGCAGCAGAGATCTACACTCAAAAGTTTTACTTTTTATAATTTACATTGTACAGTAATATTTTTCTCATTTCGACATCATCAACCGCTCGTTCTCTATTTCGTTCCCTATAATAAATATAACTAGGTATATAACTGTGACTCATCAGGGATATGTTATAATAATTGATCTCAAGGAAGGAGTGATGCAGGCAAACAAGCAAGTGGCGGAATAGAAAACAATATGAAAGATAGAAACGACATTGCCAGATAGACAGTGAGAGAAAGAGAGAGAGGGGGAGGGGGCGGGAGAGATAGAAAGTTGGACGTAGTCTGTTACTGTATTTATTATTATGATATTTGTCTCTCCGATCAGCCCCCGCCCCCCCCCTCTCCTAGCTCTGATTTTGTTCCTTAGTTTCTCTTTTCTTTTTTTTTTTTTTTATCTTTTCGCATAAGTATAATATCCGACGTAAAATAGTACCGTCAATATAGCATAAATAAACATTTTTCCATATCGATTTGATGCAACAGAGATTTACATTCAAAAGTTTAACTTTTTATAAGTTATTGTGTATTCTTCTCATTTCGACATTATCAGCCGCTCGTTCTCTATTTCGTTCCCTATAATAAATATAAGGTATATGACTGTGAACAGCATCAGGGATATGTTATAATAATTTATCTCAAGGAAGGAATGATTCCGGCAAAAAAAGAATTGGCGGAATAGAAAACAATATGAAAGATGAAGATGGAAAACGATATTGACAGATAGACAGAGAGAGAGAGAGAGGGGGGAGGGTGATAAGAAGTTGGACGTAGTCTGTTACTGTATTTATTAGTATGATATTTGTCTCTCCGATCATCCCCCCCCTTCCCCTGCTCTGATTTTTTTCCCTTTATTTTGTCGCTTTTTTGTTTGTTTATATCTTTTCGCTAAAGTATAATGTCCGACGTCAAAAGTACCGTCAATATAGCATAATAAACATTTTTTTCATATCAATTTGATGCAACAGAGATTTACATTCAACAGTTTTACTTTTTATAATAATATTCTTCCCATTTCGACATCATCAGCCGCTCGTTCTCTATTTCGTTCCCTATAATAAATATAACTAGGTATATAACTGTGACTCATCAGGGATATGTTATAATAATTTATCTCAAGGAAGGAATGATACCGGCATACAAGCAAAGGCAGAACAGAAAACAATATGAAAGATGAAGATGGAAATTGACAAATAGACACAGAGAGAGAGAGAGACATAGAGAGAGAGAGAGAGAGAGAGAGAGGGAGAGACAGAGAGAGAGAGGGGGGGGGATAGAAAGTTGGACATAGCCTGTACTGTATTTATTATTATGATATTTGTCTCTCCGATCACCCCTTCCCCTCCAGCTCTGATTTCATTCTTTAGTTTCTCTGTATCTTGTTTGTTTATATCTTTCCGCTAAAGTATAATGTCCCACGTATTACAGAACCGCCAATCTAGCACAATAAACATTTTTTTCATATCAATTTGACGCAACAGAGATTTACATTCAAAAGTTTTACTGTTTATAATTATTGTACAGTAATATTCTTCTCATTTCGACATTATCAGGCGCTCGTTTAGTGTTTTTCTTCTCCATATCGAGGTTATGCATGGGTTATGGTATAATAATTTATCTCAAGATCGAAAGGAATGCTTTCCGAATAAAAGCAAATAGCGGAACGGAAAACAGTACCAGAGATGAAGATGGAAAATGGCGCCGAGAAAGCGAGTGAGAGAGAGAGGCATATAGATTATAGAGAGAGAAAAGAGAGACAATCATTTCTCATAATCATCTTTCTGTCTGTGACATTTTACTTCATCACATCTTCTTGTTCATTCCTTTATCTTTACCACCTATACCACCCCGACTATTGAAAACAGGGTTATCTGAAGCTGATATACATTACATGTAGTATACAAGGATCATCAATGCTGTATGTCAGGTTCATTGTGAATCAATTATACCCTTCCGCTCTCTTCTATTGTTGGAGTTTATAACCATGACAACGACCTTAACCCTCGGCCACGTTCTTTGTTCTTCTTACGTAACTTAGCTGAAGGTGCATGGGCCTAAGATATAACTCTTTTCGTATATGGTGTATAGGTCCCAAATACTTGCAAATATTTCTGTTTAATTTTTGTTTGTATATACTTTGTCAATACTTACAAACTATAATTGTCAAAGTTTGCCAATACTTACAAACTATTACGTTTCCCCTATCATCTTCCGCTCTAGAATCCTATCTTTTTTAAATATTTATTTGTTGTGTACTTTTCATATTTGTTCTTGTCTCCCTCTTCCTGACTTCTTCTATTTTCGTAGGGTGCTTATGCTATTTATATTTTTGTAAATAGAAGAGGAAGTTTCATTCTGTCTCTTATAATGTTGCCAACCTTTTTGTGCTAAAGTATAATGTCCGATGTATAATATTTCCGTCAATAGCATAATAATGAACGTATCATTTTATTTTGATGCAACAGAGATTTCCATTCAAAAGTTTTACTTTCTATAATTTTTGTACAGTAATATTCTTCTCATTTCGACATTATCAGCCGCTCGTTCTCTATTTTCTATGTTCTCTATATAATATTTAAGGTATATGTGTTCATTATCAGGGTATGTTATAAACATTTATCTCAAAGAAGGAATGATGCCGGCATATACAAGCAAAAGGCGAAACGACATTGGCAGATAGACACAGAAAGAAAGAGAGAGAGAGAGAGGATAGAAAGTTGGACGTTGTCTGTACTTTATTTATTATTATGCTACGTGTCTCTCCGATCCCCCCTCGCTCTGAATTTTTCTTTAGTTTCTCTTCTGTTTTAAAATTTTTTTCGCTAAAGTATAATGTCCGACGTATAATAGTGCCGTGAATATAGCACAATAAGCATTTTTTTCATATCAGTTTGACGCAATAGAGATTTACATTCAAACTTTTACTTTTTTAATTATTGTACACTAATATCCTTCCCATTCCGATATCAGCCGTTCGTTCCGTTTTTTTTCCTTCTTCATATCAAGGTTATCGTAAAATAATTTTTCTAAAAATCTAAAGGAATAATTTCTGAATAAAAACAAATAGCGGAACGGAAAGCAGTACGAGCGAGCGAGCGACTCGAGAGAGAAGCAATCATTTCTCCTATCATCTTTTTGTCTGTGACATTTTACTTAATCACATCTTCTTGTTTATTCCTTTATCTTTCCATGATTGTTATATCTTTGAATGAATATTTCAAATAGGGTAAAATCTGGTTACGCGTTATATACAAATTATGAATAAAAATTCTTATTTAGGAGTATGTCGAAACGTGCTCTCAAAAATCGCGGAACAGAAAACAGTATGAGAGATAAAGAAGAAAAAAGGGATTTGAGAGAGCAAGAGAGAGACAGAGAGAGAGAGAGAGACGCGGAGGAGAAAGGAGAAGAAGAACAAAAGATAACGAAGAACAAAACCGAGAAGAGCTGAAAGAACTTAGAGGCTTGAGTACGGCAGAGGACGGGCGTACAACTTGCTCTCGACGGACGAAGCCAGATTGCTAAATGATCTGCGCATGCGCTAGGTTCCTGCTCGTCGAAGCCACTGGCCAGGCTTTAGCTTGCTTGAACGCACACGCATTGTGTGACCCGCTCGCACGCTACGGCAGCGAACGGGTCGAGTCTTCGATTTTTATTCTCGTTTGTGAGGGAACTATCAGGCTGAATAATTTCGGAAGGAACGGGTTAACTCTTTTCTTACCTAAAGTTAATGTCCTTCTAGCTCTGAGCAGACTATACAAAGTTAGAGCTTGGGTTGCTATTTTGGTTTAAGTTTGGTTTCAGTTTAGGGAATCTGGTAGGAATATTTCTGGGTGAATCATTGAAAAGTTAGCAATTTTGACTGTCGCAAATCACTTGCAGATCACTTTTGTTGTTTAAACGTATGTCATATATCCTACTTTCCATTAGAGAATTAAAGGTACTATGTCCCATTTGCAGGCCAAAAAAATGAAAAGGTTAAATTCCAACGGCATTTGAAAGACAATACTAATTTAGAACTTCCCTAAAAAAAGGGGGGCTTGAAAACATCTTTAAGTGGGAAAATAACGACTATTAGTTGTCGAATCGACTTAGGAGCTATAGAGCCAGTAAGTAATAGTCTGATTTTTCAGACCATTGTACCGAATGGTCGTACGTTTTATGCTGCGCAAAGATTCAATCAGTTTAATTTTGGCCATTACAAGAAGTGGGTTATTGATGTAGACAAATGCTCATGTACCCTTTACAGCTCATTTTATGTATGTTATTACCAAAGATGAAAAAGCCAGTCAGTCACTCAATAGTGTCTGACAGTGAAGTCTAGCAAGTAAACGGGTTTCCTTGCATAATTTGAATATTAGGACACTGCTAACGTTTAAATTTCACAGATAGGACATACATGACATATTCATAATTCCTGCAAAGTTCTACAGAATTTGATGTTGGCTGCAAAAGGGACATAGTATCTGTAACCTGCCTTGCCTCTTTTAAAGCCCCACTGCACTACTTGTAGCTACTTGCTCCCTCTATATAGAAAACAATACCTAAGCAATGCCCGTTGGTCCCCCATGATCCTTTTTTTTCTTATGTTAACTGAGAACCGAGTTGATGACATAACCACCTGTCAGTGACCACGCTGGGATGTCTAATCCCTCCTGGCCAAACTAGTGCAGACAGGCTTTAAAAGATTCCTTAAAACTTAACAAAACATATTTTTTCCCTCAGTAACTTTATGTGATTAACCCATTTTATGAGTCTATGTATTTTATGTTTCTCTTCACATTCTGCAATTTTGTAAGCACTGTTGTACTTTTTGTTCTCAGCACTTCTAAGTAATCAATATTATGATCATCATTATCATTAGCAATTCTTTAAAGCATGCAAGTCAGAGCTGAATATCAATGTAATAGAGTTAACTGATTTATGCAATCAAATGAAGAGTATTCCCTTCTTATGAAATGTTGGTCAAATTGCTTCATGGAGCAAGCTCTAGTATGTCTGCATCTAGTAAGAGGTTTTTTTTTTTTCTCTTTAATTAGCTGACTATTTTATTTTGCCTCCTGCACCTAAGAGCCAGGGATCAGGTGCACCATCTTAACACCTTCATTTCCCCTTTTTACTACAGAATGATTCCATTAGTCCTTACTTTCAGAATATACACACACATATATATATATATATCTATATCTGTTTGTAAAACAAAAGTAGAAAAATATATTTAGGAGTACATGTGATGTACAATAGATGACGCACAACACACAAAGATTGCTCTTAATAGCTCATGTAGCCTAATTGGTTCAGATGAGCTAGAACATAAAAATGTTATTTCAGTACACTTCAATCTTCAAACATTACTTGTTTGTGACAACGAAATCCTCTCACTAAGGTCTCAATATTAATTTACATCACACAGTGGATCAAAAGCTTTATAAAGTCATAGAGTGAGGAGCTAAATGTAGACTAGTCAAGTAACATGACTTGTCAGATCGTTTATTACCGAGGGGGATAAGCCTGATATTGTTTATCTGAAGCTGTTTTACGACTGTATATTCTGGGGGGATGAAAAAACAGGATCGCAAAAGATACGGCAGCGCTCCTCTAAGGGTTTTGAAGAATGTTTCATGTGTTCTTATCACTTTTAATAATCATTGAAAGGAGGCTTTTGGAATTCGATACGATCTCTTTTAATATTTTAATTTTAATAATATCTCTTTTTAAGTTCAGAATATTGCAACTAAATATCCCTTTATTTTAAGGTTAATGCCAACATAAAGTGGTAGTTTCTTCTTCACCTCCTCCTCCTCCTTCTTCTCCTTCTTCACCTCCTCATCCTCGTTCTTCCTCTTCTCATCTCCTTCTCTTTCTTTCTCTTTTTTTGGACTGCTGTTATGATGGTTGTGATGGTTTCAACCACAGATAGAGAGAGTATGTATGTTTCCAGAATAGAATATGAAAAACAGCTATTCAATGTGGACTGCTTGAAGTCTAAAGAGATTGGTATATTATCTGAATTCAGCCTCAAGACTCTGCATAGGCAGACAGATAAACCTTTGCACTGAACAGTGGTCTCAATCTTGATAATTCTGACCTCTATCACATAATCCTAATTCTCCTCAGAGACTCTGCACATGCACAAACACTTACATTTCCCATGAAATGCGTTTCTTTCTCGATAAAACTCAACCTTTTTTCTCATCGTCAAAACCTCATTTTAAAGTTGTAGTTCACCCTCAAGAAATTGGTAAGATTACCTAGTATACATACACAATGAACAACTAAATTATTCATACCCTTGGTAGATTTGATGTTTAATGTGTTTTTCGTAACTCAAGAATGAAAGGCGGACTGGTTGAATTAGGGCCTTTGTTGAATACTTTTAGATATAAGCAGTAATGCATACCTGCCAACCTGAGACAAGAGAAATTAGGAGTAAATTTTTCTGGATGGACTACGAAGTCGCGAACCACCGAAGGATTGGGGTAGTAGCCCGTAGATTGGGGGGGGGTACACAGGACTTTAGGGTCTATTTTTTCTCTCCATTTTAATGGTGCAAATGGGCCTTTATGTTTCTTCGAGTTCATGTGTTTCTGAATGTCATTCATTCCCCATGGTTGATACTGAAGTCGGCCGAACATACAATGCAAAATGCGTGTTGAAGTCCGAGTGCTGATTCTGCAACTGGAAATTGTTTCCCGTATTCTTTCTTATACTTCTGATTATGAACAGCACGAGTCTTACCCATTTTGTCCTTCAAAAATGGAAAAATCAACGAAGAAGAAGAATATAGTAGTAGTAATCCAAAATAAATCCGAGGAAGTCCGTAAATAACAAGCTTCCACGATCGCAGTCATCGCACAAGCATTGAAGAAAACACGCCAATGTATACAGTGTTTATGCACGGTGTATCAACTGCACATGTAATATAAATACACGTGGGCTATACGCATGCAGTTACTATGCAACAACGCTGCATGTAGTGTATGTATTAGTACAACGTCCGCACACACTTTATCGATATAGCTTGCGCACGTGCTTCCATGTACTAGTACATGCAGTACATGGATAATGACTGCAGTACATGGATAATGACTGCGGAACTAACGATCACGTTCGGGCTGCGCTGTGTATATCTTCTATGAGCGCGCGGATGTCGGCGTGATCTGGTTATCAGTGCTGTGTTATGCTTTAGTCTTATGCAACAGTCGTTTGTTTTAAAATATTTTAAAATTTTAAAAAATCGGAGTTTTGAGGCATGCACTCGGAATTCGGAGTTGGTATGAAAAATGCGGAGGAACTCCGCCTAAATCGGGGTGGTTGGCAGGTATGGAATGTGTCACATTTTCAAGAAACATAAATCAGGACAAATCAATTTTTCACATACTTAAAAAATTAAAAAAACTTGGTAAGGGTATGAATAATGTAATTGTTAACTGTACAGGTATAAAAGGATTTTAAGATAAAATATTTTCAATAAATGTACATGTCATAACTGTTATATAGCTAAAAGTAAAAGAAGTCCTTTCTTATAACTTTTTTTCACATATCCATGTACATGTATCACAAGGAGTATCCTTAACTGCGTTAAATTCAAAATACTCTCATGAACTGTGGATGGTATGAAACACTGTTCTCATTTAAAATGAATTACCAGTATGATACATTGTATGATATAAAACTTGTGTTATAAAATCTCTTTCAAGATAGGAGTTTGAGAACTTGGTTCACTGTAAGGCCAGAGAATATTTCAATGAAAAACGGAACCACAGTTTGACATTTGTTTCATGCAGCAGTGTTTAGTTGACCTCTAGGTTAAACAATAAGTGGCATTTTCCAGTTTATAATTACAGAGGTGTATGTAGCCCAAGATAAGAAAACTGTTTGGGTTTATGGTCTCCGCTGAGTGTATAAAGTTTTTCTTTGTTTACAAATAAATAAATACTCGAAACATGGCAACTATCATTTTGCTGCGTTTTGTCATAGGTTTGATAATTCTACTAGAATCTAGGTTTACTGATTAAATCAATCACTTTATGTATTAATCAATCAATCAATCAATCAGTCAGTCAGTCAGTCAGTCAGTCAATCAATCAATCAACAACTCAGTTAATCATGCAATCAATCAATCAATCCTCATCAAGCCTTATCACTGCCATGACTACAAGAGTCAATAGCTAGCTGAAAGATATTGCGACTTTAACGATCAAGTAATCCTAATCAATTTTTTTATCTATCTACAGGTATCTATCTATCTATCTATCTATCTACCTATCTATCTATATATATATCTATTAACATCTATCTATCTATCTATCAATACTCACCAAGCCTAAGTACAGAAAAGAAGAGCACGGAGAGCTGTAACAGCATCCCAGCAATGACCACAAAGTTAATTGCACTTTGATGGATGCCCTGATGGATGCGTGAAGGAATGTAGGCAAAATAGATGTTGTATCTATCCACTAGATGCTTCAACACAAAGTAAATCAAACCTGCAACAAAATCAAACAAGATACTTAAAAATTACATAGATATATATACTCATAGCTCTATAATAAATTCTTGACAGGCATACTCGTAATGAATTCAAAGCCTCAAAAACAAGAAGTATCCATCTTTCAAAATAAAAGTGATTTAAAGATTACAATGTTGTTTCAAATTCATCTCTTCAATTATAGCGCAGTGCAGGCAATTATAAAAATGAATAAAAAACGATGGATTACATACTATGTTTATATTCGAGAAATATCATACAATATATGGAATTGATTAGACATGAATAAAAGGCACTTACCAAATGGAGCAATAAGAGGGCATGTTATACTGTATACCAGGACAACGGTGAAAGTTGTTAGAATCCAGGCATACTGGACGCCATATTGAAACTCATATGCCACTCTCTGCAAAGACAAAATGTAAACGAATATACATTAAATTTTTCTCTAAGCATATTTGCAATGTTCCATGAATTAATGGCATTGATATTTCTAGTTCTGACTTGGGGGCATCTCCTCATAGAATAGAAAATGATAGAAATAACATTGTCAAATTGATATTCTAACTAATATTATTCATCTCATTCTCCATCCTAATTAAACAACCTTATGGTTCCCACGCAATACACTCCTCCTTGTTTGGAGAACATCTCTCAACCTTCAAGTGTTGACTTTAACCTGTTTAAATCACATTCCCCATCATTTTTTCCATCCTAATTATCAAGAAAATAAATTGCTAACTCTTATCAAAATCATTATTATAGTTGCCAAGCAATACAAATCTGGCTTTGCTCTTTGGATTTCTCTCCTTTGCAAGGCATCGAAAACATCATTCATTTCTAATCACAAATCACTATCTCCAACTTCATTAAAAAACGACCCACTGGTATCACGTTTATTCTTAAACCATTAAACTTCACTCACACTTCGTTTTGTGATCTTTTCGGCCTCGGACCGTGTCCACAGCATGTTGATGCCATAGTAGAAGAGTTCTGGGAAGCGGATAAGTTCGAGGGCTGTGCCGATGAAGGCTGATGTGATGATGAAGTTTACAAAGAAGGCTCCATTCTCAGGAAGAAATATGCATCTACATAGTCGTGGAAAGATAAGTAATAGACAAACAGATTGGTAAACTTACATTTTAAAGAGGTAAATAATGGCAATCTGGTAGGAAGGTAGAGAAAGTTCAAGAAGATGTAGGCTCTTGATATTTATATCTAAAAAAAATCAGACACATTTGTTTGCAAGAAACTATTTCAAATTTTGCAAGTGGTCCAAATTTGCAACAGTTTCTTGTTTGCTAGCAGTTGACATTACATCCAGTGAATAATCTTAGCTGAGACAATCATTGTTATCATTGGAATCATTGTTATTTTGAATTGATATTTGAAGGATATTAAACTGTAGGAATTGCTTTATTTTAAAATTGCGGGATTGTTACAGTGAATAACAATCCCGCAATTTTAAAATAAAGCAATTCCTACAGATTAATATCCTTCAAATATCAATTCGAAATAACATTATAGTTTAACTCTAAGCTCCAAACTAACGAGATGTAAGAGCATCTGAATATGTAAATGAATTGTAGTAAACATATCATGTACAAATCACTTCCCATTATTGCGAGCAGTTTTGTTCTTACAGAGTTATATCAATCAAATATTAACCTTCATGTCTGCAAAGACAGCTATACGGCATCTCCATCTCACAGATTGATCTTAAAATGGCTAAAAAGCAAAGATTCTTTGGTACAGAAGACCTGTTTCACAAACTAGTGATTAATATAGTTAGCCCTATCACGTATACCCTTCCTGTTTGTATACATGGAAATAACATGTCCAACTTACCCCCATCTCATCTTGATCTCTGCCACACTTTTCAGACTGTATTCAAATAAAGCCTGAGCACTGAGATGAAGAAAATTGATAAAAAATTCAATTACATGATTCTTGGTAGTGTTATAAATTGGTTTCAACTACATGAATACCTGCAACATTCTGTGTTTCACACTGTTTTTAGTGACAGCAAAAAGGATATAATTAATGGACACAGATAAAATCAAGTTTAAAGCTTTAATTCTTGTGGATATAAATCACTATACTAAGTAAAGATGACAATATCCACGTTAATAACACTCAAATACACTTCAGAGCATCAAGATCTTCTCTAGAATTTATCAATCAGATAGAAATGAGCAATTACTCTCAATTTCTCAGGCTATAAACAAATCATCTATCAAAAAATCCAAACAAGTTTATAAAATGTGAAGAGCAACTGAAAATCACTGAGAAAATGAACATTATCTATTGACAGACAGAGAGACCTTACCTAGCAAGGCCAAGTGAGGGCAGTATAAGGATCATAAGAAGGAGAAAGATGAATGTTTTCCTCATGATGGTATGGTTGAGTTTAGTACGGGTCCAATGGAACTCAAAGTAGTAGCTGGAGTACACCACCAGGAGTGGCAGGAGGGCAGCAAAGGTCCACAGCAAGAGGGTGGGCAAGAATTGAGACAGGAACGGGGACTGTTGAGAAAAGTGATTTGGAAGTGGTTAATTTGGGGGGAAAGGAAAATGTTTCTCGCAAAACTTTTTTTCCAAGACACATTCAGAGTTTTGCAAAGTGAGGATTCTTACACTTGAACATAATGTCTTTTTTCTGATGGAATAACACAGAGGCAGGGATTGTCAATGAAGATTATGTGATTTTTTTTCCCCTGGCACTTAAAACAAGGGAAACGCTCTCGGCGGTCTCGCCTGAATTACGCAATTCGATATGATGAAAAATTGATGTAGGGACATTATTTATAGGCAGGGTGGCCCATTATCAGGCCCCCAAATATGAAATCCTCTGAATCTAATCAGCATTTTGAAGTGAATATTGACTAAGAATCATCAGAAGAATTATTTACTATTGTTTGTACCAAGATTGATAACTTTCATGAAATATGAACAAATAACAAAAATTTATTAATTCTCATATTAAGTTGTAAAACATATAATCCAAGTCTACTGACCTAAAATGACCTTTGACCTTGACTTTGTGACCTAAAATTTGAGTCATATGATTTGTGATACTTGATAACCCTTGGGTACAAGTTTCATGGAATAGGAATACATGTATATTTTCAAAATTACAATAAAAATTCAAAAAATCTTAACCTGATGCCACAACATAGTCTAAGTTTGCAGACCTGAAATGACATTTGACCTTGACTTTGTCACTTAAAAGACTTATCACATGATTGGTGATACTTGATAACCCTTATGTTCAAGTTTCATGGAATAGGAATGTATACTTTCAAAATTACGATAAAAATTCAAAATCTTAACCTGATGCCACAACATAATCTAAGTTTGATGACTGGAAATGACCTTTGACCTTGACTTAGTGACCTGAAATTCTCCTCACATGATTTGGGATACTTGATAACCCTTTAGTCTAAGTTTCATTGAATAATAACTTAAGGTCATTTCCAGTCATCAAACTTAGACTATGTTGTGGCATCAGGTTAAGATTTTGAATTTTTATTCAAGATTAAGTTTTTGATGTTGACGCCGCCGCCACCGGAAAAGCGGCGCCTATGTCTCGCTTTTTGCTACGCAGGCGAGACAAAAAATGGTAATTAGACACTTGTTTGTCAATCCAATAAGAGCAAACTCTAGCACTGTTATCAATATAAATGTACCCACATGTACATGTGACTAAAATGACTTTCATGGCATATTATCGTGAAGAATGATTTACTGGTAATAAATTGAATTGAATTAAAAAAAAAAAATTCCGAGGATAGTACTGACCTTTGCGTCAGCGATAGTATCCTTGTAGTTTGTGCTGTCCAGGGTGGTCATGATGACAGAAGGAGTCGTCAGGAAGAAGAGCAGCACAAACAGAGCTGGATAGCAAACAAAACAAACAAAACATACATTATGAGGACATTTTACCCGCTAAAGCAGGGGTTAATTGTCACAACAAAGTGTCCACCTCAGAGACAAAGTAAGACAAAAAAAAGAAACAACTGAAAACATGTTAATAATGCAAGATTTTTCAGTGAAGTATGAAATTTGATATTGAAGAATAGTATATTTTAGGGATGTGTCATATAAGGGAAATTCAAAACCTACATGTGCCTGTCATACATGTACATTCTTATCTTTCCTTCTTAATGAAGATATAAAGACTTATTCAATAAATTCTACTGTCATAATTTCATTTTTCCTAAACAACATTTAAACAAGTTTTAAATTTTCTGTTTTCTGTTTCCTACAGTCCCCTTGAATGTATTATTATAGGATGTCCTGTATCAAGTGCAATGTCTGTTTCATCAGTTGGTAATGAATAGAAGATGATGCTGTAACACTAAAGTTGGCACTTTAAATGAAACATTAAAAAACACAAAAAAACTTACCAATGTTGATTAAGATAACACTAAGCCACCATACATATGGACTGATGGAGAGATTTTCCCTGGAGAAATAAGAATATGGTGAAAAGAAATAATAAAATTGTCATGCTTTTAAAGAAATATAACAATAAAAAGCAATATATCTGGTATGGGCATCGTATGTCGAGAGAACATGGCTATATTTCATTCTGGATTGTCTATCCTGCAGTACATCGATTGTTTGAACCAGTAAAATAAAAACAACCTCACAAAAACTTGATGGAAATCACCTCCAATAAAAACCACAACTCTCATTTGCACATAGTGACATGTGTTAAGCACATGGTGTCGGGCCTGCTTACCTTGATTTCCTTATCTTTCTAAGTTCATTACTCAGCCTCTATACATTCTCTACCAAAATTTGTTGGCACATGTCATTTATTTCAGCGTAAGTTTTGTTGGATTCTGTGAGAATTTATTTTATATCATTAGTATAATAGATGGTTGAAAAGAATGAAAAGTGCTCATTGTATTTTTATATTATATTAGCCTATGACTTTTGCATTGGTTACCTAAAAACTGCTCAAATAATTTTTTTTTTCTCTAGTAATGCATGCTGGTCATAACAAATTTGAGAGAAAATAAGACCAACAGCTCTACAAATATTGCAACACTATAAAGACAAATATTGCAACACTATAAAGCCAAACATACCTCAAGATGAAATACATTGAAAATGTTTCCAATGAAATGAATAAAACCATATCAGATGGGTCAACAAATTAATCAAGAAAATCTCACCAGATGATGTCATCAGGCTTGGGGGCAAAGTCCACCTCCCAAACAGTAGAATGAAGCTGTCTGCTCACACTGGAAACTGTAGGTGGCCCTGTCTTTAGGGTTGTATAGTCAGTGACAATCCTGAGGGACAATTAAGGACATTGATCAATGACTAAATATTGTACTGGTATTGGTTTCACATAGGAAGGTCAAACCTTAGAAGTGAAGTGGGTTATAACGAATTGGAGATCAAAAATACAAAATGATTTTATCAGTTACAGTGTGTATAACTTTGCATGGTTACATTGAACAAACAATATATTGTAACCATTTCAGAATTTGATTCAGCATATACCAGGTGGGTCATAATCTCCTACTCCTCCTCTTTCTTTTCTTTATCTCTCTCCCTTCTCTCTATTGTTATACATTATAAACATGCATGCATATGTTAAGATATGTGCATGGGCAGTTTTGAGTTGCGAGTTGCATGGGAGATTCAATAAAGCATCACAGTTATGGGTAAAATTTTCTTCCGTAATTATTATTGCTTTTGAGTATTTGTGTACTAGTATAGGGTGAGAGGGATAATCAGTAGAACCCTCTTTTTGTAATACTATCAAGATTACAGCTTCCCACCTCCTCCCTCTACATCACCACCTCTCCTTCTCTCCATTTACACTCTTCCTTAATCTCTTAAAGAAACCTTTTTTCTTCTCCAAAATCTGATCTTAAAGCCTATCTGCACTAGTTTGGCCAGGAGGGATTAGACCTCTCTGCATGGTCACTGACAGGTGGTTATCTCATCAAATCAGCTCTCAATTAACATAAGAAAAAGGGGACATTGGGTGACCAATGGTCACCAATTAGGCATTGTTTGCTTTATAGAGGGCAAGTAGCTATAAGTAGTGCAGTGGGGCTTTAAACAAATTAAAGATCTCATTTTGGTATACAAATAAACAGACGATTTGGAAGTTTTATCCAAGGCTCCAGTGACATTCTCACTTGATGATAAAGTGATAATTGTAATCAGAATAAAGCATGTCAGACGGGATATAGGAAACTTACTTTGTTGCCATGGTCTCGCTGTGCACTGAAACAAAGGCCATACCAAGGTTGCTCTTCAGAGCCTTTCTCTTCTCCTCGGCAACAGTAACTGTGAGGGCTTCCTCCTCGTTGCCATAGTACTCAATAGCATCCACCTCCACAAAAAAAGATAAGGACAAAAGTTAAATGTCAAATAGGACTTTATTACACACAAAATAAATTTGTGACTTACTTTACGAGACCTTCTTAGACAAAAAAATAGAAGACACTGAGGGAAATGTAGAGAAAGAGTAAGAGAGTGAAAGAGAGAGGGTGAAGAATTAAGAAGGGGAAGAGATAGAGAACAGGCGCGGATCCAGGATTTCTTAGACGGAAGGGGGCACAAGGGAGGGGGGGGGCACAATTTTTTCGCGCCGGCCGAAAAATCGCTCAGTGGGGGGACATGCCCCTGTGCCCCCTGGATCCGTCAATGGAGAAGGAGAATGGGGAAAAAGAAAGAGACTGAGAACTGAAATTTTCTTCCATTACTGTACTATGCTACTGTATCACAGTTATCTTGGGCTAAGTATAATCTTTAGGACTGACAGATGCAGGACTAACAGAAGAAGAAGTATTCACTTTCTCGAACTTGGTTTAACCAAGGGTAGTTAGACAATAAGAAAAACAACAATATTGTGGTATTTCTCTAATATTTCTTCCCTGAGAAGGACAAGCTTTTAATGGATGCTTTAAGTTAGGATGTACATTTGTGGAACAGAAGGGACCAGTAAGAAAATACTATGGTGATTTTCCTCTTCCATTGCTTTCCTGATCAAACTTTCACAAGATACCTTTCATGAGGACATACCTTTGGCCCTCCACACCCTAGCTGGCCACATTTGCCAGGTCTGAGGGTGGGACGCTCGGTGGTTCTCTGGTAGATCTTCTCACAATGCAGTCTGTTTAGGTGAGCATCTCGTCTGAAAGCATACCAAACAATGTCCAAATAATTAAACATGAACTCTTTGACTTTAGTAGTTTGAACAAAAAAATCAGTTCAAAAGAATGTGTTTTGAGGAGTATACCATCTAAGTATTCTAGAAAATCATCCCACATCAGCTGTATCTGTCATTTTGAAGATTGACATTTTCATATAAGTTGGAAATGCACAATGCACCTGATTTTTTCAGAAATGGTCATTTTAATGAACATAATTGTAAGCAATATCAACATTAAGCATGCATACTATGAAACAAAGAACTCGTGCATGTTCAGGCACGTCAATTAACTCATTGCCTACTGGAAGCAAGTGGTCTCTGCATTATGCCTATGGGAAATAGAAAACTCAGTAGTTAACGGGTTAAGTATTCTTAGGCTCATTTTAATTGTCTCCAATCATTTATTCACTCCGAGAATACACTATGAAATGAATGACATCAATGTTTATATAATATTTAATGGCCTTGAGTGGGCATATGAGCTCATGAGCATATGTCATGAGTCCGCACTAGTGAAATATCCTTAAACAAATGCGATATATCCTTGGATCTCATGAAAGAAGCTACCATAAATCTCCGTGTATAAAGCGCACCTGTGTATAAGGCGCACCCCTATTTTTAAGATTTAAAAAAAAAAAAAAAAAAAAAAATCCTCTTGGGTTTGCTTTTTTGCTGACACCGTCTAGATTAGTCTCTTATTTCAGCGTGCGGTCCCGTTCAGAAACCCAAGCCATGATGCAGGGAATTGGGAAAGACTTTTATTTATTACAACTTTACAGTCAAAAAGTCAAAGTAAAAAAGAATAGTAACAATGTTTTTTTTTAAACTAAAGATGACAGAGAATTTTCCTCCCGAGTCTAAACCGAAATTTGGACAGGCTAGATTTCGAGTGGTGAGTCGATATCCCCGTGTAAGTGAGCTGCATGCTACAGGTGAGTGAGCTGGAGACACGGGAGAGCTTCGGCCGGCAAAGTGCCTTGTGAAGGGGCATAATTTTTCGAGACTGAAAAAAATTAGGAACGTAGTTTAACTTCAAATAGTAGATCCTATTCTTTATTTGCATTATGTAATTCATGTTGAGACACAGAGATTTTCGGAAACCACTTAAAAGTAGCATTTTGAGGACTCAAAATATCCTGTACCTGTGTTTTAGGCGGACCCCCGACTTTCGATTTTTCCCTACGGAAAAAAAGTGCGCCTTATACACGGAGATTTACGGTATTCAATTATTGATAGTATGAAACCTAGTTCCTCAATATTCCACATGACATCCTTAAATCTTTGTATTAACTTCAACATTAAATACAGGAAAATAAAAAACATTTGTCACTACACAAATATTTTACAAGGGCTGCAGGCATACATGTACATCCATTGGCTTAGCCCATGCGCATTCAAACATGTATGCACTATTTATGCCTTCGGGCACCCTAAACCATGAGATATGGAAAAATAGTGCACATCCAGGTACTTTTGCGCAAAGCGTATGCTTCACCAATTTTTCTGGTCTGCGCAAAACCCTTCATACAAACAATAGTTAATAATATTCAAGTGATACAGTTGTACCATAAAAGATGAAATGTTGCAATAAGAGTGGAGCGTAACCTCACTTGTGTAACATATGCACGCAAGTTGTCTTTTCATCTAAAAGTTGTATTATTTCTATGGGCAGAATGTGTTTGTTTGTACATACCTCTGTGTATCAAGCCTCTTGAGTCTTGCTATGTCATAGGCAAACTGTACATCTGTGACAACCACATCAGGATAAGCCTCCCTGTCATTGGAAAAAACAAAGGAGAAATTAATGCAACATGCATGTAGCACATTTAACAGAATGGGTGGACATTTTTTTAATCATATTGGTCTTTGGGTTTTAATAAACAGTTTTGTTATACCAAATTATTGAGTACTGTTTACTAACTAATATTGTGATCGAGACATTCATGCAAACTTTTAATAAGAAATATCTTAGAAAACTATGTTGGTTATCGACAGGTCGGACGAACCTTTGACAAGCCTTTCAAGTGATCCAGTGCAACTACTGTCAGAACAGCATGCATAACATCTAAATGGTCAATTGAGAGTTTGTGTGGTCCTTTGTATAGACAGGATTAGAACATCATGCTTGTTTGGAAAATCGTAATCAATCTGACCAAATGGGGAAGAGTTGTACATAATTCTCATCGATGTTAACCAATACCTTCACAACGCTTGAGGTATTCGTATAAGGGTATGTATGGGGTTCACAGGTAATCGGATACATGTTATGAGGTATGAGGTATGTATATGAAGTATACTGTACTTTAACATAGAAGTCTATTAAAGGTATGTGCCATCAAATAAGGTGTAATGCACCATGTATGAGGTACAAGGTGCAACGAAATGACACCAGGGGGGTGTTTCACAAAGATCCTAAGTTGAACTTATCTCTAAGTTGGGCTTAAAAATTATGGAAAGCCGTTAGCTTCTTTGAAAATATTTTGTAAAAGTTTTTTTTTAAGGCAGAAAATGTTGATTCATATCATTCATATTTTCTATTATCAGGGATATTTCATGTTCTTGATGTGGAATTTATGAAAAGTCTAAAATACTTGAATTTTTGCTTTTGAATATATTTTATTTTAAGGCAACAAATGGCTCTCCATAATATTTAAGTCCAACTTAGAGTTAAGTTTGACTTAAGATCTTTGTGAAACACCCCCCAGGTATGAGGTATAACGTATTAGCTTGAGACACATGTACAAGGCATACTCACTGGAAATGTTGTTTGATAAGTGCAGGATCAGTCCTCTCCAATGGAATACCAGACACAAGAAGTGTGCGAGATACCTGAAGAAAAAATTAACAGATTAAAAATTATTGATATTATGGCAATATCAATATTTGATCAAAATATTTGTTTTGATTTGTTTGCCAAGGGCCATTGTACTTTGAAAATTCTCCCTTTGTTTGTCAGCTTCTTATCAATTAAGAAGGTGAACAAGCAATCAAGTACCTGAGTAAATTTGTCTACTTTAAAACATATCAATAATACAAATTTATCCATTATACAGCTTGACTTGAACTCGTATCAAACATGAACAATATATATATATATCAGGGTAAGGGAAGGATGGAAGGAAGAGGGAGAAGATTACAAATCAGTTTTACTTGCTACACTAATCAAATTTGAAACTGCAATCCTCAACCTAACACTAAACAAACCCTATCCTTAACCTAAAACCAATATAAAACCCGTTTGCAACTCTAACCCTAGCACTATGTCTTTAACAAATAAAGCTTGGAGCAAATGTTGCCAGGACAAATTTTGGATCACTAAATTTATAAGCAGTAAGAGTAATACTTCATGTGTCTATTTCTTACCCTCCCATCATAAACAAAAACACTGTCACACAAATGCATCTCATTAATGAGTGCTAGTGTTTGTAACATAGAAAAGAAGTAAAGGCTACAGAAAAATGGGCTGTGAAGCCAAGCTAATGCTCTTCTCTCCCTATTAAAAGGCTTGTATATGACCGCTAAAGCTGTTCTTTCTGTATCTTTGTCTTCCCTTCCCTTCACCAATATGACAATGAAAAAAAAGATGATAAATATATTAGAGTGTGTAAACATTCCATTGTGTGGCTCTGAAACTTGGACAATCATGAGAGCAGAGGAGAGGTTGATTGACAGTTTGGAAATGTGGCTGTAGAGATGAATGGAAGGAATTGGAGGGATAGGGTCACCAATGAAAAAGTGCTGGATAGAGTAATGAACAAGGAGCTTAAGAAAAACAATCTTGAGACGGAAGAAAACCTGGATAGGACAAATCTTACAGGGGGGGGGGGGATAACATGCTCAGGGACATCTTAGAATGGAAGATGGATGGGAAACGGGGAAGAGGAAGACCAAGAATCGGAGATGGTGTCTGATTTGGAAGGTGACAGACCATATGACATAATGAAAAAGAAGGATAAAGATAGAGGAGGATGGAGGAAGAACTAAAGAAGGCTCTGATGTGTGGATCTGCCTTTGGCAGAACACCTGAGAGAAAGACAGAGAGTGTGTAAACATTGGTTGATAACTTATACTCTTGACTAAAATCTCTACACGGCCAATTGCTAAACTTACCAAATTCCCAACATTAACCCGGGACCAAACACTACTGTATATCGTCTGTTCAGAGCCAGAAGGGCGATAACTCTGTGTCAAAGTAGTTTAGTTAACACCCCTCTGGCTTCAAACAGAAAATATATATATATATATATATATATATATACTAACCCTATTTCTTTGATGATTTAAAAAAAGCTTGGCACAAATGTTGCCAGAGCAAATGTCAGAGCAAAAGATTATTGAGAGTTTTTTTTAACAACACTGCTGCATGCAAAACAATTGTGAAGCCTTGAGAACACTCTATTATTCTCTTGAAATGCCTGTGGTATTGTTGATGATCTCAAGAGCTGTACTTACGGTGTCCGTCTCTGACCTGTAGGGGAGATGCATGGAGAAGTGGCGCATGAAGAGGATGACTATCATGAAGTACACCATACAGAAGATAGTGTGTACCCATAACTTGGCATCTCTGAGGGATAAAAAAAAGGGATGTTCAAGCAGATACAAACTTAAGTCTGGTTAATGTGCGATTCTCAACCTTAATTTGATTGGCTGTTGAGTGATGTTATCATCATGTTGCCAAGGTTGCTTATATTGATGGCAAATTTACCACAGTGGTTAGTTTTCTACAACTGGGCCCTGGTCTTCATAAGCTGGTGCTCTTTATGTACAGAATACTTTAATACTTGTTTCAATTAAAAACTATTTTCTAGCAAGGAAAATAATGTGGTCTTTATAGACAGGTTGATCTGTCTCTATGAAGGCAGTCGCCAAAGCATGCTTGACTGTATATTGACCTACTTGTTTGGGATGTTGGTAATGGTGGTGCGGCCAAAGTTGTTTGTTCCAAGCTCCTGGCTGCCACTGAAGTTGACCGGGAGGATGACCACCAGGCAGCAGAAGGTGATGATCATCATCAGGACGATCAGGTAGCGCTGGAACTGGAGGTACTGGACCGCATCCGTCCCAGAGTTGCTCCTGATGTCTGCATCCCTGAGATGGGGTCAAGAGGATGTGAAGAAGAAGAATGGATGATGTCCGAGTTATGTGAAAAAAGCTTGTGGAACTCGGTCATGTGCATGGAGACACGAACAGTTTGGAGATTGATATAGTTTCCAGGTTGAAGTGATTCTCTCTCTAAATCAGATCTAGAAATACCAATTAAACCATGTAAAACTCCAGAAATAGTACATTACATATGATGATTTACAGTATCGCATCATATTTCTGTTAAAATATTAAAAGGCACATAAAAGTGAGATACAGTTTCCAGTTTCCAAACCCCCCTCCCCCTCACCAACTTATAATTAATAATTCACACAGATCTACATTTTTAAGTGATCATATGTAATTCATGCCTTCCTAGAACTCTTTCTCCCTCCTACTTCTTATTCTCTATGATTCTATCTCCCCCCCCCCCTCTCTCTCTCTTTCTCACACACACACACACACACATGAGCAATGACAGGAAGAGTTTCACACATGACCTCTATATTATTTTACTGGAACTTAAGAAAACAAGCAGTTTTATTAGCGACAAATGTGACATTAGAGGCAGTACGCATTAACAAATAGTTCTACAAGTTTATTCATCAATGCATTATTTGTATAGCAAAATTAAATGTGACGAAGGGGAAAGGAAAGTGGACAAAGTCAGACTTACTTGATCCTAAATATGGCTGGGATCCAGTCACATAATCCCTGTAAATAAAATGAAAACAAAGAAGAATAAACAGTAAAAAATGTAAAAAGCAGCTTTGCATATATAGGTTAAGTTTCAGGCAGGCCTTTAAGCCCCCATCACACCAAACTAGTTCTCACTACGTTCTGGAAAATGTTGCCAAACAGGCTCAAACGGTGTGAACTGACCATGGACGGGGTACAGACGAGATGGACGTATTGAGGACTGTTTCTGAACGAAACTAGGATCGTATTATAGACATTATTTACACATTCTACCCTGACCACAACCCTTTTTACAATTTTCTAGGACGGTTCCGGAACGTAGTGAGAACTAGTTTGGTATGATGGGGGCTTTACCAAGCTAAAAGTTGAGCTACAAAATAACATTTGATGATATAACAAAAGAATCCTTTAAACAATTTATTAAGTCATTAAATAGAGACCCTTTGGTGTAATTTTGTCTAGAATAGTATTACATGTACATGTATACTACAGCTCCCAAATTGAAACTGAGATTCCCTTCAAAATACTACTTTGGAAGAGGTGATTCCAATTTTTATGGCCCATTAAGATGAAAAATTGGTCATAACAGGAAGTTTCATAATGAAACATGTATGTACATGTACATGTACAACCCTATAGATAAACATGTGCCAAGCCATGTACATGTATAGCTATTGCATGGTAGCAGATATATACAATTTTGTATTCAAAGTTAAAAGAAGATCTAATATTTCCATTTAGGAAAACAAATGTTGAGAATTGAAATCATTGCCTGAAAATACACTTTCAAGAGTTGCAAATGCTTCGATTGATATATTTTGTATTGTGGATGACCATGGTAACATATAATTCAAGGGGAAAGTAGCAGTACCCTAGTAGAGATCAACAAAAGCTTTCACATCTATTAACACAGAGTTTGAAGAACAGGTTCTATCCAGCTTTAACCCCAGCTGATAGAGATAAATTTCTCTTTAAATGCTTGAGCAAACATTTTGGAAGGTTCCAGCAAGTTTATCACTGTTCAGTGTATTGATGGGTAATTTTTTTTGTTGAATTTTTTCAAAACTGTTTGGCTCAAGCATATGGACAAAAGTGGTGGTGATTATCAAAATATGTAAACTTGGGGGCAAAAACATGTATATTGTTGTTGTTTTTTGTCTTGCTGATGAGAATCCCATCCTTAACATTTAGCAGATTTTGTGTCACAGCTATGGAAATATTCATCAGTACCTTTAATGTGTGGGTGTTAATTCATTCTTCATTCTAATTTCAAAGAAGATGGATGAAAACGACATTTAGTTGCTGTCGTCTTCTGACGCTTCTTTTAGGGTTTCCACTCCCAAGATTTGATGTTTATGCCCACGGGTAATGGATTGGGGAGGATGCGAACGCAAGAAGGTGTGGAATTTCGGGAGGCCATCATTCGACTAAATTACACGATGATGGTATGAATGAGATTGCAGGAGAAGGGCTCAGCTTGGCGTATGCAATTGTAATGGGGTCTAGCTCTTGGCAGGAGCTGAAAGCTTGTCAGGAAATGTAAATACTCTCTGTTCATGCTTTATACCGAGGGGAATGCTCCGAATATAGATGCATTGAACCCAAACCCGTATCAAAGGTTTCATGCACATGCATACAGTGTGCAGTGCAAAGGACTGTATTGCAGTACATTAAAAATCGGCCTCACAGCCGTAACATATTGTTTACAACTTTCAGTACGTAGAGGGGAGTTCAAAATGAACTAAAAGATCCATGGATTCGGGGTTGAGGATCATAATGTTTTGAGCAAAAAAGGGGAATAGAAGGGCTTCTCCGTAAAAGTGGGATCGGTGTCTACAGTGGATACCTTGAAGAATTCACCTTTCTCAGCATCACATCCCTGTATACCCCTTCAGGGCTTCATAGCCCATTTACACTGACAGTTTCATTTTCCATTTCATGAAACCTCTGACAGTCTGGAAACCTTTTATTTTCTGGCAAAGTAATCAATACTGTAATCAATAAAGTAATCAATACTGTAAGTTAATCATGCCAGAAGACTAAAGATTTTCAAATAGTAATACCCTTAGAAAAATGTTCAATAATCTTAAGCAAGGCATACGATATAAAGGATGGAGATGGTGCACATGTGCATCCCGTTGAATTTACAGTCATGGTAATGAATATACAGGGTTGCACAATGTGAGACTGGGATTTTAGAATACTTACAAGAAACAACTGCACCATAATCAATGCCACTGGCTCCACCAAACAAATACAAATATACACTAAAGTACTGCACTTCTGTAAGTTACGTAAACAAGGAATTAAAATGGTAATGTTTGGGACTCACCGTTGTGCGAGAATGAGGTGGATGGTCGGCTATCCCATCATTAGCGTTGTTGACATTCTTAGACTTCCCCTGGGAGCTATGATCCCCATAGAACATACTTGTCCATCTGCAGAAAGAACAAGAAGATCATAAAGCTCTTATGTTATTTGGAGGGTAAATTTACAATCATGTTACTCTTCTGAAACATACCGTATATTTCATGTGGTTAGAGGCAAAAGGACGTTCAAGTGAGTTAGTGTCCTTCTTGGCTCCGATTTTTTTTAATCTTTTTTTTTTTTTGGGGGCATTCTTCCTCTTGTTCAGATCAGTTTCTCCATTTAGGTACCAATGGGGATGCAAACTGATGCAGAAAAGGTGAAAGTAATGTACATATATAACATGCAGTATCTCACTTTTACTTTGCTCCAAAGTTCATCTGAAACAGGAAATCACACAAGAGTACACACACATTTATCATGATGAGAAGGTGAAAGTCTTTTCCCTTTTGACATAAGAAGGAAGTATGAAATGAATTAAATATGATATGATGTACATGTACATGATGCACATACATAAAGAGTTGATCTTTAATATAGAATATAATACAAAGACATATAATTCTGATATTATATCTAATATCTTTAAACAGATAAAGTCCTGTCTCGCTTCTTTAAAATCAAATTCATTTTCATTAATGCTATGATTGGAAAGTTGTGAAACAAAACTGTTACATGAATATAATGCTTGGTGGCACCATAAGTGCTGCACACTGAAATTAATAATAACCAGATTAATGAAACTATGTAGTATGTACATATACAAGAGGGTGCTGTGTCTTTCTATTCATATCATCATCACCACCATCATCACCACCATCATCATCATCCTCATCCTTATCATCATCACCACCAACACCACCACCGGCCACCACCAACACCACCACCGGCCACCACCAACACCACCACCGCCACCACCACCACCACCACCGCCACCACCACCACCACCGCCACCACCACCACCACCGCCACCACCACCACCACCGCCACCACCACCACCACCACCACCACCACCACCACCACCACCACCACCACCACCACCATCACCATCATCATCATTATTTATTTACAATTGATTTTTATGATTGATATCAAATCCAAAACACAGAATATCTCCTTCATTTTTATTTTCATCAGACTTCAACAACATACAAGTCGGCCCCTACATGTACATGTGCAACATACTTGGTGATCATCCCTTTCATGGACAGACCCAACATGTAATTTAAAACGCCAAGGAATTACCATGATCCAGTTCTTTTTTTGGTTAAATGCATAGGAAATGTTCGGACAGCAGGTGCCATCATAAAATCCCTATTCACGGTCATCCATTGCTGTATCTCATGCAACATAATATGTGGCTAATGGAAGGCGCTAAGGCCGTACACCCTCGGCAACCCACTGATCCAATTAGGGCCTCAACGCAAATTAGACCCTCTTCTCACAACTATATTGACGCTCCTGGCCTGGTTAAATACTCGGTGTGTAGAAATAGCCACGTGAAGTTGTATATATACTTGGTACTTAGCTTCATGTGTACAGTGTATTTCTCCCTCATGAGTTACATAATGCAAGGTTGAATGGTATATGTTTGTTACACACTTGTGTATATCTACTGCTTTCGTGCTATATCATGTCATTACATATCATGTAATGTACTCTTGGTATTGTAAGTACATTATATAATTTTGGAGCTGATGCAAAAATCAGCGCAACTGTTATAAACAGTATGATATTATTCAAAGAACATAAATCATCATTAAAATATTTCTTAAATAAAAGAAATTCCATGATTCTTCAGCAATTTTCTTCTATTGTATATCTATCAACTAGACAAAGACATAAAAGAAAAAAATAATCCCTTGTAAAATTCACAGATGTCTTTATGATCTACCCACATACATGTACGTGTATGAAGCCACTTAGAATATATACATTTGTTATAATCTACATGTAGATTTAATGTAATGGTTACATATGCATTACATCATGGAGCTAGAAAACAAGGAGTGGGCACTCTGCCCCTAGGGCTTTTCCTATCACTCAGAGCGGGATTATGCGGGATTAGGGGTCCAACGAAAAACAAAACGACCTCTTACGCAACGAGGTCACCCTGGTCGCTATCTCCGGACTTTGATGTCCCATGCGCGATGCCGCTCTGAACTGGCCCTCTCTATGTGGGAACATCGACAGTCCAGTCATAAGGAATCGCGTGTACATATAGCTAGCTCTATACACATGTCCCTGCATGTCGTTAGCGTCATCACATGCGACATACACTCTGATGTTGTGATAGTCTAGGAATTCAGCTCTCAATGGGTGTAAAAATCTCGAAAATCGCCAACGACAAGGCGAGTTTTGACATGATTATTGTTGAAAATTGTCCATATTTCGTTCCATTTATATTCATATTTCAACGTTATATTAGTTGTAGACCCTGTCTAGCCGGGTGAAAATCATTTTTTAGGCAGACAAATTAGATTTTCTTCTTTATTTTGATGTATGACTCCACCGTTCGCTCCCGTTCGTTCTATTGTGATGACCCATTGAAAACAGTACATTTTGGTCCATTACATGAAATGAGATCAACCGTTGAAAGAAGACTACATTATGCATAGAATAGAATTTATTGACTCTTGCGACCCCCTTCTGGGATATAAGGGTACAACAAATTTACATGTCATGATAATGATACATAATAAAGAATAGAAACGTAGCATAATAATACAAAGAATACAGAATACAAAAAAAAACAATACAAATGTATAACGATAAATAGGAATGATCTAAACCTAGGCTATATAATATGCTACACAAAAATACAATATTAAACAAATTAATATGGCAAGTATACATGAAAAGTGGAGAATTCCACATGAGCAATATAAATACAAACAACAAAACACTACATAATTGTGCTAACTATCTAAAAATAATTATCAGTTAAATTTTGTACATGTAAGTGAGATGTGATTGGATTGCTTGTTATTGTGATTGGGTACTGCATATGCAGACTAAAAAAATACGGCATAATATTGTCCCTAGAAAGATAAACCTAAATCACTCTTTGCTTTCCAAAGGACAAACAAAAAACATAATGGAATATAATGCAATAAGATAAAACAAACAAACAATCAAACAAAACTATACTTGACGTATACACCGAGACTGTACTACAACATTCCTTTTTATGGGTGACATGATTATGATTGGATTGTTCAGACTTATTTAGACCAGCAAAATATGATATTATTATCCTTAAGAAGAATACTAATTTCTTCAGCTGTCCTGTACCGAATATAGAAATAAATTCAACATGTGTAATGTGCAAGGGCGTTTAACTATTACTTTACGACCTAAATATAACTCTCTTTCCTTTCAGAAAAAAGGGCAAACAAAAACATAATGGTATTCATCACCAGACTAATGCATATCACAACATGGGCATTCTATACTAATTTCATTAAAAGCTTCTTTGAATCTGTAATTATTAATTGGTAAACGGTGTGACCTAGATTTAAAACGGCAGAGCAATGTTATTCTATCTTTTTTACCCAGCAAAACTAAATACCTTTCAAAGAGAATCATTTTTAAAGATCCTATGATTTTGGCATGCACTGTTTGACCAAATTGTTGCCATCACGTACAGTCATCATTTATGAAAATGATCGTTTAATCTCAACTTCAGAGTGCTCATGCAGTATCCAACTATTGCTAAATCCTTCCCCGTGCTTTAACCAAACAAGAGGAACAGCGTGGTTCAATATTTTTTCAATACAAGATAACCACTTGAAATAATTAGACATATCTACATTCTGACTAATTAACCTTTGCAAAAAATAAAATTTGACTGATATTTATAGGGGGAACCTTTTACTATTCTTAACCAGAAACTATAACCATTCGATGTTTGATACCGTTAGCTAAACATGCCCTCCCAGTTTCTCCATATACCATACAATCTGGTGTAAATTTATTTACACATAACGCTGACCTGAGAAATGTTCTGTGAAATATTTCAATTTGACTCAAATCTTCATATCTCCACACTTCACATCCAAGTTGGTCTAACAATTCACATCGAATATCCAATGGCAGTTTAATTGAGTCTTTGAACCTTTAATGACATAGAGAAGAGGGCTTTCGTGGCCTGTAATACCTGAAAAAATGGGTAGGGGCAGGGAGATGAGACCTGGTAGGGGTTTGGAGGCTTGAGCGGCACACCCCGTCCAAACCAATTCTGAGTACCCCGGGTTTACAAGCTGCCATGTTACGGGATGTAAACGTATCCTACAATGCACCGCACATGCAAGCGGGCCGGTTGATCAACCGACCTTGCGCATGCGCTATGTGATCTTATTTACCACCGGTGCGACCAGGCGGCATTAATCCAGCTTAGTGGAATGATCGCTTGGGGACCGCGGCACCAGGGATAGTTCAAAAGACCCTAATCCAGTGTTCTCTCCTTGTTTTCTAGCTCCATGATTACATGTAGCTCTCCTTAAGATAAAAGCAAATTGTTTCAAAATACTACCCCACATTTGTACAAACAAAATATTCCTATTTGAAAAAAGCAACATATGGAAAATTTGAATAATATAAATGCTTTAGAAATCATAGCACTTGAAATTATAATCACAAAGCCACATATGGAGCACTTTGAAATTATGTGACTTTCCAGTGTACAACGTCAGCCCGTCACTTCAATAATGCACGTATATGTGACGTACAGCTTATTGCAGGTAAATTCGTCTAATTAACTTGGAGAACAAGCTGTGAATAGCTCGAGACTGAAATGATAAATTTGACAGGAAACTAGCACTGGCTGTGACACAATGAGCATGTAATCACTTGTATTTGAGCTACTCCATTATTAAAAATACACCATTATTGGTTCTGTTTAGAACTTTAATATGGCTGACTAGGTGTAGTGCGATTGCTGATTTTGATGACTTTGTGCCAATTTACACATGATATTACCCATCTACAGTGTACATGTACATGTACCAATGAGAGCAGTTTAGAAACCTGTTAACAAATTTATTTAAATCTTACATGTATGTACATGTAAAATGTTGTCACATATATTCCCAAGTATAAAAACTTGGCTAAGGACTTTTGTACTGGGCAGAGGTTAGAACCCTCAACCTCTTACGTAATTGAGTGTCAAGTGAACAAACCACTATACCATGATGCTTCCAACAAGAACAGACCAGTATAAAAATTCATTCATATCTTATATTAAATATTGTTATAATGGTTGCTAAGGATTAAAGTTTACATAAGTGCATGTCCATACAAAGATCTCTATTGAAACCATATGATTCCAATCGCAAGCCATCAAATGAATAATCTCAACCGTACACACTTTTGAAAGCCCTTGATTCTAGCCCTATTTCAATCAAGTGTAATTGTGTTAATTAATCTACATGTATAATACTCCCACACGATTAACCCCTTTCCAACAAACCTTCAATATAATGTCATTCTCTGCATCTAGACCAATTTCCTGCAGTACCATTAATCACAATGGTTACATAAAGACTGTGGGAATATTCTCCATCTATTACATGTTTTAGGACCTTCCACCTGCTCTTGGTAAAGCCATTCATTAATCCCACAAAGAAGTGATTGTAGCGATGATAATTACAAAGAGATCAATAAAACATGACGAATACTGTATGGTGCCTGCGTGCCGTACAGAGGGAACCACCAGATGAACATTATCCATCAACGTGTATGATGCAGATGCTGTACACACGAGATCAATAAACTACACCTATTTATACGTGCACTTGACCTTTGCCACCAAAATATAAACTCACAGAAGGATATGAGTGTCAGATGGCATGTAATTAGGTTCAAGCCTCAAGCTCCATAAACATACCGGATTCTGGTCAAATGACTAACGGAGATGTTAAAGAAAATCACCAAAAGTACCGGCATATATATGTTTCATATTTTACCCCATCAATTAGAGAATTTATAGTCCATCATATGCATGTGTCAAAAGAACCAGCACAAATTAAATACATGTCATATTTCATGAGATAGTTTAAATTTTGTAAGTGAAATGATAGGAAAATATGAATATCGAATCATATTCTTTAAAATATGAATTGAAAGCTATATTACTGAGGTGTCTAAATGAGATCATTTAGGTATCACCACAACATACTGGTACATATCTCAAACATTATTATGTACATGTATGTCTCTACATGTCCAGGATCTTGCATTCATATGTATGCAATCATCTCTTCTATACAAAAAAAAAATCATCATCATCTAGATACACATGCCCCTTTGTTTGGTGAGCCAAGCCTATGTATGTATACATCTGCATTCCGCAACATGTGTTATGTTAATAAAATAATCTGCTGCGTGTGCATTAAATATCAACCGATTCCCAATACATAGAGCTCTATTATTACATCCCAGAGTGAAATACAACCCTGAGCTTACAAATTGCAGTTTGAGAAAAAGATCTATAGATTATCAATATCAAACATAATACTCTCCGTTCTCTGCACATACACCAATTTTCCTGAAATCACATCTAGTATGACTCAATGGGGCGATTATTTATGTGTTGTTTTCCGCGTCCCACAGTGAGCACACAAAAACGGATATTAATTCCACACCCTGGGAATTAAGCAAATGATCGATCACGCCAATCGGTTTACATGTCCCGCAGAACCTTGCTGGGCATGAACCTTCCCTGAACAACATCATCCCATACACTGGTTTATACCTGACCTTATGAGGCAAAGAGTCATATTTCAAGGTGTGTGAATTCGGAGTGGTCGAACGGCCCACGCACAGGCAAAGTTTAGGGTTTCTTTTCAATATTCGGGAGAAGATGGCCGATATGTATGCCTGGCACAGACATGCAAGATAAACGCATGGCTAGAAATGCTAATTTGGCAATAAAGCTGTATATAGAGTGATCTGATGTTCTTTGAGAGAATGCCGCTTGGTGTGGTATTAATCTACAAATGGAGCTGACCTTTTTAAATACGACACAATATATGCATGCATAATATAATGGCTGATTTACAAATGATTATGAATTTTCTGAACAGCACCAAAATCTACTATGTAATGCACACATTTTGTGCAAGGTGTTGTACTTCTAAAGGTGTTGTAAATCAGTTACATGTGTTGAAATACTTTTCATCTATTTTCAGAATTATCATTAAGTTGATGTGGTCTGTAATTCCATCAGCTAAAATTATGGAAAAAGTTATCGATACCTTCAAAGTTATCGATACCTTCAGAGTATCACTACAATATTTGAGACGGTTGCAATATTGTCTAATATCGAAGTAAAAATAAATGTTCAACCTTGCTTATTCTCTCTCTGATATGTTTTTTTCTACACAAGAAAATTAACATTTATGTTATAAAACCCTCCCACCTTTTGATTTAACCATTGGCTACTAAATGCTTGCATTCCCATAGGTTTGATACATGGAGCACCTGGTTCCTGTAGGCAATGGGTTAAAAAATAATGCAATCTGGACTGATTTGCATCATATTATTTCACATGTTAAAGGTAAAGACCAGTTTTGAAAATGCCCCTCTCTCAAAAAAATGAAATGGAAGCTTTCATTACCAATCATGTGAAAGAATATGTTTTGACTAATACGTGATGATAAAAATTTTGCCGAGAAAGTCGAGAAACCGCCTACTAATTGATATATTTGGTAAATTATTATATCTATTGGGACCAAATAGATATCGCGCACATGGTCCCATATACATCTTTCTGTGTACAGTGCTTGTAACTTTACCAAGACTGGGCCAAATTTCTTATCATTTTGATGATTTCAGAACCTTGCAGTACACACCAATACTTATATGCTAGATGATCAACCTTTTCTGATCGATTCCACAACGTTTCTTTTACAATGCAATCGCATGACCAGAACTGGTCTTTATCTTTAAGTACCTATATCACATGCATGTACCCTTAGTATTGAAGCAGTACCAGTTATCCAACCACATACGCGCTTTAAAGAGATAAGCAGATTTGTTGTGATATACAGTCAAACGTGTCTATAGCAAACGCCCAAGGGATACACAAAAAGTGGTCCTTGAAGACAGGTGGTCTTTGTAGACAGGTTCCTTTAGTACATGTTTCAATGAGAAATCATTTTCAAGGGAAACAAAAAATGTGGTCTTCGTAGACAGGTGGTCACTAAAGCAGGTTTGACTGTACATGTACATGTTAGACACATTTTGCAGTTTATGTTCATGCTGACTACTGTAGATATGAACTTAGCCCAAGTTCCCCTTGCTTGCCTTGCTGTGTATTAATCCTATCAAGTTACATGTGCCTGCATGCATTCAATCAATATGAACAATTCATAAACAAACCTACAGAACTGCATCTCTCTCTCTAGCTAACCATGCACCATTTTAAGATCAAGAAGATTCTTTGATATCAGATGCAAAGTGCAGTTTCTTTTATTCTTCCTGACTAGCTATGGTAGATATGATACTAGCCTAGAGTCAAGTTTATCTTGCCTTGTCTTGCCTAACAGATAAAGAAACTTGAGTTCTGGTAAATATAGAAAAAAAATTCTCACATAATCCAACGAAACTTACACTGAATGTTCAAGATAACAAATAAATGACATGTGCCAAACAATTTTGGTAGAAAATGTAGTGGCTGAGTAATGAGCATAGAAAGATGAGGAACTCCGGGTAAGTAGGCCCGACACGTGTCACTATGTGCAAATGGGAGTTGTGATTATTATCGGAGATGATGCCCAGTTAGTTTTTGTGCGTTTGTGTTTTATTTCTTTCTCACTGGTTCAAACAACCAATCTACTACTGCAGGATAAACAATCTAGAATAAATAATAGCAATTTTCTCTCAAAATACAATTCCCATACCAGAGCTCAAGATTAGCTCTAAGTGCTAAACCTGTCAATATAGAGTACCGAAGCTGTGACGTCATAAAAATCTATTTTTTGAATTTCTCAATTTTTTCTTCATTTTCCGAAAGAGCATCAAAAATAATGTCCAAATGTCGAAAACCAATTGAATATGTAAAGTATTGGCGAGATATGACCATCTGAATAAATAGATTTCCTATAGGAACTCAGTGTTATATTGCTCTGGCTCCTAATGTTATGAACCAGAGCAATATAACACTGAGTTCCCATAGGCAATCTTTTAATTCAGATGGTCATATCTCAGCTAATACTTAACCTATTCAATTGGTTTTCGACATTTGGACATTATTTTTGGTGGTCTTTCAGAAAATGAGGAAAAAATTGAGAAATTCAAAAAATAGATTTTTGATGACATCACACTTCACCACTCTATACATATGCTTGTATGATGCAATTGACTGACATGACAATTTATTAATTTTATTTACAAACAAACCCACAGAACCGATTCTCTCTAAAGCTTAACCTCATACTACACGAAGATGTTACGGCATTAGAACACAATCTCTTCTCATGCTGACTACTGTAGATACTGTACATGTATGAGATTAGGCTCGAGTATAGTTTATCTTGCCTTGTCTTGCCTCACAGTTAAGTGCTGACCATGCAGAGCTACAACATGTATATGTACGTGTATTTTAATATTGGTATGTATACAATGTATCACCAAGCTAAAATTTGTCTTGACAAAACTACATTATTGATTCTCTCTCCAGCTAACCACATACACCAATCTATTAAAGATTCAAAAGATAATATCTTTTTCGTGCTGAGTACTATAGATATGAAATTAGCATAGAATAGGTTTGCCTTTTCATGCCTTCCCTTGCCTCACTGGTACTAACATGAGGCCCCCTATAGAGCTGCTTGAATCAGTATGCATATCATGAAGCTAAACTTATTAAACAAAACTAAATTACTGGTTCTCTGTCCAGTTAACCGCATAAACCATTTTAAAATTAAGAAGATTCTATGATATACAATTACAATGCATAGTACAATCTCCTTTATGCCGACTACAGTCAATACAAAATTGGCCTAGAATACGTGTAGGTTTGCCATGATCTGTCTTGCCTCATGATTAAGTGCTAACCCTGTCAAGTTATACATGTATCTGCATGCACGTGACTTGTATGGTCATACAGCAGTACATGCAAATGCTATCAGAAGTTCATTGACTTTCTTCAGGTGGAAGACATAGGAATGAAATACCAAAGAGTCTAGAAAGACAGGGGAAAAGGATTCACGATGAGAAAGAGAGGCAAATACATGGTGGAGCGATTGTAAGACACAGAGACAATCACAGAGAGGGGATGAACAAAGAAAGAGATAGAAGTATATCATATGGCAGGGAGATCATAACAAACAGAGAGGAGAAGAAAAAGAAATATTTAACACATGGTAAAGTGATCAAGATTAACCAGAGAGGGGTGAAAATAAGAGTAAGGTAGAACAGGGAAAATAGGAAAGAAGGGAAAGAAAGAGTGAAAAGATTGGAAGTGAAAAGAATACAGACAAGGGAAGAGATAAAGAGAGAATACATGTAGTAGAAAGAGAGAGAGAGAGAGAGAGAGAGAGAGAGAGAGAGAGAGAGAAGGGGGTGAGAGTACAGATTAACCTACTTTTTGAAACATTTTTCATCAATCGTCAGAAATGGGCAATTTTACTTTCCATTTTTCCATTTTTAAATTACCGGTAGGCATAAAATATCATCCAACTGGACAAAGTAAACTTCACAATGAGGGTATCTGTCTCTATTTCATGAAGCAGAATGTTACAGCCATTCATAGTCCAAACACAATGATCAACATCCAAAGACAGACGGTATAAAGATATAGGAATGAATATAAAAATAAGTTTATATTCAACAGAATTAATATCATTTTATTGAGTGTTAAATATTAATCATCATGTTTGATAACAAACATTTACATGAAAAATGTGGATCTCATTCCTTAAATATTATCTTCAAATCAAATCTTGCAGATGAGATAGAGTTTGATGATGAGGTTCTTTTTTTGTATTGGGCTACAACTTCTTACTCAAAAATAAAATGAATAGAAATGTAGCTTGGAAAAATTACAAATACAGGTTAAAATATAGCCACCATTATGTTCAATAAAATCCACCTCGCAGTTATCGTAACCTCAACCCATGCAACTGATCATTCATGCTACAAATCAATAAGAATAACATTCATTGTGATGATTTTTATGATAGTGCTTCTGTTGTACATGTATATAAATTAAAACACTTTAGCATGATGCAATGGATTTATTCAATAATTCATTTTTAATAAAAGACCAAAGGGAAAGAAATGGATAATTATAAGAAAGAACCTCAAAAATGCATAAATAGTATTAGTCTGACATCGATGATGGATATTGTCCGTTTAGAGCCAGAAGGATGTTAACCTATACAGAGTTAATGCCCTTCTGGCTCTGAAGAGATGATATATCTGGGGAGTGTTTCACAAAGACTAAGATCGACTTTAAGTTGGACTTAACTATGGCAGGCCGTTCATGCCACTGTTTGCTCTCACCATTGACTGGCATTGGTCTCTCAAAGGACGTACAAATCATGATCACAAATCTACAGAATTTACATTTTTTGATAATTCATTATTGAAGGAAAAAATATTATATAAAGATCATAATGGTGAGAGCAAACAGTGGCATGAATGGCCTGCCATAGTTAAGTCCAACTTAAAGTTGATCTTTAATAGTCTTTGTGAAACACTCCACAGATCATAATTAAAGAGCAATCCAGCATTGCTAGCATCAAGTTGCATTGACTTATAAAACAGAAAATCAGAGAAACAATTTTACGTGGTTAAGTTTTCATATAATCAGAAAAGCTACAGAAGTAATGAATTTCAAAAAATCAAAATCCCTAAATTCATTGAAATTCAAATTCTGGGATCCATACTTTGACAACTTTCCATTCTGTTTTGGCATGACATAAATTATACATGGACTCTCCTGATTTGTCAGGACATGATTTATTCTATACAGATACTTATAAATACATAAGTGAGAATAGTTTCATATCTGCAACAAATTTGATAAGGTATTGGTAGAGTTGATTGCGCAAAACAAATGGAAAGTTATCCTATGACTTAGACTCATGACCAATTTGGTGACTTTAAATTCCCAATTCATCAGTGATCTCACTGACACAATATATGATTCTTTCAATAATCATTTAAATTGCAATATTTTTCTTTCTTGCTTAAATTCTGCCTAAAGCAATTGCTTTCAATGTTGGATTGCCTTGAAACTAAAAGAATAGAGTTTTAGAAAACTGCAATGAATGGTTAGAGTAATAAATAATCTCAAAATGCAACTGCAATGATGTTAGAGACTCTGGTGCTTTAATGTAAATAAACCTGAAAATGAATCTTCATTGATTAATTCTTTTTTTTATTATAGTATAATAGAGTTATATACAAATTACAAAACAATGCAAAGTGAAGTGTCATGAAGTTGTAAAGATAAGAAAGCATAATTAAATCAAAATAAATCCATTAGTATGATCCAACACCTAAAATGCAAAATGCTCTGAAGATATTAGAAAGACCACACACCAGAGATTGAGAAGTGTGTAAGTTTGAGATGAGAGTTTCAAGCATGGTTGCAGAAATAAGAACTGAATTTTATCCATACATGTTATAGCCTGCTGTTCCATTCTGCGCAGAAAATACTCTCCTGTCATAAAGAAAATAAAGGGGGGAATATAATAGTGTATCAAATAAACTAAAATAATGTATCATTTAAAATGATTTATTTTTATTTTATTAAAACTTACCAGCAAATACACATGCACACAAGAGTCAGAGTAAAACAAATACATGAATTGTTTTTGATGAGAGCCAGGTCAAAATCAATGACAAAGTATATATGAATTAACGTTTCCATAGCTCCCAACAGATTGTATCTCTTATTTATGATTTAAGGAGGAAACAAATCCATCACTGTACACAATTATGTTAAGAAACTAAAAAAATTATAATACCAATATAGGTGACTACAATTTTTATGCATTCAGTAAATTTTAAGATCATCATGACACCTTTGTGGTATCTATTTCTAAAAACTCTACATATATTAAATAGTGTAAAATAAGATGGCATTCTGATTTCTTATGCTCCCGAAACCACTAAACAATACCTCTACGAGCTGGACAACAACCACCTGCCAGATGTAGCAGAGGGTTTAAAGGCAGCAAGGAAACAAGATAAACAAAGACACGCTCCGTAAAGGTCATCTCATTTTCTGCCCGCCAAATCCAGTTTGCCGTAATTTCCATCAGCGGGAAGGTCCTCGCCTTTCCCTCACATTTGTACTCGCAATCATCTTTCAGAGGATTTTATGAACAAGGAAAATTATTTGTTCTTCGTTGGTGCCGGTGCTGTACTCAAAAGGTTAACTGGTCGTAACCCCTGTCTCAGAGCAGCAAAAAAAATATTCATACTTTGTTCAGTTTCATTGTGTCAGTTACCCATTTGTTTCATTTTGAAGCAACTAATGAAGCCTGGATTATTATAAGTGATGACAGAAAGTTCAATTGTTTTTTTAATGGGCTTCATATACCGGGTAACCCAATTTAGTTGAAATCCCTGAGGATGGATGTAAAAATTTGAATAAGCAAACAACATTGCAATTATGAATACATAAAATATATAAATCAGAATGAACCTTCATGATTATAAAAATGTAAAAAAAGTTATGCAACCCCCCCCCACCCCCACACCTCCCCCACCCCAAAACAAAAACATTGAGTAAGCTAAACTGCTAAACCTGTGATGTATTTAGTGTTCCAACTTTGAATAAATTGTGCATACAAAAAAAAGGGGGTTTATCGAACACAACAGAAATGCCTGTAGATATTGTCATCACATTCGTGTGAATCAATCTATTACATGTGCTTTACATTCAATTATTCAGAACTCAGATTTCACTGAAAAGGTTATTCTCAGACTGATGTATTGAGATATTGCCTGGTTTCCTGTTTGCCTGGCATCAAAAGAGACTGACCCATCATTTAGACAGGGAAAATGGTACAATATATACATGTAATACCATGTCCTACATAGTTATATTTATGATACAATAAAAACAATTTTATGTGCACTTTGTATATTCCAAAGTTGTCTAATAAAGAAAATAATAAAGATAATCATAAAAGCAAAATAGAGGTTCTGGCTGCATTTTATTTGAGGACTTGACAGTAATAATTGTTAATACATGTATGCCTTATTGCCTTGTGACAATAGCCATAGGTCATGATTATACAAATAGACAGGGTATTGTGTGATCAGACACCATAAGTGATGTGCAATGACATCCAGAGTCTACGTGTAAGAAGCACAATACGAGGTATGTGACAATGCCCTTCCTCCAAGTTTTTGTTGTTGTAATTTACCTGTTTCTTTCATAGATAATATTTTGTCCCATGTGAACACACGCATATCCCGCGCTCACTATATACATGTAGTTTCATATTTTCACAAGTGTGAATGACCCCTGATGCACTCGGGACCTCACAGTGTAAACCCACAAGACGAGGCAGAGAGGGAGAGAGATGGGGAGAGCATGCTATAGAAATCGAATCTCAAATTACCCTCCTGCACTCCAGCATGGTAAAATGTAAATGAAGTCTGCCTTCGCAATGAATCAATCAATATGATATGGCCACGGGAACTCTGTTATTGTAGAGCCCAGACAGTTAAGTATTCGGTATTCTATAGCCACTGAGAAGTAGGCTTTTTAAAGGGGTTGGTCAAAATTTATCTGGTGACAGCAATGGTAAAAAGAGATAAACAACCCTGCGGTTTTTCACAAAAGCTTCTTTTTTTTCTTTAGTACATGCTTGTGCGTTCACATATTCATAGACAATATTTCATCAAAGAGCATGATTGCAGTCATATCTTTGTACTGTAATTACATGTACACACAGGAGCAGTTTATACATTGACGGGTATTGTATAAATTGACCTGTGTGAGAAAACACTAATTCTGAATGAATGGAATAAGGCACTGTCACTATTTTTTCTCTCTCTCAATGTAATCCCACATCCATACACATACATGAACATAAACATGCACCTAATTATTTTATCAAAATTGAATTCCAATCGTTATAGATGCACATTCATAGGCATTTATCAACACACTTTGAATAAAATATGCCACTTTGCCATACTGTAAATGCCTCTGATAGGACTTGTACTATACAAAGTTTGCACATCGTTGAATTGGAAGTATAAATACATGTGTTGTAGAAAGTTTAAAAGTGGGGAGGAGGCATGACGTCTGGCAGTTTGGAGAAGACTACTTGTATCTTCCCTCTATGAAAGAGACCTGAACCAATATTAAAGGAAACCTCACCCCAAATATTAATTACTCATTATTCCTAACTAACATTTGAGGGGTCCACAATTGTACAGGCATTGCTTTTTAGTGAACCCCTGTTTCCAATATGTATTCCTAAATTTTTGTAAATTATTATAATTGATTTGTAATGTTTTGTTGGAAACAGAAATAAAATTGAAAATTGAAAGAATAAGTGAAGGTATTCTGAAAAATGAGATGTATTTCTGCCCTTTGATGTACAATATTCCTTATGAATGTACAGTACAAGAGATATATAAATGAAGATATTCTTGGCATGATGTAATGCCTTTTAGCATGACATGGGCGCAACCATTTTCTTGAAAATGTGACGTACCAGTTGAAGTTGTACATGTTTCATGCACCAAGCTTTACTTTTCAATAAGGAAAAAACATAGCTGAGAAGATTATATTTATATTTGGTGAAAAATATATAACAGGGGAACAATTGTAACTAATTCATTTAAAAATACTAAAAATATAGCAGTTTACAAATCTATTTCATTTATGAGAAACCTTCACCCAAGAAGAGCAACAATTTATTTATGCAATTTGCATTCCGGCAATTGTAGTACAAAGGATAATAACATGTGAATGAAATGCTTCTTCACCACACACACCTGGAAAGAAAGCATCCATAAATTTGAATACATTTACTTGATAAATGACTTCACATCAAGAAAATGGTGATGGCCATGTCGTGCTGAGAAACTGTACATTATTCTTGCTTCATGTCTCTCTCATACACTTTGGTGGGGAATCTTGCAGATTAGTGGGCAAGAATATAATAAATCTCTCAGAATACATGTAAGTAAAGTTATTTCTTGGGTGAGGTTTCCTTTAAAGTAAGACGTAGGAGGGGGGGGTCAGTCTTAGATTGAAGAAGGTGAAGTAGGAGAGGTGTACTCTTAAACCATTCCATCATCAGTATATTCCTTGACTCAATAAATCTCCTCCTCATCTAATCTGTAATTGGGCTTTCAGATTTAATGAGTCTCCGGTGATCTTTCCTATCGCGACCGAAGGGATGAAGGTCCCTAAAGAAATTAGCCGTACCCATCAAGAGAGAACGGAGGTCCCTTTTTCGTCATCGATGTATCAACTCCATAGATGCATCGGCACATCTTTCAGAGCAACCTTACTTCTGCTACGTAAATGACAGAAGGAGCAGGTCTTGGGCAAACAGATGATGATGTGTGGATATCCATCAGTGGTCTTTTGTTTACCGACGAGGGTTATGTCCACATTTCGTGGGGTCATCACTCATCAGTCGTCTTCTCCTGTTGTTGCTTTCAATCATCAATGTCAAGATCTTCATCAACGGTCTCAACAAAACTCTACTGGATTAAACCCCATCTATCCCACCCAGAATTGTACTCATGTGCAGCGAATGCAACTGAGTCACAAGATCTTTATTGCATACATTGTACGTGAAGTCAAGGATTCATTAAAGATAGGCCTACTATGTCCCTTTGGCAGCCAACATCAAATTCTGTAGAACTTTGCAGGAATTATGAATATGTCATGTATGTCCTATCTGTGAAATTTAAATGTTAGCAGTGTCCTAATATTCAAATTATGCAAGGAAACCCGTTTACTTGCTAGACTTCACTGTCAGACACTATTGAGTGACTGACTGGCTTTTTCATCTTTGGTAATAACATACATAAAATGAGCTGTAAAGGGTACATGAGCATTTGTCTACATCAATAACCCACTTCTTGTAATGGCCAAAATTAAACTGATTGAATCTTTGCGCAGCATAAAACGTACGACCATTCGGTACAATGGTCTGAAAAATCAGACTATTACTTACTGGCTCTATAGCTCCTAAGTCGATTCGACAACTAATAGTCGTTATTTTCCCACTTAAAGACATTTTCAAGCCCCCTTTTTTAGGGAAGTTCTAAATTAGTATTGTCTTTCAAATGCCGTTGGAATTTAACCTTTTCATTTTTTGGGCCTGCAAATGGGACATAGTACCTTTAACACACAACCACTGGACATATATATCTACCATCAAAACAAACCAAGTCAACAAACTGAACTTCTCTATAGAACATGCAATCAAATCCAATAGGGTGCTTGATGACGAATATAAATTAATAAAAATGGAGGATATTAACACTTGTTAAAATCTTAAATATTTGCAAAAACAAATGACAAATCAACATACACTGTACAATAACAATGTGATAAATACTTGAAGAACATACATGTACAAACTATCAATATAACTTTATCATGATTATGCAAACCAATTCCAAGATTTTAAGGCAGTAATAATAATAATAATAACAACATTTATAATGCGCACATATCCACCCCAAGAGATGCTCAAGGCGCCTAACAAGGTAAATACATTAAACATAAGATAGTACATGTACAAATACAGGTTACAGAGAACGAAAATAAAATTAACATAGTTAAATATAATTAAACATCATCAGATTTTGAAATAAACTACGACTTAACTACGAATTCAGACATTAGATGCGTTTTCAAGTCCTTTTGGAACAACTTTTGATTGGCTGACATTTTGATTGAATGGGGTAGGGAGTTCCATAACCGGGTGCAGCAGCTATAAAAGCTCTGTCACCCCAACTCCTTTGTTCTTAATTGTATTAAATTTGTTGAATTGGAGGAACGAAGACCTGCACGAGAACTTGAAGAGATACTGAGAAGAGAGGAAATATATTCAGGGACAAATCCATTTAGTGAACGGTAGGTGAGTAGTAGAATTTTATATTTGATACGCTGTTCTATTGGAAGCCAGTGAAGGTTCTTGAGTATTTGAGTAGTATGGGTCGAACGTTTAGATTTAGTGACAAGGCGGGCAGCTGCATTTTGAACCTTTTGTAGTCTGTGAATTTGGTATTTAGGAAGTCCATAAAGGAGAGAGTTACAGTTATCGAGATGAGATGTGACAAAAGCATGAATCAATTGTTGAGTGGTTTGGGGGGTTAAAATTTCCTTATAGCGCGAAGATTACGAAGATGATAATAGGCAGCTTTCACACAGTTTGAAATTTGTGCATCAAGAGACATGCTTGTATCGAAAATGACACCAAGATTTCTTGCCTTATCTGAAGGAGCAATGTGCACAGAACCAACATGTATATGAGTAATAACAATCTTGGAAAGTTGTTGTCTGGAGCCTAACAAGAGAAATTCTGTTTTATCGTCATTTAGTTTGAGATAGCAATCATTCATCCATTTCCGTACATCACGAATACAACTTTCAAGATCTTCAATACGTTTTCTACCTGTTCCTGAATAGGAAGACACGAAAAATATAATTGTAGGTCGTCTGCGTACATATGATAGCTTATATTGTGTTTACTGATTATCTCATGAAGTGGTAAGGTATATACATTAAACAGATGGGGACCTAAAACAGATCCTTGGGGCACAGAAAACTGAAGGTTAACAACCGATGAAGTTGTATCATTAAGAACAACCGCTTGAGATCTGTTTGAAAGGTAGGAACGAAACCAATGAAGACATGTTCCACCAAGTATATAAATGTTTATTTTAATAAAAGAAAGATTTTCCAGACAGCAGACATACAAATGAATCCTTACCTTTCTTCACCCTGGTTTACAAGAGCGATGCGACCATAATCCCCAGCTACTTTTCTGAAGATAGCAAACAGAACCACTAAAATCTGGCCATGGAAAGACAAAGAGAAAATAAGAAATGGATTAGACATCTTTAAATGACCAGAAAATATAGATGTCAATGTCTCTGCAGGTGTCATTCATTGTGATTTAAAAAAGTATAAATGTAGTAATAGGATTGTTTTAAAAGCTTTCAAAATCATTAGTATATGCCTACTCTACATGGACTGGTAGTTCCTGTTTTGTCAGTAAAACAGATAATTGTAAAAGATTATAGTAAGCACAAAAATTACGTTCCTTGACATGTTATGTAATACAATTGTATCATCACAATATGAGAATACAAGCAATATCTGTCTTTTTAACCATGTCTGCAGGTGAATGATATCACTTTACATTTAGTACATGTACATGTAAGGCAGACACATTCCACAATATCGTCTCTTCACTGAATCATGAAATACCAGCAACGTCCTTTTAATTTGAATTATACTCATTTGAGAAGGTCATGACGTAGCAAGGAGCATGTTTAAGATGTTTCAGTTAAAAACATTTTAAGTCAGAAAACAATATATATATATGTATACAGCATGAATATAAAACTGCATTCTAAATTTCAGAATCAATAATACTGCCAATGTTTTGATTTGAAGAAAAAAATGTACATACCCCAGTACATGTAGTTTACACATGAAGATTTTTTATCTCTTGACCATAACTTCATTTTTTATTGGTTTGTTTTCAGTTCACTCAAATATCTCTGATTTGAATTTCTTCACCACCTTATTCCAACTTGGGATTCATGGGATATTTTGTGACCTGAAACCACATGCACAAATTAGACAGAAGGAGCGACAAAGATCTTGCTGCACTCACCACATAAAATATACAGTTGTAGGCGATGTTCTGCGGTATACCTCCATACTGAAGAAAGGAAATGGCCACATTGTTCTTGCCCTGAAGACTGCAGTTCTCCGAGGAGTTGCTCACACCCCACATGATGAGATACGGTCAGCTCCACACCTCTTCAAATACTCCTTGGTACTGCCTTCTAGTTCTCCTTCTGCTCTCCTTCTCTCTCTGCTTTCAAGACGTGGCCAGGAGAAAGTGGTACGTTGCATTAGCATGCGTGGGACTGGGGGAAGAAAACGGGAGGAGAGCTTTCGTCAGCGTGCAATGTATATGCTAACAGACTAACCACACATTCTTGTTTTTGTATCAGTGGTTTAAAAACCAGTGATACTGATGCTGTGAATAAATACATATCTGCAAAAACATGTAAATGTCAATGAACAGTACACATTGAGAATTCCACCTGTACAATATCTGTATATTTTTCAAAATGAACATCATTTCTATTACCGTATTTGCCAGCGATAAGGCCGCACCCCCGATTTTGACATTTCATAGACTTTTAAAAAAATAATAAAAAAATAAAATAAAAAATAAAAAAATGGAAGGAAAAAAACAAAACAGACCAAACAAAATTATCATAAATATCTTGTAGAAAACTATTTTTTCTACAATCTGATACCAAATTCATCAATATTTTTATAAAATTTACAGTAAAATAATAAGTTTACCGCAAAATTTATCGTAATTTAGCAAATCTTCATTGATTTTGAAGTTAGTACTGTATCGCAGGCAGTTTTGGTATCCTATTTATACCCCTACCTACGAAATTGCGTGAAATGGATACGAAGAAAACAGACTTCGGCTGGATGCGCAGTTGCGTTGTGCGGAAGCTCCGTAACGGTCCCTTCTTTTAGCAATGCAATGGCACGGACTTTAATCTAGATCTACCGGTAGAATTTGTTAAAAATAGGTAATGAAGTTTATTCCCGAGATCGACAAAACTTAATGTCAACAATGCAACATGAAATAGTCGGTAAGATGTGTGGAGTTAATCTAGAAATGTCCTGTACCATTACTGGTATAGATCTAGTCATTGTACCGTTGGTAGTCCCATATCATATGATATGTACGAAATTACGTGCTGTTTTAACAGCCTATTTTTTATTGTTGTTGCGGATTGGCCGCACCCAGACTTTTTGATATTTTTGGAAGAGAAAATACTGCGGCCTTTATGCCGGCAAATACGGTACCTAATATTAGCCTAAAAACGTTTTACTTTACAAATATTTATCATGATTCCATTTGCCCGTCCTTATCTTGATACAAGCAGTATTCCTCATAATCAAACTTTATTATTCATGAACAAAATGTTAATTTCAAGGACAATGTTTTCTTAGTCTAAAATTATGAGATAAAATAAATGTATATGAATTAGGGTATTTAAGAGGTGCCTGTGGGCTGTGGGATGCAACTCTGTAAGGGTTAAAGTTATGAACAAATTATTCAAATATCATCAGCAATGAAAACACATTGAAAATGAAATGGAAAATTAATGAACAAAATTTGAAATCCAACACACATACAGGTACCCATCCCTGACAAATGATTTTTTTTTCCCTGCATTAATTTTGTAGACAACAAATGCATTATCACTCTCTCAGTAATTCATATGAATCAGCATTAACTGGGGGGTTAAAGGATTGTGTTTGTCTTATGGCATTTAACTGGAGAATACACAGTGGCTAAAGAAAGTAAAAGTTGCCTTACCATTCACCAATTAATGAACAATCATATTAAGGTGAGTAAATAAAATTTGACTTCCTTTGATAATGATAGCAAATTAGAAATGTCATTTTACGGCTGAAAATGACACAGGACTGGGATTTAAAACAGATAAGCGCTGAGCTAAACACACAACATACAGTGTACATGTATGTCATAATTACACATTTACACTAATACTTATTACTGGTACTGAAGTGAAGAAGAAAAAAGCAAAAGAAGAAATATACGAAAATGAAACAGATTTCTTCAGTATGTCGTAATATCAATCGTCAATTTCAATGCTGATGTTCAGAACTGTTAAAACATCGCATTACTAAAGGTCAAATTCAGGCAAATTGAAGACTTCTGGAAAATTCACATCACTACAGTACAAAATTACTAATGGTTGCTAAATTCTAATCAACGAATGCGGCTACAGCCAATCAATAAGACTGACATTGTCAGTCTTGTAGACCTTCTAGCCTTTTAAAGGAGGTTCACTAAACTGACAGCCCATGAGATCGACAGTCCACAATGTCAAGATTTTCCTATCTTACCTCATTCATTTCATTGTTTTGTTGTCTCATGGGCCATCGGTCTCATCACTCTCTTGGACCTTTGAGAACTTTCCTATATATTTTTAATATTCTGTTGGATTGACTTGGTTGTGTCTTGTAGGCTGTCCGTCTATTGAACCTTTTGTTGGTTTCATATGCCATCGGTCTGCACTACAGTTACCCCACAAATGCATGTAACTTGTAGGTTTTAACAGTGAATACCCAATTATATCAAAAGTTTTAAGCTAAAATGTAGTAACATAATTTAGAAAAATATTTTGAAATCAATAAACAGTACACTACTAAATAGTGACATGAATTTGATCATAGTCATCTTGTGATTTGTTTATTTTTATAGAGAAGAAATAACATCTGCCTTATTTATTTGTTTTATTCACTTTATTCTTTATCACAACTATGCAAAACATATTTTTGTTAATGCTAGTGATATTTTAGCTGACCACACTGTACTATAATGCCTTCTACGTGCTTCATACTTCATTAAAATTGTGCGTTCAGCTAAGTAACGAGGTATCTACACCTAGCATTATTCAAGCGTGTACAATGACCTTCTGATAACGATTGCCTCCTGTTGGAAGATGAAATGCTATTACCTTGCTTCAATTGTTGATGTAGAGCTACTCTATTTTTTAAACCTACGATGTCATCATACCATCTGATGAGAAACAGAAAGATGCTAACCCATGTACGTGTACATTTACATAGTGTTAATGCCCTTCTGGCTCTTAGTCTTAGCTGAAAATAAATGTATTTTTAGGCAATGTGTATGTTATGTATTTTATGTGTTTAATACAAGTTAATCAATTACATTGTACATTCCTTACACAGAGAGGCACTAGTGGGTCATTCCATGTCAAATCACCCAAAAAATCTGAAAATCTTAACCCGACCATTTTTGATTTTGATGAAACTTAGTGTACTTGTTGAGTGTGATCTCACAGCACCAAATCTCAAATTTTAGGTCAATCGGGTGAGGGTTTGGGAGATCGGCCCACCAAATTTTGAGATTTTTGCAAAAATGGGGTGGCGGGCCTACCTTTGAACCCTTGTATCTCAGGAACTAATGGGTCAATCTTCACAAAATTGGTATTGTTGGAAAGGGTATTCAATAAGGATTCCAAATCTGCCATCATTTTGAAGATTGATACATGTTGGGGTACTTTGACCTCTTGACCTAAGATTTGACCTTGAAATTGACCTTGTGGATCACGTGACCTTGACAACATTTTCATGAAATGTAATCTCTGACATGTTCACTAAAACATATAAAAGTTTCAGAGATATAATATTTTTGTTTAGGAGCAATAAGGATTGAAAGCATCCATACTCACAGATATTCACAATAAACCCTATTATAATGTGTACAATACATGCAATATGCACTGTACAACATACATCTTCCACATGCTTTTTGTTCTAGTCATATCCATCCTAAATGTCAGCAGTACTTAAATAGAAATATAATGAGAAGTTCATATAGGCCTAAAGGGTTAACAGGATGTATGGCTTCAGGCCTCTGAGTCGGTTCTAGGACAATTACCCCTGGAAAATTACCCCCGGAAAACTACCCTCTAAGGACAATTACCCCCCTATTTGTTAAAGGGAAGTCCAGTCTGATAAGTTGGTTTTAATCAAAGCAGATTTTTTTTTCGGGGTAATTATTCTTGAGGGTAATTTTCCAGGGGGTAATTGTCCTAGGGGGTAATGTTCCGGGGGGTAATTGTCCTCGGGGGGACAGCTTGTCCTAGGAGGTAATTTTCTGGGGGTAATTGTCCTCTGGGTGTGATAGTCCTTGGGGGTAATTTTTTGGGGTAATTGTCCTCAGGGGGGACATTTCCTGGGGTTAATTTTCCAGGGGTGATTGCACAGGGGTAATTGTCCTAGAACCGACTCAGAGGCCTGAAGCCATACATCCTGTTAACCCTTTAGGCCTATATGAACTTCTCATTATATTTCTATTTAAGTACTGCTTACATTTAGGATGGATATGACTAGAACAAAAAGCATGTGGAAGATGTATGTTGTACAGTGCATACTGCATGTATTGTATACATTATAATAGGGTTTATTGTGAATATTTGTGGGTATGGATACTTTCAATCCTTATTGCTCCTAAACAAAAAATATTATATCTCTGAAACTTTTATATGTTTTAGTGAACATGTCAGAGATTACATTTCATGAAAAATATTGTCAAGGTCACGTGATCCACAAGGTCAATTTCAAGGTCAAATCTTAGGTCAAGAGGTCCAAGTACCCCAACATGTATCAATCTTCAAAATGATGGCAGATTTGGAATCCTTATTGAATACCCTTTCCAACAATACCACTTTTGTGAAGATTGACCCATTAGTTCCTGAGATACAAGGGTTCAAACATAGGCCCGCCACCCCCTTTTTTGCAAAAATCTCAAAATTTGGTGGGCCGTATCTCCCAACCCCTCACCCGATTGACCTAAAATTTGAGATTTGGTGCTGTGAGATCACACTCAACAAGTACACTAAATTTCATCAAAATAAAAAATGGTCGGGTTAAAACCATTGGGTGATTTGACATGGAATGACCCTAGTGTTTAAAGGTTTACAAGCAAAATTTGATGAATATATGTATGAACATTTATGCCTGCTGACTGGATGAAAATTACTTAAAAATTACCATTATACATGTAGACGGATACATGTACTTTCTTTCGTATACATGTACATGTAGTTCCTTTATTCTGATTTTCTTATAAAAAATATTAAAAAAACTGAAAATAATGTCATATTTTGTACCTTTAATTTGTTGAGAAAATTACAAATATTTCACCAGATCTTTTATTTTGTTGGCTACTATGTACTTTGCTGTGTAAAAGACTCCAGGATTTTGTATTATACATGAAGCCGAGAAAATATTTATCAGTAACTTCCATCGAATATAACTAAGCAATTGATTCAGTCCTGAGCTCCAAATTTTCTATATTATACATAGGGCTCATGAAACAGAGTCTAAAAACTTAAATTGGACCCCCTTCCAAAAAAAGTCATACATTATATGAGCCTAGATCTGCTTCAGCCTCTCAGATGAATTGATACCAAATTATTAAAACAGCTGCAACCTTAGAAAGCTATCTCTTCATCTATTTGTTGCGCTATGCTCACAAGATCTCTAGTTACAATCTTCCTGATCTTCTATTCAGTTCTTCATCTACATCCTCTAAACTCTGTTCTTTCATTCTCTCTCCTGCATGTATCCCCTAATTCCTACTCTCTTTCTCTGAATTTTCCTATTTACGTTTTAATTCATTCATTCCTAGCCCACTGTATCAACATGCGACAAATCTAATTATCTAGCACTTGTACTTGCGGTTTCATCCGGGAGCATTAAATTAGTCCTTATGCGATGCTACTTTTGAATTGATTAGGGATCAATATATACCGGTACCAGAAAGATACTGTCACATCATTTTTTTGCACAAATGCATAATATGAAAAGAGAATAGTAGTATTTATGTATTAGCTGCCTGAATGCACACATGCTAAAATGATCTTGTGTTATGACACTCCTGATGTAAAACTACATGATGTACATTACATCTGGCCTCTTCAATGTGCACAGTATATATTGCATGCATACTGCCGCACATACAATGTGTACACATGTCACATGTTTCTACTCTTGTATGTACAATGCAAACTTGGTACACACATATGTTAATACCGGTATGCAATGTGGTGAAAAAAAGCAGCCTGCGTAACCACAAGTATGGCGAAAGAGCATTAGTACGGCAAAAGAATTCAACTACAAATGTACATGATTAGTAAATTTTAAAGCCTTTAGCCTTTTCTAATGAATTAACATTTTCAAATGGAGAGAGAAAGGCAAATGGAGAGAGAGTGACAATGAAGAGGTCTAAACAGTGTAGTGGATGTACATGTCATACCAAAAACTTAAGTTTCCCCATCATATATTACAATAAATATGCACTTGAACTGTCATTTGTTAATCTATGTATATTTTTATTCAATTCATATGAACATGCATACTTGACAGCTTTTTAAATCAAATCCATTGTTTATTCCTAGCATCGACTTTGCAATCATTGTGAAAAACGGCATACCCACAATAAAATATCTTAGGCTATTTGACACTGTACATAATATACCGGTATGTGTATTTGTTTGTTTGTATGTTTTCTATTTCAATGCAATGGTTATAAAATCAAACCCAAATGCCCAATCCCAATGCCTACAATTGCAATATTCAGGGGAAAATGATGGATTTGAAGCAAATACCAAAACATGCACTTGGGAATCTCAGCTTCAATGCAACAATTTTGTGCGTGCTGAATGGGGCACAACGATAGATTATCCACATGTACGTACTATAGCCTACCCAATTACATTTGGCAATTGATTTTCATGGGAATTTGCCCAACATTGAAGGGAAAGATAAGAGTAAATGAATGCCAGGAGTAATGGTCTCCTAAAGGTCATGTTTGTCCATCTGCCATGATGAGGGTAAGATAATAAATCATAGGGTGTTCCAATGGCTATCTTACTTAGATTTCTGGAAGATCAAGTTCCCAGTAGAGTTGAATATTTACAGATAAAATTCACAAAGGAAAGTTGTCCCTGGATAACCATGTTCACACCGTGACCAACTTCCAGAACTCAAAGACACAGAAGATGAAGATTTTTGAAGATTCCTAGCGTGAACAGAATTTTTAGAGCAGGTCAGAGGAAGTTGTCACTGTCCAGATGAACTACGTTCAGGTGGTAGTTGGGAAGCAACACAACAATTCTACAAAAGACACCTGCAAGTCTTGCCTGATGTTCAAGCATATTCCTGGATTTATATTTCATCCTGATTCCAGGAAGAATATCACTTGAGTATTAAAGATCAGCAATACTTAGCATAATAATATCCATGCAGAGATGTACGCTGAAGAATCCCACCTGTGAGTGCCAGTATGGAAGAATATTTCTGTGATTATTTGATTTCCTAGATATGTGTAATTTACAACATGCAGGAAAGAATATCAGCAGTCTACTCTACATAACACATGTATCTGAAGATCAGAGAAGATAGCTTATGAACCTGAGGTGCACTGAAATGCCTTGGGGTTCTTTTTTCTTCCATCTCATTGTCTAGTAATAATTTTTGTACCATGACATTAATGATCTAATAAAGAACAGAATTTTGGCATAGAATTTCTGGCTAAAATTCAAAGAAATAGGTTTGCCTGTTATAGCAAGATAATATTAAAATTCAGGTACCACTAAATAAATGTAGTTTCAATTAATGGAAAATAATGAAGCTTTTTAACTGTATTGCAGGAGAAGAGAGTTTTTGTAAAATTTACTTCAATACTTCAACATCAGCAGTAGACATGAATCAATAGAGACTACAAACAGACTGAATCTTGTACATCTATGGACTCCATTACCTTATGAAATATTTCTTGTCAAGTACAAGCATAACTTTTCCCTATTTTCATCGAGTTTATGATGGAAGTGAATGCATAAAAAACTTATAAAACGAGTAGGAACCTCATCAATCTTTATATTTTTGGAGAGTTTGCAATATTCTTGCACAATATATTAACTTCTCGTTTGTGAATATTATTCCTCGAGCTGTTTTGAGACGGACGATAGCGCACGCACGATATGCTCATTAGCGAGCGTGCAGCTGTCTGACTGAATACCTCAACATCAGCAGTAGACGTAAATCAATAGAGACTACAAACAGACTGGATCTTGTACATCTATAGAAAAAACATTAAATATATACTTTCAATTAATGAAAAAGAACAAAGCTTTATAACTGTATTGCAGAAGAAGAGAGTTTTTTCTAAAATTTGCTCCAATACTTCAACATCAGCAGTAGACGTGAATCAATAGAGACTACAAACAGACTGAATCTTGTAGGCCTACATCTATAGAAAAAACATTAAATATATCAATTTGGCAGATTTGTCGTTCACACATGCAGTTGTGGTGTGGAATTAGTAGCATACATGATATTAATAAAGTCATACATTTCAAGAGAAATATTCGAACAAACATTTAATAGATAGTTAGATACTACAGGGTGTATGTACAGTACATGACATGAGTCTCTATAAGCAAAATATTAACATGCATAATACTTGCAAAATTTGTAAAATCAAAATGCATCTACACATGTAGGACTAAATTGTAGACAAAAGTGAGAAATCATAAAACTGTGTTGTATTAGGTGTATAAATATAAAATGTTTTAACATCTTCATTAGATTGCACAAAATCTGTAAATCTAGGTTTTTGCATCTCATGAATATTGAATACAAACAACTAACAATGTATCTCTTGTAATTAAGACAGTTCAAACCAACTGCACTGTACAGAGGACCATGGATTGTTATGTAAATGCAAAATATATTGTGCATTCCCATACAGCATTCGGAGTCTATTCCACACACACTTGTAAACACCGACTAGTGCATGTGTACGGCGAGTATGGACCACTTCACACACTGGGTCTAACAACGCAATCATCTCTCTCACATGTATTACGTATACCACTGTATACATTGCACATTTACATGAGGTACTGGTAGATCGATCAGAGCCCAAAGAACTCTTATCTGTTCCATATTTGTGATAACATAACGGTTTGTCAGACAAGTCAGAAAAATACTCCACAGATAAAGTAGATAAATTGCACTCTGAAAAGACCAGCATTTGTTTTTGGACAGCTAAGTTTTAAGTAGACTACATGTATATGTGTATCATATGTTACTCCATTCAGTGACATTCATAGTTGTCATATATATATGGTTTCTTGGCAGGACAATCCTTCAATAAAAAGTCCAGTTAGGATGTGATCCATTATCTTTTATACTGAAAGTGATGATGATGATGGTGACTGATGATGATATTTGGGAATATAAATGAAAATGTTTATCATTTCTGAAAGCTTTTCTTTAAAGCTGCTGAGCATACAAATGGTATCTTGGCAGGACAATCTTTCAATACACAGTCCATTGTGGTACTGAACAATCGTTCCGATATTAAAAGTGATGAGGATGATGTTGGTGACTGATGATGATATTTGGGAATATAAATGAAAATGTTTATTATTTCTGAAAGCTTTCTTTAAAACTGATAAGCCTACCATTTCTGCCTTTTGACTAACCAATCCTACTACACTTACTAACCACCAGGGATTTTTGCTATCAAATTCAACTTTTCCTTTTGATATATGATGATGTGCATGTCAATATCATACATGTACTGTAGGTCTATCATAATAACTGTGCCGAGACTGTAGTTGGGGGCAGTAATTAAAAAAAAATGGCCATAATTTTTGTCTCCATACAGTCCAACAAACATTTATTTGTAATGATTCTTCAACATGTATCCTTGATGGTAAAACCTTTAAGAATAAACAAATTGATGTCAACTCAAAGTACCTTCAAATTTGTATTGAAATACAAAGTCTAAATGAAGGTGTGAGAGACTTTTTAGTTTTAATGCACAGTACTTCACAATCTGTTTAGTACATTAAAAAAAAGTTTAAGTATGCAATTGATCATTCTATCACAACTTCAAATCCTTCAACAACAATGAAAAACTGATTGTCATTGATAACAGAGTCAATGGCAGGAAGGATGTGTGAGTGAAAGACAACACCATGCATCATAAATTCACTATTAAGGATATTTTGCTGAGCATAAATTTATACTGTGAAATTTCCACATACTCAAAGAATCAAATACCCACACAATACCTTAAAGGTAAAGACCAGTTTTGGAAACGCCCCTCTCTCAAAAAAATGAAATGGAAGCTCTCATTACCAATCATGTGAAAGAATATGTTTTGACTAATACGTGATGATACAAATTTTGCCGGAAAGTCGGAAACCGCCTACTAATTGATATATTTGGTAAATTATTATATCTATTGGGATCAAATAGATATCGCGCACGTGGTCGCGTAGTCCCATATACATCTTTCTGTGTACAGTGCTTGTAACTTTACCAAGACTGGGCCAAATTTCTTATCATTTTGATGATTTCAGATCCTTGCAGTACACACCAATACTTATATGCTAGATGATCAACCTTTTCTGATCGATTCCACAACGTTTCTTTCACAATGCGATCGCATGACCAGAACTGGTCTTTATCTTTAAGAAATCTAAGCTAGGTTTCTAGAACTGTCAAATTTATTCCGTAGTCCCATATATATCTTTCTGTGTACAGTGCTTGTAACTTTACAAAGACTGGGCCAAATTTCTTATCATTTTGATAATTCCAGATCCTTGCAGTACACACCAATACTTACATGTATATGCTAGATGATCAACCTTTTCTGATCGATTCCACAACGTTTCTTTCACAATGCGATCGCATGACCAGAACTGGTCTTTATCTTTAAGAAATCTAAGCTAGGTTTCTAGAACTGTCAACTTTATTCCTTTTAACCCCCCAGTAATCTCTTTTATTCCTGGTGCATCAGTGATTAAAGTATTCATTTTCAATGTACATTTGAAAATGAAGTAATTTGTCTCTAATGGCAAGCCAAGTTAATCATTAACAAATACATATTTAGGAACAATAGGCCTACGACAAACCACTACAAAGTACACTTCTACTACTACTGACCCTGCTACTACTGAACTTTGACTGCTTCTTTTACTGTGCTTGTAAACATGTACCGTATTTACCGCTAGTCTGCTAGTATTCATTTTTAGTACCAGTACCGGTACTACTACATTACATTTGACATAAAATTTAAAAAATAATATTCTGTATGTTTACTATCTAATATCTATGCCAATAGTTTACAGATATAATTTCCAAAGCTCTTTGGAAGCACTAACAAACATTTCAGTAAAAGACATGTGGGATTAAATGAGCATTTTTTAAGAAAGACATTGTTTTTTCATTAATCGGATAAGGTATATAGTAAGGAGCTATATATTTTGCATTTGAGTGGTTTTACATTTGATATCTGGAAATGAACGAGTCTTTCTGAGTAGTCGTATGGTACAGATCATTCCATCACTGAAAGATTTACCATATGAAATCTATCTTAAACGGCTCAACCTACCTAGTACCTACCCTCTCATACAGACAGCTTCGTGGTGACACTGATATGATTCAGGTCTATAAGTAGACAGAAATAACCGTCTGGTATGGGTCATTCTTTAATAAAACTGACATTTGTTGACATTATTTGTATAGAGGCGGTCAGAGGAGCCAGATGTAATCTCAGCGGAACAACCGTCGATATCAGAGACTGAAGCTTTTGGTCTAGTCTACAAGATGCATGGATTGAATGATATGAAGAAAAACAACCTGTTCACAATGAAGGAGCTGGAAACCAATTTAAGAGGTCACACCATGAGGATCCACAAGGAGCATGCACATCTCAACATCCGCAAGTATACATGTAGCTTCACACACTGTGTAGTTGACACCTGGAATAAACTACCAATGTCAGCAGTGAATGCACCAACCATTAACAGCTTCAAATCAGAGGTGGATGCCTATCTTTCAACACAGCTCAACAAGTTTAGTTAAAGGCCCAGCAGGTGTTAATGTTGTTGAGTCTTCCCACAGTCTCATCCAGCCATGTGGACTTATCATATCAAGGATTGAAATCTTTGCAGTGGTGTTTTGATGAGCTATGGAGTATGGGTAGGCATTACAAGACATCGTCTTACTACGGAGCCCGAGGAGACAGGTGAAGACAGGTGAAGACAGGTGAATACATGTACATGTACATCGAGTTTGGGAAAATTCCTTGAACTGACATGTTTCTGAACAGACTTTTTCATGAATTCATGACAAGATTTCTTCCTTCTCTCTTCATGGCTTGAAAGTCCACATATCATTAGATTTAGAATGAGAGTATTTTGGTCCATACATAATTTGAAGAGCTTGTTTTTGCACTCGTGACGTGTTGGTTACGTGTCTACCTGCTGTTCTAGACTGGAGCCGTATGCTCCAGCACCAGACGATCTTATCCAAGGTAGATGGCGAGTAAGTCTTCAGTGGGGAGGCTGTGACCACCCTTCAATGCTTGTAAAATGCAGTTTTCCATTAAAGAGCATTCCAATATATCACAGAGAGATCTACATGAGTTTCCCATTTTTGAGATCATTCTCGACATCTGTAGTCTACGCCTACATTATGACTTGACATCCATGACTTGCTTAAGTTAAGTTGTTGATCATTGATGATAGTTAACTGGGGAGCGGCTGGTGGATGGCGCGTGGCGTATGATTGAAGCATAAACTGTACTTCCATATGCGTGCACTATTCTGGATTCAGCTTTACGCTAACTTCTGATCATAAATGGACGCGGCTGTTGACTACGGTCTGTACACTGGCCCTGTCGCCTTAACTTCTGAAGAACGCAATTCTACCCGTATTACGTCGTCAACCAACCAACCAACCAAGAACCAGGCAAGAACAGTCATAGACCTACTTGAATGCGTAGGTTTGAGGTGGGGGTTGATAGCATTGATCATAACAACAAAAATCAAAGGCCACAATAAAAAGGCACAAAGCTAAACAGTCCCAGTCTGAGTCATAGTACAGTCACAGACTACTCTGTACTGTAGTCTGTACATCATACATGCATCCAACTTGGGAATCCATCCTCTCTCATAACAGTTAACCACACACACGCACACACACACACAAAGTTACATCAATTCTCTCAACAGTGCAATCGTTGTTATAGATCTACAGACTATAGTAGACCTTTATACAGCCAAATACTAAATTGCTCTACGGTACCGGTACTACTACTACCACTACTACTAGATCTAGACTCTCTGCGTCGCCATACCTTAATTTACTATTCTGCAACCCAAGCCTCCAACAAATTGCTCTGGATTTGGTTCTTCCACTCTCCAGACTGCCAGCAGCTCAACAACAGAACAGCGCCAGTACAGTCGAGTCGAGTTCAGATCATGTCGCTGTCAGAGTCGAACGGGCTTCATGCGGGGGAAAAAAAGGCTAGATGGGTGCTGAATTGAATCTACAAACTGTACAGTGTACGACATACGCGATACGGGCATACTCGTACAATTTACTCGAGTCAGTGGTGCAGTGGTACTGGTATACACTCTCACGATCACTCGCTGGCTCTCGATCTCACACTGGCAAAATGAAATTATCGAACATTTTACTGGCAAGATGCTTAACCAGCGAAGCGTGACGAATAACTCGCATTTTTGGAGGATCACGTACCACGGAGCCTTCTACCAAGTATAGGAAACTGTAAAAGCTTAACTTCAATAGCCCTGAACATAGGATTTCCCTGGTTCACCAGTCCAACCTTAGCCAACCTGTATTGGAGCTGCCTAGCGGTGGCATTATTGGGGGCAGGGGTGGGGAAGGAGGGGGCCGGGGGGACATCGCGGAATATGTGCCCCCTTCGGAATAAAAATATTTTTTAAGCAAAAAAGAATTGAGAAGTACAGGAGGTATATACTGGCCATATCCAAGGTGTACAAAAACAAAACAAAAACATGAATAAAAATGACTGACAAAATAAAACAAAAACAAAAGTTTAGCTGTGGGAAGGGGTGGACCGTGGGTTGCACCATATAACCCCTCTCCTTCACTTGACTATCTGTCTCTGTCTCTGTCTCTCTCTCTCTCTCTCTCTCTCTCTCTCTCTCTCTCTCATTTTGATCCACTCCCCCCCCCCCTTTGCTACAATTATAATTTATTCTCATCTTCTCAGTCTTCTTTTACGATCTTTTCCAGATCCTCTTTCCCGTCAAGATAAACTATACCTTTTATGCACTTTGCTCTGATTTGATTACACGATCATGTTAAAATGACATGCATTGTGCCAAGTTTTGAATCCTCCGGGGGGCACAATTATCAGAGAGGGGGCACTATGTACCCAAAGTGCCCCAAAGTGCCACTTTTTACATAAAATGCCCCCTTTTACTTCAAATGAGTGCCCCCTTTTTTCCTTTTTCTTTGAGGTGTCCGGTCGTTCCACATTCTTATAAGTGTCCCTTACCACCTCTGATAAGTGCCCCCTTTACCTCTGACAATGGCATTTATTATAATCTGAGAGGTACCTCTTTTACTTTGACAAATGCCACTTTTCCTTTGTAAGAAGTGCCCCTCGCCTTCTAATAATTGCCACTTTTCACCTCTGATAAGTGCCATATTTATTTCACACGTGCCTCCTTTTCCTTTCAAGTATATGCCTCTTTTCCCTTCTGATAAGTGTCCCTTTTCTTTTTTTTTTTAAATAAGAGCTCCCCTTCTCATAAATGCCCCCTTTTTACCTCTGATAAATGCCCTTTTTACTTTGACACATGCCCCTTTTCCTTCTGATAAATGCCCCTTTTCCTTTTTTTTAATAAGAGCCCCTTCCCCTTTTTATAAATGCATCTTTTCCCTCTGATAATTGTCCTGATAAAAAATAATAGGTGCCCCTTTTCCTTCGAGAAATGCCCCTTTTCCATTCTCATAATTGCCTCTTTTCATCTCCTTTTCAGGTGCGAGAAGTGTTCCATTTTCACCTATGATAACTTCCTCTTTTTCTTAGACACATACTCTTTTTCTCTTATAATAAGCGTCCTTTTCCCTTTTGATAGGTTCCCCTTTCCCCTTCACCATAAAATTTGCCCCTCATTTAAAGCGCCTAAAATCAATATTTTCTTAATTCCCCCCATATTGTCGCTCGCATTTTTAGTTGGTATAATTATGTTTCTTATTAAAAAGTCATTTTCACTCTTTCATGATTAGATTGTGCTTAAAACCCCATCAGATTTTTCTTTTCCTCTTAATAAGATGTAATGTTTCGCACTGCGACCTCACAAATCCTGAAATGTTGATGAATGTTGATGAATATTCTGACGGTGACCATCACATTCGACTGCAAAGTATGATGTTTAAGCAGTATCTTGGATCATGTAAAGAAATAAACAAATATTAAAATAATCCTCAATCAGTCACAATGTAGGGTTATATACCAATGTCTAAAACTTGTATATTTTTCGCTTTGAGGTTTCCCTTTGTAGGTGCCCCCTTTTTTTTCTTCTTCCCAAACTGAGTACCTTTTCTTTTGTTGGTGCCCCCCCCCCACTTTGGAAGACGCCCCGCCGCCCCTGTATTAGACTACTGGCGTATTCAGACTTGTTGAAAATGAGGGGGTGACGCACAAAATCAGAGAGTCCCTCTGGGACTAAAGAACCTTGAGTTGAAGATAAACTATTCCGTCATCAGTAGAGTGAACATTAATTAGTCTATGCAAAATGTATTTCAAGATGAATAATCTGATTTACGCCTTTACTTTGTATCAAATTTCTTGAAATTGATATTGACACCGTAAAAAAATTCGCTTCATTAATCTATGATAAAGTTGATTTCTTTTATTTTCTGTATTAAAGGGGATACAATAGCCTAATTTAAGTCATTGCAGTAAATGTACGAGGAGATTAGATTTCAACAGTCGAAATATCGTTAGAGATACCGTAGTATCTCTGACAAGAAAATGCTTCAATTCGTTTTCTAACTTCAACTGTGTGTACACACACATCAAGCTTTCAGCTAGGACTCGTATTGTGCATTGTGTGAGTTGTGACTGCATTGACATCGGAATTGGGCTCTGAGAAATTTTAATCATTTACTGATTTAGATCCAAAATGACTAATCAAACGATGGAAGAGCTTTGCGATGATTATTTTGCATCGATGAATCCGATAGCCAACAAGATTATAGAAGAAAAGAGAAAATGCAAGGAGAAAAACAGGAAGAATTGGGAGAGATTGACTCAAGCCGAAAAGGACTCCTACTCGACGAGTGGTTTATTGACCCCGATTTAAAAATTCGGTATGAAATTCGTCTTCAGGGGCAACTCCCGAGCAATAAAGATGCCCCTCCAGAAAGTTTTCCGAGGCTGAATCTTCAAGGAGGAACCAAAACCGTCCAATATACCGAGCACGAAGATGGATCGCAAAGCAAAGGAACTGTAAGTTTTACATATCTCCCATGGCCATGGCATATTCAGGAATTATATGAATGAAAGCCTGACCCAACCACTTCCGGGTTCTACTCATGAGTCTGTCCTAGACCGAAGATTTCTGTCTCTTTCGTTCGTTAGCCTCTGATTTGGGTAGGGTCGGCTCCTCTCTTTAGAGACAGAAGCCGACCATAGGCGCTCCTGTGAAAACATTTTGGCCATTTATGGCCAAAACTTTTTGCCCAAAATACTACATTTTACCCGATGCATATCCGATGCATTTATTATTGTTAATTAGGCCTAGGCTAAACTACATCGGTTCCACTTACCAGATTGACTGTATGATGCATTTAAGGGTCTTTTTTCCGGATTTTCATCGCCGAAAATGAGCTCCGTGTTGAATTCTTGCAGCCGTATTTTAAACTGTTACTGCGCATGAAGGAAGATGACGTCATCCATTCACAGTAACAGTTAAAAATACGGCTGCAAGAATTTCAACACGAAGCTCATTTTGGGCGATGAAAATCCGGAAAAAGACCTAAATGCATCATACAGTCAATCTGGTAAGTGGAACCGATGTAGTTTAATTAACAATAATAAATGCATCGGATATGCATCGGGTAAAATGTAGTATTTTGGGCAAGAGTTTTGGCCATAAATGGCCAAAATGTTTTCACAGGAGCGCCTATGGTCGGCTTCTGTCTCTAAAGAGAGGAGCCGACCCTACCCAAATCAGAGGCTAACGAACGAAAGAGACAGAAATCTTCGGTCTAGAGTCTGTCCGTGACCATGGCCGTCCTTGGCCGTCCATGGATTGTGTATACATGTAGATCTGCTAGATATAGACTAGATTCTTGATATTTAATTTTCTATGTTAATTCAACAATTATTGTGTGAATAATTGTGTTGCTTTTGAAGAAGAATTTGTAATGGTACAATGTACATTGTAGTAATATGAAATGCTATTTGTCTATTGAGAAATTGTTGTAAACATGTATTCCTGCAAAGCATTGACAGGTTAAATCCATTATGTGAAATTGAATTTAATTGAAACTGAATACACGGTACTGGTAGAGTCTAAATAGACTAAGGTAGATCTACAAAAAAATTAATATTAAAATATTAAATTTGCTATAACTTCAAATAAATCTATGTAACAACGGTTAATGTTGTCTTGTAGATCTGCACACAGTGTACGCAAAGAGGTCCACAAGTCATGGCAGTACATCTCCTATCGTAGACGAAAATATTGAAAATAATTAGTCTATTTCATTTAGGATATGTTCCACTGAGACTACGTCTGACTTCACTGAATCCTTCTAAGTTCTATTACATACCGGTATATCTTGGTGGAGGGTGTCAAAATATAAAATATGTTAAAAAACTCTTCAAGGCAGACAAATTTTTCTGTCTACGCCTATCGGTGCATTTTTATCAATTATTAAGTGTGTGCGGAGTAAATGAATGGTTTCTGAATTCAATTTTCATGATAATTTCAGAATATTGAAGGTTCCATTGAAAACATCTAATTAAAGGAAGGTAATGTGGCACTTGTGTACTTTCACACCGAGCACCTTAAGTGTGATTCCATTGATTTTGTTAACTAAAATGCAGAGCGAAAGGAAAGACCTATTTAAATTTTAATGTGTCTCTGCTACTTCTGCCCTCTGGTGCACATTTTCTCCAGAATCACAATCAATATGTCTTTTCTTTGCATTTTAATTAACAGAATCAACGGAATCAGATTTTAGGCACCTGGTGCAAAAGTGCACACCTTTTGCAAAAATGTATTCAAATTTGGTACATTGTATTTTCCTATCTGCATCTTCAGATCTAGTGCAGGGAAAAACTTGAAATTGATAGTAACATGTTTCATGAAACATAATCTCAAATAGAAAAGGATGAGAAAGAAGGAGAATGAGAAGATAGTATTAAGTCTTATCAAGATCAGATGATGAATTACATTCCTATTCTTCTTCTGCCCCATTGAATATTTTTCAGAATTCAAATTATTTCTTTCATCGTTCATATTCATCTTATACATATTCATGGACCTATGTTACATATTCACTTCTATCATAACTCATTTTTCTGGTCACCCATTTAAGTACCATATAGATTGTACATCCATGGATCAAACATTTGTTTTCTTTTCTATTATTATTAATAATAGTATTAATACTATTATTAAGTGAAAATGAGTTATTAAAGGCAGAATATTATTAACATGAATAACTGCAATATATATTTTGCCATTTTGTTTCTTTTTGATGTACATTTGCAGTATAATGTAAATGTACTTTTTCATCACATAGCTGCTGGTTCATTTCTTCCCTAATTTTCTCTCTCAGACGATCACGTGGAAGGATGAGTTTTCAGGGCCCTTCTTATGGGAGACTAAGGTTTGTTGTCTGTCTGAAGTGACTGAACGAAAGACTGACGCTTACTGCTTGTTGTCCACCTATTACTCTTCTTCTCTGCATGCACTTGGACCCTGTTCACACTTGCAAATAAAATAATGTTCTCATTTTGGGAACACCAAATGAATGCTTTGGTTGAAAGCTTTGTTAATTCTAGAGGAGTTGGTTGTGGAAGAAAATATTTCAAATACAAAATTAAAAATCATTTTGTATGGAACACAAAACTTCCATGTTTTAGAATCATCCAGCTTCACTACCAAGTCTTGAAAGAACTCGTGTATCTTGTGTGTGTGAACGGGGTCTTGGTTTAACCCATAGACTACTAATCATTTTCCTCTATGATGCTTCACTGCTTATACTTTCATTATGTAGCTTTGTTTTTCCCCTGAAATCATTAGCCACTAGAAGAAGAAGAGAGGCAGAAGGGAGCATGAGCTACACATGTTTATGACTGTTGAGTCTCAGCGCCCTTTTGGTTCTCAAAAGACATAGTACATGTACTGTAGTTACAAATTTGTTGATTTTCCTCCCTTATATTTGAATGTTTGTTTTGTTTTTTTGTTTTGTTTGTAGTCTTTGCACGTTACAGGAATATGTACATGACTGTTTTGTTATGTTTGTTATGTCTACATGTAAGTTACATGTATGTGCTTTTGCAGTACATGATAAAGAATCTACTGTGCAGATTTGTAGATTGTTATCTTATGAAAATAGGAACATTTCATACTGTTCAATTTAAGTTTGTTTTCCTGTGGTTACTCTTACACACTGTAGATACTTGTATTGAAATACATTTATAAACAATAAAAGAAAAAGATAAAATATAGAATAGAAGAAGGAACTTCAAGAAGAATACAAAATAAAAGTAAACTACAAAATTGAAAATAGCATTCTTCAAATTTAATTTCCCTGTTTTCCTTGTATTTTTGTATTCTTTATTTTTATTTTTTGGTATTGGATTTTTTGCTGCTGTTAAAATTTCAAATATTTGTTGTATCTTTTTAATTTCCCCATCAAAAAATGGTTAGATTCTTTCCACTACTAAGATATTTTGTAAACAGTTGTTTTCATGTATTTGAATAGTAATTCTGAATGCTTTCACCGAAGGATTGACAAATTTGTTCACACTCGCAAGAACACTGTACCTTGTCTAACATCAACAGGGTTGTCGCTTTAAAATAGGATTTCCAACTTAATTTGATGACAAGTCATTTAAGCAAAGAGAGAAACAGGTGATCATATTTTCAAATTTGGCAATGAGGATGAAAACTGGTCATCAAGTTATTTTAAAAATTTGCTGACAAGATGGAGATTTTTTGCTATTTGCACACAAGGTTTTAAAAAAAATCTTGATTTTAAATGTTAATTTCGGCTTTCACACCCCTACACCTCCTCCAGCACCAACCTGATTCATATAGTACACCACATATAATGATACATGTATGACTAGAAGACATACTAGTATTATGTAGAGCTGTAGATCTGTATTTGATATCAACATTGCATGTACAGTATATATGGATTTCTTAGCATCTGCATGGAATGAACTGTATTTAGTGAACATTGTCATGTGTCATCATTCAAGTTACTTTTTTTTCTTCTTAATTTTGCACCATTAGTACTTGTTTTGTACATGAACATCCCTCATTTGTGAACCCGAGAAATGCATGCATTTTGAAAGATGTTTTGTAATACTTTGTAGGCCATCTCAAACATGTCGGGCCTACTGAAGATGTAGGCCTACTTGTGTTACACATATACATGTAGTTGTAGTTGATTAGATTTACCCTTTTATACATCTAGTTTGTAATGTTAACAGTTCAGTAGCACCCAAGATTTAACTAAAGTACATGTATACCAGAATTAAACCAATGCATTTGTTTATTAAGCCTACATGTTAAACATGTTTTTTTGTTATGTTTTTTTTTTTAAATACATGTACTATGTACCACTAGATAGATAGACCTAAAATAGAATCTTTTCTGTACAGTAGACATGATTGTAGCCTACCTGTTAGGCCTACTTGTGTATTTTGCTTTTTATTAGAGTTCATAGTTCGTATGTGTCCTACAAGGCTACCAGCGTGTCCACACACAAAAAAATTTATCCCGAAACTCTGTAACGAAACGTCGTATAAAGAATCATCAGGGTGTCCACACACAAGAAACGTCATATAAAGAATCATTGTATAAATTCCAGGGTGTCCACACACACAAGAAAGTAATCCCGAAACTCTACAGCGAAATGTCGCATAGGTGCGCAGTTTGCTACTGCGGTCATGAAATGGAAGCGGAAATGAGAGGTCGGGTCTCCTTTCGCGCGAGGTCACGTTAAGCCCAGTTATACCGTTAGTTATACTAGTTACGTCCACACACAACACATTCCGTGATTAGGCGTGATTAGACGTGATTCTTTATTGAGTTCTAGTTCGAAACGATGCCTAAACCTGCGTTTCGTTATACGTTTCGTTATACGACGTATCGTTAGTAAGCTTCCACACACACAATTTCATCGTATAACTATCCCGAAACGGTATAACTAATCACCCCTAATCACGGAAAGTTTTGTGTGTGGACACGGGTACATGTACTACATGTAAGTGGCAACTTCTGTGCTGAAATTTGAAGCTTGCCCACTAATCAGATGATCAAGGCCAAATAAATTTCAATAGCAGCAAATGAAAATTTTATGAACTAATGGTGTACCTGGAGGGTGGAGCAATAACTTTTAAGCTGTTTGCTGTGTTCCCTTGCTGAAAAAATAATGTAAAGCTGTCAAACAAGTATAAATAAAATGTTTTGCCTATTTGTGTTTGAAAAGGGAACTTCTGCTTCTAACAAGGAAAGAAATTGTATTGCTTGTTGAGACTTTCCCTTCGATCCTTCTTCTGATATCTTGTTGCAGTGTTCTGATATTAACCAGAATTTTGTTGGCAGTGAGTGCTTTAATCTTGTGCAAGAAAATTGTGATGAAATAAAAAAGGGAAATAATTATATCTGAGTTTGTAATGTACATGTGATGTATGTATAAATGTCACTTGTACAAGCCCTGTTTCATGTACATTCACACTGAATGTGTTGTATGATTGTATAGCAATTTTCTCATTTTTTCTTTGCATTTGTAAATATGCAAACTTTACAACCATTACATTACATGTACATGTATCTAGCTGGAAAACTGGAAAATTCACACCCTTTTGTGAGGAGTGATTGATTCTGGTGCATTGTTATCAGGCAGAAAGGGAAGGCAGAATATTATTCAAAATTGCTCATCCAAATATTACTATCCCACGGTTCTTTGGTTATCAATGCTAATGATATGTGTTACAGTAATAATAGGGAAGTACTGTATATGGCAATTTTTTTAGAGTGTACCAGTGGGCTTACAAAATCAAAATAGAAGTGCAGTAATTTTATTTGTGATTCAACTAGACAGTAGTTTTGTGTTATCATTTGTAATTCATTTATTTGATTCTTTTCAGAGTTGAATTACTACATGTAGATTCATTCAAAATAATGAATCATTAGACTTAATTTAGAATTGTATTAAGTGTTCTTAGAAAAGTATGTTGTACACATTTGTATATATATGTGTATGATCATGTAGGCATTAATTTGCAACTATGAAAATACTGGTAGGTAACTAGTCAGGTATTTAATGTTTTGATTGAGTTCATGTGCATTGAATACACAGTTCTACACATGTGCATATGGACATCAGTGTAACTATAAAACTACCTATTTTCCCCATTTTTTAATTTAGGGTTGCTCTTTTAGGATTTGCTTTATTTACAGTGTGATTTTATCGCAGTGATTGTTATGTATTGCTATTCTGGAGGTTTCCAGCGTTAAATGGGTCATTGTTCCTTTTCTCTCATTGATGTGCACACTTTTAAATGGCATGTTGTCCAGAATTTGATTTTCACAGGCACATGGGAATCTTTTGACTGCAAGTACAGCAGTTATTCTGATATTCAAGAGGTTATGTGTAATGCTTTTAGATACAAATATGTTGTAACTTTAAGTTATATCTATCAGGGAAGCTTAAGTTCACTATCAGGGAAACTTCAGTTCACTCTCTTCATGAAGAAAAAAGTAACAATTGTTCCTTTTCCTTGACTCACATAGTGTGCTGTTTGTTTGCATTAACAGTGTCAGCAAGACCAACCCATGATGTCCCCTGGATCCATCACTGCACAATCAACAAGGAATGGAGGCCTTGAATACCCAGAGAACAGATTCTCGTTCTCCCAAGGTCTTGATGCCAACGACGAGAGCCAGCTCATTGTTAACTCGGCCAAATCAAAGGGAAAGGAAGGCAAAAGGGCTCCGGACCCAGCAGAGAAACCAGACAAGACCAAACTCAGCAGGAAAGATTCCAAGAAAGAGGAGCGTGCCAAGGAGAAGGAGAGGGCAAGGGAGAAGGAAAATCACAAGCAAGAGACGCCTGTCTCCATAGTCCAGCAGCAACCGAAGGTCTGCCAATCTCCTCTTGCTGATATGAATCAGATTATGATGGACAAGAATGCAAAGGGACCAAAGAAGGAGAAGTCTGAAAAGGCAAAGTCGCCGAAGGCCTCCAGAGGTCGCGGTTCGGGGAGAGCTTCGCCGAAGAGGGAAGGTAAGAAAGAGAAGAGCTTCGACTTGGAGGGACTTCTTCCTGCTGCTGACCCAAAGGAAGAAAGGTCTGTAGGAGGGATCCACTTCTCACTGTCTGGACTGGGGACAACCGAAAGTGACGGATTGTTATCATCGACCTCAGCTACAGGAGGCCTCAGCTCTGGTCTTCCGGGATCGATGCAGCATTCTACTGTGCCATCGCCACCACAACCATCTTCACCACAACCATCTTCACCACCCGCATCAGCAACTAGTGCTGAAAGTGATCAGGTGAGTATGGGGATATATGTTTTCATATCTGTTGGAAGGGTTTGACACCAACAAAGTGCTAATGGTAAATTGACCCTCTAAATTCAGAATCACCACAGTATTGTAATAGTTATTTCAATGTAAGAGATTGCAGGAACACCTTTATTTTGACAATACTATTATCATACCTCCTTACATAAACATTTTACTGTGGAGCCATACTGTACACGTGATGACAGTAGAGATTTTTTTTTTAAATTCTTACATAATATCTCTAGTACACTGCACTTGTTAATCAGGAATGATAGCATTCATTTTGATCCACCTCTACATTGTATATTTTGCTTGAGAAAGTTAAACTTGCAAAAGTTCAAAAGCCAATTACATACTGCTACATGTATGTTATTGGAGTCACTGGTTTTGATTTGATTTGTTGTAAAAGCCAAATAAGGTGAGTCATATTATGTATCTCTAGAGACAATAGTACTATAAGAAATAAGACTAATTATTTGGTTAATAACACACAAAGGTCATGCTATCCTACACACAACAGTTCAGTCTAAAATATTAAAAAATCTATCCCAAAATAATAGCATTGGTATTTTGTATGTAATTTTGTTCCTTGAGCCAATCTGACCCTCTCTCCCCTTTGCTTTCAACTACAGGCTTCTGCCTCAGAAGGGGGAGGAGGAGGAGGAGCAGCTGGAGAAGAAGGAGCTGCCTTTGATTTCTTATTGGCATGGTAACTACTCACCTGTCGGACGCCAGCTGGGACTGCATCAACCGTGGAATCAAACAGTAACAACAATGGCCATATAAAGCCATGTCATGACCTCAGAGATACCATTACTCATCCTATCTCAAGCTTTTGGCCATGTTTTGCAATTCACTTTCTAGCATTTGAAGTCTTTATGTGGCAAAATATAAACTTGCTAATTATTTGACAAAATATGTTAGAAGTCAAGTTCTGACTGATTTGGGGGCCAAAATGTGTATTATGTTGTATTGAGGTTTGGTTATGCATGCTGTTGTATATATCTGAATTCTTGCCATCTGCAGATGCTCTTCAAGGCAATTTTCAGAAGTGATTCAGCTGATTGTTTAGAAAAAATAGAAGAGCATTATCAAAACATTATATAATTGTTATCATTTGTTACTTATCATTGCACTTCATTTTAGGAGACATTTTTTATTTATTTTTTATTTTTTTAATCTCTCTTTTGGAGAAAGTAGTTTCCTAATCCTATGCAGTCTTAGGTAGGCAGAAAGGTAGGATTCAACTTGTACTGCTTTCTCCGTGGTGCTAATTTGTAGGAAGCCATTAAAGTTTAATCATGGTGCACTGTGGTGAAAGACATTTTTTTTTGGTACAAGTAAATCCTGTTCCCCTGTGAATCATTGCAAGTGTTCATAATCTGCCGGTATTGTCCAGAGACCCGTTGGTTGCTTAATGTTTCAGGATTAAGGCCTCCTCTCATTGTACACAAATGAATATCCTTGAGCTGTAGACTAGATTGAACACAAAATGAGTTTTCTATCTATTTTTTTCATTGAAAGAATGTGAAATCTGCATAACTTAGGTTACAGCTGAATTTTGCATGTAGCAGGGGATTTTAGAACAAATTTTGCTTTGGTTGTGTGAGGCATTGGGACTATAAAAACGTAGTAGCTGCACTCGAGGCTATATGCTATCTTTAGAAATTGTTGGGGGGTTTTCAGGGGGCGGGTTTTGTTGATGGAAACCTGACCAGATGGGCCCATGAGAGAAGGACTGGAAGGGGGTACATGTAGCATAGGAGGTCCACCAAAAAGTAAGAAAGACTTATCAATACCATCATACATGGTATATTGCAAACGGAAATATGGCTTCTGCCAGTGGTCATTTTGTGATTGCCGTGCACTGTGCTATTCAATTCAAAGGACATTGGTCAAAAAATGAAAAGTAATTACGAGTTCTGGTTGCAATGACAAATATAATCTCACAAAATCAAAGTAAAGTACATTGAATGTTCAATACTACAAAGTAATGAAATCTGGAAATTTATTTTTGGTAAAAGAATTGAGTAATACAAACTCAATCTATTAGTCCCAACTATGTGTATTACATGCAGTCTCTATTGAGAAATGTTAGTTATCATTTGCATTGAATTTGATATCCAGCAATTTCTTTTCTCTTTTTCTTTTGTAATATGTGTTGACAGATAAACACAATCAGTCTACTGCATGATAAACTATTCAGATTTGCTTTCAATTTATTTTTTCTTGAAATGCAACGCTATTCCTAGAACTAGAGATTATATTAATCTCAGGATTATCACCATATGAGTCGGTTCTTAATCCATGTAATCTGCAATACTTAGCTTTGTACACAAGGACTAAAGCTGACATACTACCTTTGTTAAAGAACGCTGCAAGTATCTCTATGTGGAATATTGTATATGCATTGCAAATGGCTGTTAACTGTTGAAAGTAGTGTTGTGGAAAAGACTTCATTTTCATGTATTCGGTGGTAAAAAAAAGTATTCTATTTCTGCTCTGTATACATGTGTATACAAGATAACTAGTGCTATATTACTTTGCTTTGTAAAGCAATATATCCAGGCCTAATCTGCTACTAGTAACCAAGGAGATGCATCTAAATTGTTGCAATTCGATGTGCTTTTTCATAAATATTTTATGCAACACTATAGTTTCGCTACTAGATACATAGGTGCTGTCAGAAAAATTGTGCATGAAACTTGGTTGATTTAGTGCAGTATTCAGAGTCAGTCTGCAATATGATTATGTCTTATACCTTAGTCGCACCGACACCAAATTGACTACAGACAGGACGAAAATAATACATTACGTCTATGGCCAAGACTCGGTCGGTTTATAGTCGGGTCTAAAGTCGGTTTGGCCGTGTCACTTGGGTTTGAGTTTTCAGTTCATCTTTATTTGTATTCATATGAATTGTTCGTAGATAGGTATTGCTACATGTAGGTCCTGTATGCTTGTGAAAGCTTATTCACTCCTGAACTCATTCTATTTGGGAGCTTGGAAAATACTTTCTTAATCCAAAGCTGATGTACACTATAACTTTTCAATTTGGTCATTCTCTGTGAGAAAAAAAAACCCCCAAGACAAGGAACCCCATCAAATTTGTTGCAAAATGGTGCAAAATAATTTGTTTTGGTTAACGTTTTGACCCCAAGTAAGTTACACATGCAACCTGAAGTAATAATATTGTGGGGGTGGCCTTCCTTGAAGATATACAAATGGTTACACAATGTTATTTACAATTACAAATATTTATTCCCAGTCAAGTGCAGTCTATTGAGCTCATTTGAATGTGAATGACTTATGAATACCATTCCCGAACAAATGCAAGGTAAATTAAACTTATTTACCATGAGGAATAGTGTAATTGGTCAAGTGTAGGAAAGTGTCATAGAGCCCATTGTCATGTGAGCTGTTTATTAGATTGTATTCAGACATTCAGTTCTATTTTAATCTTAAGTTTGTTGACCATAATGAGTCGTATTGTGGAGGGCCAGGAGTGTCGAGTCTGACAGACATGAGTGCTATACAAGAACTCACTATTATTATTATTATATTAATTATAACTTAAATGGAAGTTATATTTATGTTGCATTCAAGCCTGAATGTATTCAGGAAGCTCTTAGTGTGCCAAAAGTATTTATTTATTCATGTATATATGTTTAGTTTATGAATGTGTTATGTCTGGGCTGCAATTTAGTTTTATAGGCTTTGTGCATGTTCTTAGATACAGCATGAAGTCGTCTGTTGTTAGTGTATTCTTAATTATTATTATATCTTTTGATATATTATTATTGTTAAGTGGTTATTCTGTTTTTATATGTTTGATTGGTCAGACCAGAAATGTATTTATTTTTGGAGTAGCACCAGTGGTGTAGCTATAGGGGGTATGAGGAGACACTTGCCTCAAAAGAAAAAAAGGGGGGGGGTGGAAACAAAGGAGAGGGAGAGGCATTGTATAAAGAAGATGATATGACCCCCTCCTACAACCCAGCGTTGTTCACCAATGCCCCCCAGTGTTCCTCAAGTGGTTGGACCTATGCAATGCCGCTGGGTAACGCTCAACTGTTTAGTAGATTATACAGGCTCAAACAGAGTCTGAGCTATTCAGCCTGTTGGCTGATACAATTTGGGGGTTTCCCCCTCGTCTCATTAAATTCAGTTTTAGGTTCAGAGCAGAATCTGCGCTTAATATATTGCAGACTGATAACTTATCATTTTCATTACTCATCAATGAGTCAATGTTGAGAGGAGGGCACTGCTTTTTCTCAAATGAGAAGGACAATGTCAAATGCAACATAATTCTCATGTTCCACCCCTCCTTGTATATTCATGTAACACATATATAGATTATAAAGAGTATTCAAAGGTTTCCTATTAGTATTACTATGTATTCACGTCTCATTTAGCATCATTTGAAATTCATGAAGTTTATTTTACACAAACTTTCTTCTGAAAAAAAGTGATTTTTTCTTATGCACAATTTTATATAAATGTAATCTATGAATGTATTCCATAAATGACAAGCTGTGTGCTTTATAAACCATGCTAAAGAAAGATTTAATATAATTTTATTTTAAATAAATCATTTTTATAAGAAGGAAGTAAAGGAAAATAACATTTGTGTAGTATTTCAATGGTTCTGACAAGTTAACCATTGAACTACACTCAACCAAAAGTGTAAGTTCCCCCGACATTATTTTAGTATAACTTGTGAAATGATTTATTAAATTTGATCATTTAAGAATTAATGTACACATAATTTAAGACTCACCCCAGTGTCGAGTCGATTTGTCAGTTTCAGGCATTTAAATAGAAATTATGCGCATGCACATGCAATGCATCATGAAAGGCAAAATGCAACCTTTTTTCAAGCCACGACTGCAAGAAAAAACATGATTTCATTGTAAAATCATAATCAATCGGGGACTGATAACCACTCAAAATGTTAGTAAGAAAATTCTGCTTACATTTCTCCTTACATGTTCAAATCTGGTAAAATATTTCTCGAGTTATATTAAAAGCTTCTGGAGGAAACTTACTTGTTAGTTGAGCGTATTTGCAAATAATATTTGTAATTTGAAACTTAAAAGTGACAATCTTCAGGTCATGATATGTTTTCTTTGAAGTAAAAGATGATAACTCACAACATATTGTTTAAGTTTAATTCATGGGCCATGTCAAAAAATTATTCTGAGGTTATCTCTTTCTCTTATCTATGTTGTAGGGAATTTGTTGAATGTGTTATATCTAGAAGTGAAAATGTTAGTGTCACCATTTTCAGAAACTTCATGGAGAAAGTCATGAACCTGTGAAGACTTCACGAGCATTTCTAAGTCAACATGTATATCTAAAAAAGAAAACTTATTGAAGTTTTACATGATAGTGAAGGCTAAGTAATTCTGCATCATTCAGGATTTTTGCCTGATGAAAGAAGGAGTCAGCTTTGCCAGATGTGTTTTCTTCTCTTTTCATCTGAAAGTCATTTTGAAATTGCTGCAAACAAAAATTGTGATGCTTAGTGGGTCGTTTTACTCTTACCACACTCATATTCTGAAGAAGTCTTATTGAGGAAAAAAATATGTTAATCACATATGAACATTTGGAAATAGGGCTAAGATCATATTAAAAATCACATTGTATTTTAACCAGATGTAGATTTCCTCTATTTTCTGGAAGGGGAGGTTATGGGAAAGTGTTTTGCCAAATGGTGTGTGCAATGTTACTTGAAAAGTTGAAGTTCATTGTGAAATTTTGAAAATGGGCAAATTCAAGATTTATGTGGGTTCCTTATAGAAGTCCTCATCATAATGATTAGATATTATCTTTACAAAAAAATTGTTTTTGTTTTTGTTTTTTATTAGTGTGGGTAGGATGGGATAATTTTGAGTAACCTTGGCATGTTTTCTTTATTGATGTGTCATTGATGAATATTTCTACCAACTTGTTCTTCAAAGTTGAATTATATTATGTATTCTATTGTATGTAGAATTATATCGTGCAAGCAATTTTTTTTATTTCTGAGAAAAAGTATGCAAAAATGTCCTGCTTTACGTACACGTACATGTATTTCAGTTGTGACGATTGTTTAATATTACAAACCTATATTAGAATAAATCATAATTGTTATTGTTTGTACTTCTTGTGTCTTATTTGCCTTATATAATTACCTTTGTTAATATTGATGTTTCAGTTGTACAGAACACTATGTACTTTGACACTGCTAAATATTTGATGGATTTCTTATCTCTAATACCCCATTCTCATTGTGTGTTTTTTTTTTCATTAAGAGGATGGACAAAAGTGTGTGGTGGGAAAGGCCAAGGAATGAGAAAAGGAGAAAGAAAAAGACAGGAGAGATAATAGGGAATGGAAAGAATAGACGAGAAGAGAGAGAGAGATAAAGAAAGGGAAGGGTCGAAAGTAACTTAGGATGAGGAGAGAGAAAGAAGAGTAAAAATCATAATATGCCATTTCATTTTAAGGCATCTAATGTATAAGAAATATTATAGTCCACTTTAGATAAATAGGTCTATATAATATATACAAAAATACCTGTACATATTATAATTAAAGTATATGTATAGCATATCTGCATATGTATCATTATATTAGGATATGGGTAGTATTATAAACATGAACCCCATGTATAGAAAATCAGATATGTCAAGCATGATATTGATATTGTATTGCCCTCATTAAATTAATTTCAACTCCATCCCCCTCCGTTTACCTCTTTCAAACCCAATCTGGATATTCCTTTAAATAAAATTTAAATAAGAAAAAGAAAGAAAGAGAAAATTACATGTGATTTCTTTTTTTTCTTTTCCCCTTTTTTGCCTGTAACCTGTCAGAGATACATGTACATTGTATTTCGGGAAAGTGCCCCCCACCCCCTTTCCCACATTCGACTTGATGTTTCTTTTGCAACTACCAAACGAGAGTTCTCATACTATCAATACCAATTTACTAATTATATGTTGCCATAACGACGGCAATAAGTAGATTACTAAAGTACGCCACACGAGAATAAATCATTCGACCTACTTTAAAACATACATAATACATGCAGTGGTCATGACGATTTAATACATATACACATGTCAATCATAATGCTTTTATATCAATTGCAGCCGCTGCAATTAGCAAAAGTGTCTAACCATGGAGTATGGAGTGAAAATGGACCGGTTCCAGTATAGGTCCGATATTAGATTCAATTCAAATTAGTCATTTCCATATCCCCTTAACGAATTCAATAAACATACATTTAATCTAAAATCAATCGGACAGTCACAGTGAAGCGTGAACGCGTACTCTTCTGCTTTGTTATATATAATTATGTCTTTGGTGCATTAAGTTCAACGTGGTTTTGATATATACGGTTAGATTGGCGGGAACAATTCAACCATGTTGTATTGTGTCTTCTTTTGTTGCCGCTGTCTAAACAGGCTCCAAACAAATCGAAAGATAGATTTGAAATAACTGTGATAATGTATATTAATATATATAGACTTCATAAACATAATAAACTTAATAAACGTAATTGAAATCCAACATCAAGTTTTGGTTGCAATAAAGAAATAATAATGATAATAATAAGTGTACGAAAGAAAAGTGTATCTGCATGCTTAACTCAGCTATAGTCACGTAGTTGTTTTGTTTTTGTATCGCCTTTCAGGAAAAGATCATAAATATTCAAATTGTTAGATCAACATTGTAACGAATTTGAGGCACCGGTCTCGCTCAAATGAAATGTAATTTTACAAGGCTACTGATTAGGGGGTGCGGGAGGTGGTCCAGGCGTTTAATTTCCCCTCCTCTCCCCCTTCTCCCTCTTACTTTATCTTTTCTCGCCTTTTCTTTCTTTTTATTTTTCACCATACCATTAGGAAATTTCGTGTCCCGTTCTGCCACAAAGGCTTCGCCACTGTAATCAATCAATCATTTAAACAATCAATCATTTAGTTTGGGAATGAATTCGTAGAACAAACAATGATAATTTTAGAGGTTTAGACCCTCAAACAAGAAACGTTGACATCTCGCACCATGCAAATACATTATAAGTTGTTATTCCAGCATCATCTTTTACCTCTTTCTCGTTGGAACTTTAACAAAATTAGTATTTAAGTATACAATATAAAAAGGGGGAGCACTCTTTAAAAATAATTACACAGATACAAAATACCAGAGATGTAGCATTGATCATTGTATTTAGATTTACACCTATTAGTCTTTATACGCCGATACATTGACATAATATTTTGGTCAATATGCGCCCCCCCCCCCTCCCCGACTTTGAAATTGCCAATTTATTGGACATCTGTTGCTTCATATTCGGACAGCAATTATTTATGTCACCTTTTTGTAATGTTTTGAATCTTACGTAGCCTCAATGACGAATTCTATTAAACATCGACCCGCAAAATACGACAGCCCCCAATGAAATTGTGTTCTTGGATAAAATGATAATACAGTATAATATCATCTAAACTCCTTTGGCCTGTGTTTAAAAGGATTGTGAGCGTTTATTCCTCATGGGTGGGATACCATAAGACGTTAAAAATAAACACTTTCTGCTTCGCGAGCAGACACAATATGGCAAGTTTACGTAAGACGCAGCAACCATCAACCGCGAAAAAGACAGGCCTTCTCGGAAGTGACTCCCCTATATAACACTGCTTTATATTTTTAACAGATCAACGCCCAATACGTGCAGTGGGGCTGGGGTGTAGTGTGTTACTACGGATACAACTGCACAAAACAACCGGAGGGGTATTCAATGCTATGACTTCATCAATAATTCAGCCTTGGCAACAAAAGCATGACCAGAGGGTGAAAGGGGGACCCCAAGCAAGCCGATTTGAGTTTTCAACACAATAGCTTAAGATAGATTGGTAGTAGTAGTTGTTGCTCACTGAGCTGTATATGATTGGGCACCGCACAATCGATATATGTTTTTAACAACTTTTACGACGTAGACGTCTTGGATCTATTAGTTCGACAACGAGGACTGAGTCGCCAGTCTTCAGAAAGATACATCTTTAGAAGTAAAACTTGAATCCTGACCAAAATCCTGACTCTCACCTCCCTGCTTGGACATAGCACTCTTCTTTTTAAACTCTGTTTTGGTCAATAAGGGGAAGTCTGAAAGTTGTGTACGGGAGGAATGACAAAGCGATTCAGTTAAAAAGGATTTTGTGACGGAATAGGAGTGAAGTCATCTTATCATCGCCGCAGTGTTGTTGAAGCTTGTATCGATCAGGACCTGCGTACACGGACGTTCTTACTTCAAAAGAGTTCGTGTTTGGGAACTTGAGGAGGGAGAAATTTGGACGGCGCTCACTACCAGACCCCCGTCAAAATTAATTAGACAGATTTTTCCATTATAAATATTAGAGGAACATAAACTGGTACAATGGGTTTCATTTCGTTTTCCAAAGGCCTTTTCGCCAGACTTCTCTTCGCCATACACGGGATTCTAGCGACGTGGCAAGTTACCAGTGTGTATGATTCAACGATCTACTACGTTCTATTGGCGCCTCTAATCGTTCTACTTATCGAGATGGGTATAACTTTCAAGTGTACTGAAAATGGAGAATGGAAATGGTAAGTCGCGAATAGACACTTGTTTAAATTGAATTTAATTAAATCTATTCACCACTTTCATAAAAACAAGCAAAGCCAAAAATACATAAAACAAGATATTTTGATTATTATTTATTTTTTTAGCAGATGTTTCTGCATTTATTGAAAAATCGAATTCAAAATATTCAAATAACAATAATAGTATATAAAATAATTGATTTACATAAAATATGACAATTGAAATACACACCCACAAAAAAAAAAATCCATATATATGAAAACTTGAAAGTATTGAGGTAAATGCAGAGGCCAACTATCATAAGCATGAATGCTTGAGTCGATAGCAGGACAATAACATGAAAAAAAACCTAACAAATGAAGTTGTAAAATAATCCAACAGATATTACATAAAATGCAAACGAACTAAAAATGACAAATGACTATATACTATGACCATTGCAAACAAATGTAAAATGGACGGTTATTACCTTTTACATTGTCTAATAATTCCTTCAGAGTATGAATTTCACATCTACAATTTATTGACCTCTTTACTATTCACATGAATGTCTTTTAAATTAAAAGATAAACATTTAAAAATGACAAATAGTTGTTGTTGCTCAGTTTCAATAAAACAAAAATACACTTCCTACATGATAACTCGTCTTATTAAACAAAATCGCAAAAATAAATAAGTGATTAAGTAAATAATACTAATAGATTAATAGTGGATTCTTGTATATAGCGCTCATATCAGTCTGTCAGACTTGACACTCCTGGCGCTTCACAATTATTACCCCGGCTTTAGCATTTATTTACCTTTCGACCCAAAATTGTGACTTTTTGCCCGATAATTGCCGAGGGGAGGCGGGGCTACTCCCCTGGCTTGTACGCCAAGGCCATGAATCACAGAGAACATCTTTCAAGCCTAAAAAAAAATAAAATCTTCACTTCTGTTGCTCCCTTTGGCCCTATTTTTGACCCAAATACTACCATAATCATTATTTTGTTCAGCTCACCTGAGGCGGAGGCTCAAAGTGAGCTATTGCCGTCCGTCCCAGTCCGTCGTCCGTAAACCTTTTACATTTTCATCTTCTTCTTGAAAACGCATGGTCAGATTTTAACCAAACTTAGCAGGAATCATCATTAGGGGTAGGGATCCAAAGTTGTTCAAATGGTAAATGTGGCCCCCATGGGGAGAAAGGGGGAGGGCCTATAAAGGCCCAAAATATGTAAATTTCAAACATCTTCTCCAAATTCAGCAGTACAAAAGTCAAGGTATATAGATACCTTCTTAGGTGAAGAATAAAAGGTGTTCATAACAGTTCACAGGGTGGCCCTATTGGGCCCCTGAGGGGAGGGGGGGGGGATAACCGGTTGGGGAGGGGGCTCAATGTTAACAGTAACTGTTTCATCTGCTTCAAAACGCATGTTTGGATTTTAATAAAACTTGGCAGAATTCATCCTTAGGGGTAGGGGATAAACTGTGTACATTTCAAACAACTTCTCCAGATCCAAAAGTGGAACAGTCAAGTTATATTGTGATTAGATACCTTCTTAAGTGAAGAATACAAATTATCCATGACAGATCCCGGGATGGCCCAATTCGGTCCATGAGAGGGTAACAGGGGGGGGGGGGGCATAGGAAACTTACTTTTTTCCATCTATTTCTTCAAAAGACATGGTCAAACTTTAACCGAATTGTGGCAAGAATTATCCTCAGTGGCAGGAAATGCAAGGTTGTCCAAGTCGTATATAATTTTTTTTTTAATGGACCTCATGGTGGCTAAAAAAGAGAGCCCCAAGGACCGTTATAGCTACCCCCCCCCCGTAAGAAAAAAAAGACATGACCATTAAAAAGGGAATTTTTTACTGAACTGCAAACCTGCCAAAATTAGATCATTATTTCTCAGCATTGGTAACGAATAGAAACGAGATGAGAAAGAATGAACGCCATGGCGACCAGAAGTACAATGAATCGTGCGCGACACACACATTATTATCCATTCTATGATCCGCTATTGGTATAATTGTTGAAAACCGAATTTAATTCTACTTTGGATAGGATAAGTATGTGATCATAAACTGATGACTGCAGTTTTGAGAAAGAGCAAGTGGATGATAATGTTGGAATAGCGATGTGTACCAATTATTCAAAAACAATTTCCGCGAATCGAGGCCAAATATGTAATGCTAAAATGCAACCCCCCCCCCAAAAAAAAGTGGGAAAATAGAAAGAAAATGGCCACTATAGATTACGCCGTCACTATATCATGAAAAAAAAAAAATCAAACATGACAATGACGAAGCTTGATTCATCTGAAAGCTAATACTAATATCAAATATCAGATTTTTCATTAATGAATAGACATGCAATTGAACTGAGAAAAAGGAAAGAAAGATGAACAAATACAATAATTTCTGCCTTTCGAAACGTACTGCATAAAAGTCGAAAGCACATGACAAAATACCTGGCTATATATGTCTCAACGTGTACTACATGTATAGACCTACTATCTGACATTCTTCAAGCGAAGCTTTGATATTGTTTGTTAAACTTTTGTAATAAAGTGTCGATGAGGAGGAAAAAGCATCTGTGTCGTTTTCTTGTCATAACAGTCTTTGCTGTGATGAACATGAAGATGGGTCTGATGACTGAATTTGTGGAATTTCTGTGCGATCTTTATAACTGATTCCCTGTTTTATCTCATTCAATCTTAATATTCTATGTATTTACTTCCTCATAACCAAATAAACATTAAAACATCAACCAATTTAAAATATCGAAAAATGTTAGAAAATTCATATATGCAAACCTGATCACAAAATATAAGTTTCAAATTTATTTTCAACATTGTATTATCCTCAGGACATGTACGACGTACAATACACAGTCATTTATAAAATATACATTTTGCTATTGAAGGTTAGAATATCATCGACTAGCCCAGTAGCTTACATCTCGACATTTTGTGTGATAAAGTGCTGAGATAATTATGACGGCACTGATTTTTACCCCGACATTTCTTTGGTTCTAGCTCTGACATTTTTACCTCTGACATTATTACCTCAGAGTGCGAGAACCAAAAATGAGATTCCTCACCATGGAAAATATAAAGTAAATTTTTCCAAAATGTCAATAATAAAACTCTCATGTATATTATAATTATTTCAATGACCCCTCCTTCCCTTGCGTTCATTTTATTTCACATTTTTTCCGTAAACGCTGACATTAAAACAAAACAAAATGTTTTTAATCAATTTCATCTCGCAATTACCTTCATCCTTCTTTGTAACTTTGGAATGGATCAAATCCGCTCAGTTTTATTTTACGATGAACTGAAAACTATACATATTTAACCCCAAAGACAGTCTAGGGAAGTGTGATTTGCCTGATATAAGCAACATAATAAGGAAAACAAACATGAAATGAAGGTATAGCGTAATGAAAGAAACAAAAATCGTAATGGTTTGACCAGGAAAGAAATGCTAAAAGATGGCAAGTTATTTACAGAGCTTTGGACTACTATGAATTCAATGAAGTTCAAGTAAAACTCGTTTTTTGTCTAGTAAAAAAGAAGACAAATTCACAATAATTCGATCAAATACAAGTCTTATTATACAAACACGATACATTCTCTAATACCTGAAAAACAAGATATTGATACGCATGATAAATGCGCGAACATCATTTCCTATCTTTCATGATAGTTTCGATTTGAACGTGAAGACCTGATTAATTTTGTCAGTCTCGTGTGAACTTGCCGTTAGCAATAAATGGGATTTATGATTGACTTTCCCACGGTCTTCACTTAACATCGATAGATACACAAGGATTTATCTACCCCCCCCTCTCACACTCTCTCTTTATGTGTACATATAATATATATATATACTGTATATATATATATATATATATATATATATATATATATAATATTTTATTCTATCCCTCCCAATCTCTCTTTATTTTCCACTTCTTTCTTCATTTCTATTTCTTTCTCTCTCCATTCCTCATCGCTCCCCTCTCTCCTGCGTATCTCAATTTGTTTAATTTCTATCAATAGAGTTCCCTTATATTCAGACTATATACACCTCTACTTAAGTCCAAATAACATTGGATTGTTACGTAATCTAGACTCTTTTGTCTACATCATATTGACATGAACTCAATTTTAAATAAGTCATTTTAAATCGAAATAAAATTTCAGGTTAACTTTTCTTTTATTCTTATTTTTCGCATATCATTGTGTGTCATATTGTGACGTCACGCCCACGCAAAAGTCGACGCTCTTTCATCGCACGCCTTTCCCAACCACAAACAGGTTACAGTACACAACACTTACGGTATCTATTGTGAAACATACCACCGCGTTGCATATTGAATGGCATGACGGTAAGCATGGTGAGGATATATCGATTGATCGATTCCACGTTCCTGCCTATTTTCAATGCTTTATGGGGATCAAGCAGGATGAGGGAAGATAAGAATGGGCATGGTCCCGCTATTTGTCAGTCCGTTGCTGTGGTTCCGATTGATCAATCCGACATAGGCCTACTCCATAAACAAAATATGACCCAAATACTGTATTTGTTTGGTAACTATCTTATAGCGGCGTCTCGTTTTGTTGTACAAAAAGCAATTTCTCAAGATTGTCTGAAGAGTGTGTGTGTGTGTGTGTGTGTGTGGGAGGGGGGGGGGGCGCATCGACTCCGCAAACAATTTACGAGCAAAACAAATATCCCGAGGTCCTCAGACACTGAAATATACAATATTGGTCAATATTGTCTGTCGATAGCTCGAGGGGTACGGACTATGGGTACAGAGGTAAAGATAACAACTAAATTCTTCATACCATTACCAAGTTTTGTATTTATTTTAAAGTACGTGAAAAATTGATTTGTCCAGATTAATGTTTCTTGAGAATGTGGCATACTAAAGCTTACATCTACAAGTATTCAACAAAGGCCCCAATTCTTCCATTCAACCCTTTATTCTTGAGTTATGAAACAACACAAAAAACATCAAACTTACAAGGGGTATGAATAATTTAGTTGTTAAATGTATATAAATAAACGCCCTTCTGGTTCTCTGCATACGATATTTTAGTATCTCTAAATATGAGAAAAGTGAGAAGCAATAATAATTAATATACATTAACAAAGAAGATCGACATGAAATAATGACCATTCATCATGATTTATCATCTCTATAATTATGACGAACGATTATACCAATCTTCTAACTATTCTTTTCAAGTATAAAACTATTGATTCCTATGGCACATAGTCTATCATTAGACCTAGTCAATATCAGTGCTGTTGCTGGGATAAGAAATAGATCAATATCTTGTATTCCTCGAGAAGTGTGCTGGTCTAAGCTTAAAATGAACGAGAGACCGAAATAGAGATAGAAAGAAAAAGAGGGGGGAGGGGCACAACGTGGAAAGAATATTATAAGCCCACTCTCACTTTCTCTCATCAATCGATGAGCTCAAACTTCAATACCACTCTTTGACGTGGCAAGGGACACCGACTAGGGCACCCCTAGACACACGCACGCACACGCACGCACACGCACGCACACAAACACACTAACGATGTTTGCATACTCTTGATCCCATTTATCTGATTCTTTGAAAACACTCTTTCAATTGCTTTCTCTTTATTTTATATAATATTATTGCTCCTTTCTTTTCAACAAGTTTCCTGAAATTTGTATGCTGTTGAATATATATACATTTTATCAAGACGTTGGAATTCACATTTCCCAATTTTCCTCATAACTCTGATGAGTGCAAGACGAAAAGCCTCCGTTTGTGAAGAGCTATTCTTCATTATAAAATTGTCTTTTGATTACGTTGTCATAGTTGTATGTGTCATTCTTTCAAGTTTAAAATGTATACACAAATATGCCTACATACAATCTTTTTGTTATCATCACAATTATCAACCTCTACAAGACAACACTTGATATCTTTAAAATTGTTATTGTCTAAACTTGGTTTTGTGAATAGGTGAATAACCATATATTTCAGTATAAAATAGGGATAAAAAGTTGCCCCTGTCGCATAATAATAAGGGTATCAAGAGTTTAAAACTTTTCTTCTCTCACGATTTTCGTTTTCCCCTCCCTTTTCTTACCAATGTAGGCTAAGTCCTTCGGTTCTTCTGTACCTCCTGTCAGTCGTCCCTGGTCTATGGCTCCTGCAGTTTGATCTCTACAACACACGCATAGCTTACAGAAATTCACAGGGATGGGAAGAATGCTCTGCGGAGACCGTCTACAATTCATCAGCACTTGATACAGTACAAGGGGTAAGTCCTATATCTGTTTATGATTGTCCGTTGCACACAAAGGCGTCATTAATAAGCCTGACGTAGGACGGCGTCAGTAGGGACTTTTAGATTTGCACGTCGACGTAGTGGACTGCAACGTGTGCCATTCTTTCAAGGCACTGGTCCGTACCAGGCAGTGCCTTAAAAGGACGTCACATTACCTTAAAAGGATGTCACCGTGGCAGTCCACGTTCTCGTCGTGTAAAATCTAAAAGTCCCTAGTGACTAGTGACGTCTGCTTATACAAACCAGGGAGCTCTCCTCCCTGTACAAACTGATTAAAGCTAAAATTCTTTAAATTACTGGTGTATGGGCCAGTTATACGCCACATACTTCCTTCACTGATGTTTCGTGTGCAACGGGCATCAAGAATATATATATATCTTTCATTCAAAATAGTTCCATTGTGACGCAGAGCAGTCTCTTCTGCAGCCAAGTCTTGACAATTAACGTAAACATTGCACAGTGATGTATGATCTGCAGGTTCCGAATTTGAACCTTACTGTTTGCTTTTCCACTTATGTTTATATAGTCTTTCTGACTTTGATTTTTTTCTCATCTGGCTTGTGTCTTTTTCCAGGTCTCCATCCCCTTGGAATTCTCATCAAATGAATGGGAGCTCATCCTGCAGCAGACCCTCCTGTTACTGCTAATCCTCGGCCGATGGCTTCTCCCGAAGGGCGACATCACACGTGACCAACTCTCCCAGCTTCTCCTGGTCTACATTGGTATGGCTGCTGACATCTTGGAGTTCAACCTCGAAAGCTTGAAGGACGAGAAAGTCTTCTGCGACGTCATCCTCATCATCTTCATCCTGGGGATTTGGAGTTGGAGCTTGTTGCAGTTCAGTTTGGTGCTGACGTCGGTGGCCGGGAAGCGGCGTCGGGCCGTCCTGCAGGATGGGAGCAACAGCTGCTCCGAAGAATGCTGCACCTGCTGTTCCTGCTGCCGGAACGAGATGTGGTCCATGATGGTCACCCTGATCATGCAAGACGGTCCGTTTCTGGGCATGCGGCTCTACCTGATGATAAAAGTAAAGATCTTCAGTATCATGATGGTCTTCTTCACCTGTAAAAACATTCTTGTCATCCTGCTCCAATTGTACCGTATGCTTATCCTCTGTGGTCAGAACAAAGTAGAGCCTGAAGAAAAAGAGGAAGAGGAACCGAAACAGAACGGAGACAAGAACAATGTCGGCCCACCTGATGCTTTCGTAGTCGTAGAAAGTACTTGATAAGCTGGACAGCCTAGATAATTATCATTTGTTTAATACCAACACAACATAGACTGCTTATACTAAGACAGTTTTATGCTAGTTCGAAGCTGTTGTTCCAGAATGGTATAATTGAGTCGTCAGGTTTTCTGATGACAGTCGAGTTTTCGCATAGAAAACTTTAGGCATTTGCAAGGAGAAAGGCGGTTGGGAAAGATAAAATTGTCAAATAATGTATGTTCTTCTTCTGCAGCTCCTTTCTTTCACCAATTTTTATCAATAACTGAGTGATTTCGTTTATTTTTGCGTGTATATTTTATTACACTTTCGCTTCTTTTCATCACAAACGTGAATCTTTATTTATATATTTTTTTATGTTTATACACACAAATTAACCTGGATAAAAAAGTATTTCAGTGATTGACACACAATGAAGAGAGAGACTCAGATACTCCTGTATTTTTTTAAAATAGACTTTTCGTACGATCAAATGCTATACTCTTTGAGTTTCGAAATATGATTTTGTTCATGCATATAGTGAGATGAGTTATAAGATATGAAGATAGTTGCATATAATGTGCCTTTTAGTGTTTAATGTATTCTTACGAAAAAGGTGTTTTTCAGTACTTACGTGGAGGTTTATATGTCTTCTCCAAGACTCTTTGCCACCATGACCTACAGTAAGAAACCCACTCTCAGTGACGTTACACAAATTATAAGCATCTTTGAAAATTTAACATTCGGAATCGAGATAATTAGGTGTAATAAGCGCATAGTTATTATTTAGTTCTTTTTTTAAATAAAGAAGAAGACGTTGGGATTTGAGAGAGATTCTTATAATTGTTAGGCGTGTTTTTTTTTTGTAAATCGAATATGGCAGTGGGATTCGAGGTATTGTCACGATATATAGGCGTAAAAAGCACATGGCTATTCCTATAAAAGAGAACGTCGGAGAGAATGTTATGTCGTACTATCTAATCGTATTCTTCCTCAAACCAAATATCGCTTAACCACAAAGTATAAACAATTCACCCCCTTTCAATTTAGAAAAAAACCAACAATCCTTTCTGGTTGCCTTCTAAGTTTACTTGTATTCTATGTACTTAAGTGTGTGATTACTCGTGTAAATACTGATTTTTGTTTTTAATGTCTACGGCCGAAATGTGGAGAAAGACTCTTTAATGTAAAAATATGAGAAATTTATATCTGTACTAAAGGTATGTGTTGATTTATGTCTTGTACCTGTGTCGTCTTGCCATGTGCTTGTTTCAATTATTCATTAAAAAAAAAAAATCTTTCAAGATTCAGGTCACATCAATCGCGATGGTGGTTATGATTCGCATCCTAGGAAGGTCTTTATTAATTACTAGTGGAATGAAACATAATTCGTGCTAATTTATGCCTAATCTGAGCACTTCAGTATTGCCACTAACACCAGTTTTTACATTGTATTTAAATCATGGTATTGCTTGCTTTCTGTACCAACAATATGTTATTGTCACCTTGATTCACTCAAACAGAACATGTTTGTAAATATACTGCATTTTATGTATTAAATATTCATCATATTTGTAAGTTGTGGACGTCTTTATCTTGATAATGAGTTATGTGAAGGGTAATGGAAATGTATTAATACATTGAATCATTACATATTCACTTATGCCATGGTACATTTTACATAAAATATATCGAATGGTCACAGATATTCAAGATAGTCAAGGAAAGAGAGGGAGGGAGAGAGAGAAAGAAAGAGAGAGAGAGAGAGAGAGCTTTTGAAGATATATATATAATGTTTGAGAAAGAGTAATAAAGAGGGGAGACAGGGAGAGTCGGTTGATTAAGATATGATATGGAAAGAGGAGAGGAAATGAAGAGAACGAATAAATAGAAGAGAAACACAGACATAGAATATTAAGAAAGACAGAGAGACAGAGGGGGAGGGAGGGGAGCGGGGGCATTAATTAAACATCTTGAAAACACTTCACTGTTTAGCAAGGACCACACTATATATTCCATTAAAAAAATAGAGAAATACATGCAATTCAGCAGTACATTCATAATACTAGACGCGTCTTGATACGTATGGTATATACGAGATACTTATCAAAAAATTGAGATCTTCCAAATCACCTTCCAAACATTCATACTTTCTACATCCCTTGGTTGAAACCCTGAACATCATTGATACATCATAAATAGAAGGGGAAAATGATAAACATGCCCCGGTGGCGTATCCAGACTTCGGACCCATATCAGTTACCACATACAGCCCCATTATCCTCTTGTCATAAGTTTGCAAGAACAGTATCATAACCCACTATGTTGACATCACTTTCGTGCATGCGAGGTCACATGATGACCGAGCAATAAATCTTTGACAATAAGTCAATATAATATTCTAGAAGAAAATCTTATAATCAATGATATACAGATGATTTCGTAACTCTATGAAAATTTGGGCGCCCTTTTTCTTGGTCAGATCGATATCTGTCGGTGGGGGAACTGCCCCTTACCCCTCCTTCAAATACGCTAGTTAATTTATCAATTTAATAATTGTAAACTATAATGATGACTACTTTGTCGCTTTCTGGTTCCTATGTAATATCAGACATAGAGGGATGTTAATTTTTTTTTAAATGATATATAGGCTGACAATAGAGTTATATATTTAAAACTGTATCCCTATGAGACTGATACATGACTTGTGTATAATTATGTATGGAAACACAACGCATTCGCTACCACGACATAGCCACGTAATAATACACATATATGACAACTGTGCTGATCAATCTACATGTCCGATTAAAACAAAAAATGTAGAACGGGATATATCATTTTGAGATTGTAAGGCAGATGGGGGGAAAAGAAATGAGAAGCCGAGAATGCATGTATGCTAATGTAATTCGCAATACAGCGCTCTGGCTAAAGCTGTTGGATTAATAATTTCACGAAAAAGCAGCACTTTAAATGATGAATGTATGAATCAGTGTATTGATGCTGTCATGCTGATTATATGGATTTCAAACCCAAACACATGTAGACATATACTTCGTTTTCCCATTTAATGAAATATCAATAACTATAGCCTACTTATTCTGCAGGATTGGAAGGAAATTAATAGCAAAATAAATAGTAAAATATATTGTTTAAACAAGTTTTGAGATAAACATAATTCTGAAATTATCTGGAAGAATTTTTCAGAAAGATACAATCGAATTTTAATTCATGAATGTGAATAACTAACATACACTTAACAAAAAGGTGGCTGGAGAATGAGCTCGAAATCATACGTTGCCTTGTGCAAAAAATGGGTAGACGTCATCACCTAATGACAGCATCATTCTCAAAGCCGAACAATGTTTACAAAACGGACCTTGCTAGATAATAATTTTACGATGATGTTGGCTTGCTTCCAGAATGATTATGCTGCCACGTTGCTTGTTTTCATTCCCAGTGTGTGATGTTATTTTCAGTTATACCCTGGTGTTAATTTGATGAAAGTTTCAAAGACAAAACGAGCAGACGGTACAAACTGGGGAAAAATCTTTCCTTCATACGATATTCGCCATCCTTTATTAAAATAATCCGTCTTCTCTCTATTTCATTCATTACATTTATTCAATTATTCATTAGCACCATACAAACAATGCCCGGTTTTGTTCTGATGAGTCAATATAATATTCCTTTCATTTATTTGCTGTCTATTATGTTGTAATAAAAAATGTTCTCAAGAAATTTTGAAGAAAAAAATCAATTCCATTTACCAGAACAATGATATTAATCTTCTGTTTATATGATTTCACATACCGAACCAAACAAAGCCAAACATTTACTATCCATTGCGCCATCACTGAAGTTATGATTGTTCAGGAGCGCATGAGTTCATACTATTACCCCCTGCTTTATTGTGGCCTCTCATTCAGTCGCAGAACTCCACCCTCTCGCACTCATTTATACTTCACCTGGGTCGTGAGTGGCAAATGTAGATTCATAGCTTGCCAACTAATGTTAATGTTGTGGCAGGGATTCGACCCTCGTAAAGTTAAAATCCATAGACCTGTGGCTTGTCAATATTATACCATATGGCACTTCTCCTCTATCATGTCAGCTCTATCATGTCTATGCAATTAATGAGTACGCGACTGTCATAGTCATGTTAGTCGTTATCAGCGCATAGTATGATAACGAATGAAATGATATCGGGAAGTAGCAGGTACTCATGTCGAGAGAGGAAACTCCATAAGCAAAGGGACAGGGTTCGAATCTCATCGTCATCTTTGGAAGCTAGGTGCAAGAACCAGCACTAAACCCTGCTGATCGAGCTTTTCATTTCATATTCTAATGCGAGCACTATGATTCATTGCGTTACCATAGATTAATTAAAATGAGATGCCGTCCAGCGTACAGCACAGAAGACCGACACTAGAGGACGATGGCACACGGGACTGACAGGCCTTGTGGGTCTTCCGACATCCGTCTCGACCAATGGCAATGGCGGTCTTGTGGGCTGTCGGTCTACTTGATGTCCCGAAAAGGAAAAGCGAATGTGGCCCATCTCTTGTGCTTTAATACTTCTGTTTTATATATTAGGAACCCTGACTATTATAAAGCCATGTAGTGGTCAATTAAGAATAAAAGTTGGAGTTTATGTTGTCAAAGAAAGGGCACGATATTGTAAATCGAATATAAATGAAATAATTAAACCATTATAATGAAAAATCAAATTTCTAGGCCGAAATAGATCGAAAAGACATTACTTTGGACAGCCAGACAATCGGGCAGTACCTCCAAATTTTCGAAAAAGCTAGCAAACAATATTTGGAACAAATTTGCACCATCTTTATTCATGAACATTGGTCATCATATTAACAAAATTGTACCGCCCCATTCCGGTTCAGCAACACGTCTCTGGCGCACGTGCAATAATTGTATCATCCATATCTGAATGTATAGATATCGACAGTAAATATATCCATACTAGGAACGTCTATGCCAACAATGTCCAATTTACTCCCTCCCCTCTCTCTCTCTCTCTCTCTCTCTCTCTCAGTCTCTCTCTCTCTCTCTCTCTCTCCTTATGACAAAGTATACAGAAATGTACACAAGGAAAAAAAAATATAGATCCTCAAACAACACCCTCCTGGTCTTGCAATTAACGAATATTAGATAGAAAAACAAACGATTCTCATTAATATTAAGGTAATTCCCCTATATCAAAGTATTTTGTCATTCTCTTTAAAAATGCACTTCACATATTTTTGAGAATCTTTCTACAGCGAAACAAAAGGGATAGACAGATTCTTTTTTCACGGCATATCTTTCTCATTACTTGCATTGTGAAAATTGTTCCAGGGTAGTATCCGATATGATAAAAAAAAAGTTTGAGAAAAGAATAAAGCATGATGAAAATGTGTGCTCAACTTGAACTTGGAAATAGTTATCTCCAGGGCAGTATCTATAAGATACAAGAATAAAAGTGAAGCATGATCCAAAAGCATACTCATTTTGTAAGTTGAAAATGGCTCCCTCTCCAGGGCAGTATTAAGTAAAATAAAGAAAACTAAAGCACGGTGAAGGTCAATGCTCAGGTTGAACTTTCGAACTTGAAAAATGCTGACGAAGTAAAAGCTTTTCTTTTCGTCTTCTTTGATCAAAATAAAGTCATACTTAAAATATTGACGATGTTATTATTTGCACATTGGATGATAAGAAATAACTCAGATGTGTTGAATCCCATCACCATGTCTTACAATGCTCAACATGATAAATACTGGGTGGATTTAGTGGTTTTTAGATTCTTCTGCTTGACGCTCATCGAATCTAGGTAAGACGATTTGTACAGCATCTTCGTTGGTAAGATTCTTCATCTCATGTTTCTCTTAGGATTTCATTTCATCCAAACTGCATTATACTAGGTTTAAAGACATAATTGGCACTCTTGATTACATCTGCCATTCCACAACACATTTTGCTACTAGTTTTTAACGATTTAGCCTGAAAAGAGCGTTGTAGAATGACAAATGTAATGCACAATCACACAATTGCCATTTTACCTTGGAATTCATCGTTTTTCAAATGTATGCATATTTCAATTCAATTCAATTACATTCAATTTTATTTATTTATTTTTATTTTCTTTAAATTTATTTCACTGCATTTTCTTCAGTTCTATATTATTATTCTACATTAATATGCTGTATCTAATTTAATTGCTCATTTTTTCCATGGCATTCCACTCCATTTTATTCTGCAATGTCTAATTCTATTCCATGTTAAATTGTTACAAATCCTTCATCATAACATTTCATTACGTTTCATTTCATTTCATTCGATTATAGAATCCCTATTTTTTTCCATTCCATTTCATTTTACTTCAGTCCATATTATTTCAGTAAAGGCTCTTCTATCCATTAAAAAAAAAAATCTTCATTAAAATAATGCTATTACATCTCATTCCATCTATTACCATTCTGCAGTATTTTATTCCATTAAATCATTCTCTTTCATTCTATTTCATTCCAGATCTTCCATTGTACTCCAATACTAACAACTGCATTATATTATATTCCATTACATCCCATTCTTATATGATTACGAACTTTTCCTTTGGCATTTCATTCCAATCTACTTCCTTTAATTTGTTTATGGATCGTCTATTTATTTTTCAGTAATACACATTCTATTACATTTCATGTGATTTCCCTCTCATCTGTTTTATTCTCCTCCATCCCAGATCATTTTCCTTACTTTCACTCATTATATTCCATTACATGATAATAATATTAATGATAATGATAATAATAATAATGAACATAATAATAATAATATCTTGTTTACCCAGGGTAGCCTCATCAGTATTACTACTGTTCTCTTTGAGGGCCCTGTAATCATAATTATAATTACCCCGGTTTTTATTAATTATAATTTCCAAAAAAATTGAATTCCATTTCAAACCAATTCATGTAATTTTGCTTTACCCATTTCTTTGCCGCGCTAGATTGCATTCCACCCTGATCCATTTCTATTATTTCAGACTATTTGATTTCATTATATTTGTGTGATTGTTCCATTTCAAATAATTATTAACATCAAATTTCCATTCAATAAGTCCGCTTTTTTATTTCCATTCTAACTTGCTTGCATCCCAATTCGTTCCATTTCATTTCATATCATTATATGAAGCTATATTGCAATATATAACTGACTAACTGAAACTGAAATTAAAACTATTTATATAATAAAACATACTTTTAACAATTCACTCCCAACTCGATCGGAAAGACTTTCGAAAATCAGCTCAAGGGAAATTTAAATCAGCTACTGGTATTCCCATGCCAATCATGTTCGGATTACGTTTTACGTTTCCACATTTCGTAAGGTGATGGATAAGGCTATTGAAATTGCCTTGAGTTGATTTTTCGAAAGCCTTTGCAATCATTTTCTTTGCTTCCTAATTCAATCCAATTAACGTCATTTTATTATATTACGTTATAATCCCATATTCATATACCAGATATACAATTCTTCCCCCAATTTCAACTAGATAAACGATTTTTTTTCATGATGAAGTGCTTCATCTTCCTTGCTCTTGTTGCCGTGGCAGCGAACGCCGCCTTTGCTCCAGTCCACATCCCAAAGAGGGACCGTATTCAAGGTCGCTATATCGTAGTTCTTCAGGTAAGAAATGCTTCACTTTTTACTTGTTAACCCTAACCATAACCCTTCTTCCCGTTTTCATTAAGTTTAGTGTGAATTTTTTTTTTTTTATTTGTTGTATAATTTTGTGTACTTGTATATGTATTGGGTGCTCCGTTTTATCAAGTCTTGGCTTTTAGGGGCATCTTAACCATTTATTTTGTATTCCTATTTGTGCTTTGTATATTGTATATTGGATTTTTGTAGACGGTTGAATAAAGTGAACTTGAACTTGAAGTGAACTACATGCATGTGGTGTCACTGGTGTGATACCCTAGTCCCACCGCCAAACCGACTCGAAGCCGATCGCTGATCGACAGAATCTTCTCCGCCATTCTGTGTAATGCACGTTCATGTTCGTTCAATATCGGTCTCGTTGGTGTGACTATGTTAGCAGTGAGACTGTGACTGCATTCGTGTGTTGTTGCCGACTATAATTATACAGAGCGACAATAAATCACCAGAAGGCATACTTTTGTTTAACCAGTTTTTGTGATGTTGATAGTATGTTTTATGTTGTATATAGGATGGTGTGAACACTGACTCGGTCATCGACCGTTTCAACAGGGATGTCACTGTCGAGGCCAACGTCAAGACGATCTTCGAAGCCGTGTTGAATGGATTCGTGGTCGAGGCCGACAAAGACGGAATCGCTCTGGACCTGGTAAGACCGTCAAATTAGAAAGAAAAAAATTACTATTGCACTCAGGCCTAAAAATGTATCTGTATATATCTACCTTCCGTTAATGAAGGGGACTATTATATAGAAAGTTAAGAGCTGAGTGACTTTTAATATAAATTATGTTGAAATGAATGGATAGATGAATTGATAAGTAAATTTGAAAACAAATAAATACATAAAAGAATGCATAAATAGTTAAATAAATTTATTAATATATAGTTATATAAATATATAAATACAAAATAAGTAAATAGATAAATGAATACCGGTAAAGGTATAAATGAATAAATAAATAAAGGAATAAATGAATAAATAAATAAATAAACAACAAATTGATAAATAACGAAAGAAATAAGATACCTTGCTGGGCGTTACTTTGACTTAATACTTTTTAGGTTGAAAGCCTGTTCCATAATGATACCACATTAAGCCCCAAAGGGTTGGACGCCCCTTCTACAGCGATTAAGCTCTGGAATTTTTTTCAAAGAGATCAAGTAAACATTATAGGGGCAGCCCGGGCAGGGAGGCATAACATGCAGCGAGGAGGCTGTAGAAAGTCCTGAAAGTGCTCTCGTGAATTAAAACTGGGTTTCAAAGGGCGATTGACAAAAAGGCTTTTGGACGTGTATTCGGTGTGTTTTTCGAAAGTCTTTGCGACTTCTCACTCACAATTCTAGCTCCAAATGCTGCCTGGAGTCAAATACATCGAGGAGGATTCGGTGGTGAGGGCAGCGGGTGGACAGGTGGAACCCACCAATTCTTGGGGCCAAGACCGAATCGATCAGAGAGACGTCCAAGGTGATTCTAGGATGATCCTCGAGGGTAAGTTCTGTTGTAGTTAACCCATTGACTTCAATTCTTTCAGTCCCATAGACCTAATATAGGAGCCACTCGGTTCCTCTAGGTAATGGGTTAAGAATTCTGCCTAACAACCCCATTATAGGCGTATAGCTATGTTGGCATCGAGTGGCCAGAAGAACTATGATATATAAATCAACTTCTAAAGCACCTTTGAAGTGCATACAGACATTGTGTCGTAGTATGATTATCATATCGGTCTATTTTTATTAATATCATACTACTACTACTATCATTGATGTTGTTATTATAATAATAATAATATAATAATAATAAATTTATATCGCGCAGCTTTTATACAAAATATATTAAGCTGCGCTGGTTCAGAGCTCATTTTTACTAAATTCTACAAAATAGAATCTCTCAATTGAACAAATATGTTTTTAATTTGAATTTGAAGACATTGAGAGATGGAGTGCTTCGTATTTCTATTGGCAAGCTATTCCCTAGTTTGGGGCTGCAATAGCAAAAGCGCGGTCCCCGAGAGTTACTTTAGTTTTGCCATGGGGAATCTGAAACAATAATTTATCTGTGGAACTGCGCAGGCTACGACTGTGTGACTGGACTTTGAGTTGAAGTAATTCTGTTATGTATAGGAGCTTGACCACTCAATGATTTATAAACAATTAACAACATTTTGAATGAAATTCTTTGACGGACTGGCAACCAGTGGAGCTCTCTCAGAAGAGGTGCGGTGGAGGTGAATTTTGACCGACGATAGACAAGTCTTGCACATGCATTTTGGACTCTTTGTAACATAGCTATCAGAGAATCAGGCATTCCAAACAGCAACCCATTACAATAATCAAGTTTACTTGTGATAAGAGCATGTACAACCAATAGGGTAATAATTTTCAAAGCTCTTTGGAAGCGCATGGGGACCTTATATCATAATGTGTTATGCGCTATACAAGAACGGATTATTATTATGTCATCCTACAGGTTATGGAAACGAGACCCACATTTACATCATTGACTCTGGAATCATCCCAGACCATCCCGATTTCAGTGGCCGCGCTTATAATGCCAAAGATGTAATCGGTGGTGATGTAAGTACATGGTTTTTTTCTTCCTCTTGCATTTCTTGTTTTGTTATATCTCATTGCACTGTTGTGTTATACTCTGTTCTTTTATTTTGAAAGCAAAAGAGAAATCACTCATGCTGTTTCCAGGGCCTCGCGATAATTTATTAAATATATTATGTGCTGTTATGTATTTTTTTACAGTCCATAATCGAAGAAATAGTCCAGAATGGAAACATTTCTTGTTTGTAAGGCAATTTTTATAATCATCATCGTCATCATTATTTTAAATTGAAGTTGAAAGTCATTTCTATTTCCCTCTCATTGACAATTATAAGTGAGGTTAAAAAATAAACAAATAGAACAGTGCAGTGAATAAACTCAAAGTGCAAAAGGAGGCGAAAACCTGTCAAGCAAATGCTTTTGTTGGGAAAGCCCATTACACACAAGTTACTGTAAAACTGAGAAGAGAGTTAGACATTGGAGGATAAATTCATTTGAATTACATGTAAATAAGTACATTTGCGTATATTGTTTCGAGCCTTCTATATACAGAGAGATTTTGTTACGATGACACCAACATAGATTAAAGATATGAGCGTACTAGAATATTAATGATAATAAGCAGCATAATGTCGTAATGTATCTCACCTAAACACCGGTTAAGAAGTTACTGCCCCGAGGAGTATACAATCTTATATAATAAATGAAATTATTCGTAATTACATAAACAAAAGACCTTCTGCAGGAAGGTAACAGCGTACAAGGCATTATTCTTATTATCATTCATTATATATATATATATATATATAGGCGTGAAGAAAATGGTCTAGGAACGTGAGACGTAGCTGTACTTTACAATTTCATTACAAGCTTTCGGCTTGTGAGGCCTTCTTCAGGTTCTGAAGTGCAAACACATACAGAAACAAATAAATTGTATGAACAAATATACATGGCATACAAACTTAATATCACTCAATCATAGTCAAGCATCATGAACATAGCACAAATTAGTACGAGAAATACTTCGGAATAAACTTAAAAATGATTATGCAATTTCAAAGTGTTTTACCTTGCTTGTGGGTTGGGCTGCGGTGCTGTGTGTGTGTTTATTCAGTTGATGTGATATAATATGTGTACGTGTAATAAGGGATATATATATATATATATATATAGAGAGAGAGAGAGAGAGAGAGAGATACACAGAGAGAGATTCATTTATTTATTTAATCCACTGAATTTAACATCACAGAAACTGCCAGATATGAAACTGATTTGCCTCAATTGAAATTGAGGGATGCTGGCATTTTGGAGAACTAACGAAATATCCTTATTTTCTGAGGCTTTGTTCTTTTCTTATCACCCATGCAGTAGCCTTATTTTTGCACAGTATATTTTTTTCTCATATTGTTTCTCCCTTGTCAGGGCCTTGACTGCAACGGACATGGTATGCATATTGCCGGAATCGCCGCAAGTGAGACGTACGGCATTGCTAACAGAGCTAGAGTCTATGGCGTTCGTGCCCTCGACTGCGATGGTCTGGGGGGCATTTCATCAACATTTGTCCACCGACAACTGTCGGCGCCGACTAAATTTGACCAATCAGAGGCCTGGAAAATAGTCGGTGACAATAAAATTGTCGGTGAAAATGATATTAGTCGGTGAAAACCACCGACTAATTGTTTCATGAAACGCCCCCCAGGGCTCTATGGCTGGTGTTATCAATGGTGAGTGCTTCGAGAAAGTTACATCAAGCCAAGACTTAGTGCGAGCTCTCTCTGGTTTTCTTGTTGATCCTGCAACTAATCAAGGAGTCATTGGAATCAGCTTTAGAGATATAGAAATATAGCGACAGGAAGAGAGAGAGAGAGAGAGAGGGGGAGAATAGAGTGAAAGAGAGAGGGAAGAGAGGGGAGAGATGGAAAGCGGCGAAAGGAGAGAATGTTGAAGGGGAACATTTTCGCGTCGGCCGAAAATTCGCTCAGTGGGGAGGGGTAGTGAGCATTTTTTTTTTTTTGCACCCGAAAATTGGAAAATCGCGCTAGCCGAAAATTAGCTCTGATTTTCAGACCCTTGTACCGAATTGTGCTGCGCAAAGATTCAATCAGTTTAATTTTGGCCATTACAAGAAGTGGGTTATTGATGTAGACAAATGCTCATGTACCCTTTACAGCTCATTTTATGTATGTTATTACCAAATTTAAAAAAGGAGTCAGACAGTCAGTCACTCAATAGTGCCTGACAGTGACGTGAAACTGCTAACGTTTAAATTTCACAGATAGAACATACGTGACATATTCAGTAATTCCTGCAAAGTTCTACAGAATTTGATGTTGGCTGCACATGGGACTTAGTACCTTTAAATCCGACAGTTTTCATAAAAAGCATGAAAAGTTCTACTTCACAATACTTCACTTAATATAAGATATAATTATATACATGAATGTGCGGGGTGCGTGTGTGTGTGGGGTGGGCGGGTGGTGGTTGAGCAATGATTTTATCCTGGGTGAATGCGTGATTACATATTTTCTTTAGTTTAGACAAAATAAAATTTATGAATATGACTTTTTGTAAAGAACAAAATTAATGTAGGAGGACCTCAAAATGGAAGATATGTCACAGAATAACTGATGTGTTGCCAAATATGTTTGATCCATTTTGACTTCAGTAATCCATAACTGTCTTATTTTTCACCTGGATTTTGCTCAAACTTTTACTGATCTAATTATCCGATTTCTCTATTTAAATTTTTTAAAAAAATTATATCAGGGTGGACTTTCCTTTTTATTTTCAATGTTTTGGCGACTTATAGTCTATAGTATAGCTCGGCAGCTAAGATTGTTTCTATACATTCCATCATAATTCAGGCTCTCACAGTCGCTTCATCCGATGTTGATGACAGGCGATCATTTTTCTCTAACTGGGGAGATTGCGTGGATGTGTTTGCCCCTGGCACCACTATCACCAGTCTAAGCTTGGAGGGAGAACCGACTACTTTGTCTGGAACCAGCATGGCCTGCGCCCATGCTATAGGTAAACTACTTCTGTATTTTTTAATGATTCATACCGTCTTATTTAATGTTGAAGCATGAAGTCTGAAGGTTTTTTTTGTAGCCACATGTACATCAAACCATAGTCTCATACACGTTCATAAATCTATTAAAGAACAAAACAGATAAACGTTTTGAATAATTTCGCAATGGCTGATCAGGGATTCTGTGCACGGCGCGGGAAGGCAAAATTCTGAAAATTCTTTGACAAGCAAACAAGCAGTCAAATAAATAAACAAATAATTAAAATTTAAAAAAAGAGATCGAGGCAGGCCTATCATATTTTTCGGGTGCCATATGGAGTCAACTTTGATGCGGAAGTGTACACTGTCATGGGGCCACTAGTTATACTTTCTATACCTGATTGTGTGCTGAAAAAATTGCCGCAATGGGTTTTGCCAGGGCACTGCATTGCATCCTTCCCCACCCCTACCTACTAATACCCCTGGTTTTCTGCTGTAAGCCAATGAAACAGGTTTCACAGTTTAAATCACACTTTTACTAATCACAGAAAGTTTCGACTCGGGAACTGTGCCTGAAATTGTGTTCTCTTTTTTTATCGTGTGTATTTCAGGTGTTGCTTCAGCAATCATGGAAAATCAGCATAGCCATGTAGGAGTCATTGAGAAAATAAAGGGAAACGCGTCTATGGGCAAGATTTCTGACCCGAAAGGATCCCCCAACCGCCTGGTTTATGCTGGCCAGGAGTAAAGTTTTTTGTGACAGACGTTTGAACCTCGTGATCAGTACAGAATTACCATGACAACCATGTTCCATATTCAATTCCGTCTTACGGTATACGAAATAAATGAGGGGAGTGGGTGAAAAGCATTAAAAGATTAGGGATACATTATGTAGCTCACAATGAAAAATACATAAAATTTCCTTAAAATGCTTCTCAATTTTCTAAGGTATATAGTTTATATATAGTATATATCTTATTACTCTATTTGTGTGAAGTTACATCAATTTCATGAAACCGAAAGAAGAGAATTGCAGAACTTTGCCTACCAGACCTAGGAATGATTCCTTATGAATTGTCTTACTAGAAACTGAATTGCAACAATGACCATTACCAACAGTGTTATGAACTCCCAGACATATAGAAGAATTGGTTAATAGTTTTAGTTCATAGTTTTGTTTCTAATATTTGATTTATATATATATGGTGTCATTTCCATGGTTCCCAGAATTCACTGCCAAAAAAACATACTAGTGTCACAGTAAAATCAAAAAGTGGAACTGGAACAATACAAGTGTGGGCCAGGTGTAACACAAGGACTTTATCCACAGTGAGAGAATCACATGACACTCTGAGTTTACAACAATACGACTTCATAGTTTGAACTGTTGGGCTTTAAAGGGGAGGGCGTACCCAGCCTCCATCCTATGCTGTATACGCCCCTGATGTATTTTTTGTTTCAGTAAAGGGATAAAACTGGTTGGTAAACTCATTGCTTTTTGAAATTGATAGAAGGTTCAAATGCTGCTGGTCGGGTTTTTTCCGACTCGTTTAATTTTCAGAGTGTGGGTTGGACAAATGCTCAGAAAGACATCTTAAATTTTTTAATAATTATGTATAAGTATGAATTTTAAAGATGAATACTATGTTCCTCAAAACTAGTTGAGAAGTGTGTCGAAATTCTGCAATCAATGTTTTCTGTTGCCCCCACCCCCTCCCTACTCTCCTGAAACCCTTTCAAAAAGCAACAATAATAAAAAATATAATTGAGCATGCACAATCAATGCCATGTATCACTTTGTTTTATTTTCCTCGTGTTGTTTACGCGCATGATGCAGAGAAGGGGAATAACGGAGAGAGATAGAGAGGGGGAGAGTGATTGAGAGAGGAGAGAGAGAGAGAAAAAAAGAGAGAGGGGGAAAAGAGAGAGGGAGAGGTGGAGGGAAGAGAGGAAGAGGCACAATTTAGAGTGTGAGGGAGATGGAGAAAAACTAGACTACCGATTGAATCATCAAAACAAACGGGTCAATATGAGAGTTTAGAGGTAGTGTGTCCCTTTTGCAGCCAACATCAAATTCTGTAGAACTTTGCAGGAATTATGGATATGACTTGTTACGTATGTCCTATCTGTGAAATTCAAACGTTAGCAGTGTCCTAGTATTCAAATTATGCAAGGAACAAGGAAACCCGTTTACTTTCTAGACTTCACTGTCAGACACTATTGAGTGACTGACTGACTTATTTTTTTCTTTGGTAATAACATACATAAAATGAGCTGTAACAGGTACATACATGAGCCTTTGTCTACATCAATAACCCAATAATTCTTGTAATGGCCAAAATTAAACTGATTGAATCTTTGCGCAGCACAAAATGTACGACCATTCGGTACAAGGGTCTGAAAATCAGACTATTTAATTAATCGAGCGCGCTCGCTAAATTCGATTCGACAACTAACGGTCGTTGTTTTCCCACTAAAAAGACATTTTCAAGCCCTTTTGTTTTGAGGGAAGTTTTAAATTAGTATTATCTTTCAGATGCCGTTGGAATTTAGCCTTTTCATTTTTATTGGCCTGCAAATGGGACATAGTACCTTTAAGCGGGCTGGATAAAACGCTCAATTAAATCGTGCCTTCAGATGCCAGAGTATAGGCCTTTATGCCGTTAGGAGCTTGTACAAGACATAAACAACTTAACAAAAATAATAAAGGCGCCACAAACATGACAGAACTCGAGATTTTGCATGTAAGTTAGGTCAAATGGAATATCTAGCATGTTTTGAAGCTAAATAAAATACAATCAGTCAAACTTGCCTTTTCAAAAGAAACAAAAAACAAAACAAAAGGGGTTCCTCAAACTTCAACTCATTAGGGAGATTTGCCTAAAGACTAAAGGATAACTATCAACAGATATTTCTATCGGAGGTAACACACCTACCCTACAGTAATTGTCGACAAATTTGATCCCCAAAATTTTCTGTAGAATCTTATTGTATGTGCTATTTCCCTTATTTTTGAGGTGCTGAACACGGATATGCCTGTTGCCATTTTTCTGAATGATATCTTTGGCCAAGCTTTGATTCCAATGCATATATGATAAAATATTAAATGCAAGGGCCAATAAAAAAAAATTGTAATGGGGATTTTTATGGATTTATCAAAAGCGTTTGATACGCTAACTCACAAATTTTTTTGCTCAAAAAACTTCAAATTTATGGAATTCGAGGGGTTGCTTTCTCGTGGTTTAAAGATTAGTTATCATTCCGGCAACAGTATGTGGTGCCTAATGGGTTTTCATCGGAATATCTTACAAATAAACGTGGAGTCCCATAAAGGATTTATATTAGGTCCTCTTCTTTTCTTGTTTTATATTAATTATATAACCAATGTATCATCCCTTTTATCTTTTATACTTTTTGCTGACGACAACACAATTTGGGGGGTAACCTCGCTAGTCGTAAAGACCGCTATTCATAAGGAAAGCTATTCATAACGTGTAACTTCCTATATGTGAAGGACCGCTATTCATAAAACGGAAAGGGGGTCACTATTCATAAAGGCACAAGGACCGTTATTCGTAAGGACCGCTATTCATAATGTGAGATAAGGGTCACTATTCATAATTTATTTTGGGGGTCACTACTCATAACGGACCGCTATTCATAATACGAAATGAGGGTCGCTATTCATAATACGAGAAGAGGGTAAATAGCGACCCTCTTCTCGTATTATGAATAGGGGGCCCTATGAATAACGACCCCGATTTTGTATTATGAATAGCGACCCTCTTTTCATATAATGTTTAGCAACCCTCTTCTTCGATTATGAATAGCGGTCCTTACGAATAGCGGTCCTTATGAATAGTGGTCCATATGAATAGCGGTCTTTATATGAATAGCGGTCTTTATATGAATAGCGGTCCTTATGAATAGCCAGCGGACCCCACATTCTTTTCTCTCACGAGAATTTGGATGCCCTTGTTCGTATACTTAATTTAGAATTACCAAAATTATCTAACTGGTTTAAAAGTAATAAAATATCTCTTAATATTAATAAAACGAGCTTCATACAGTTTAAATACATGCAACTTGATGCACATAGGCCTACCCAAGATTTTCATTATAATATTGTAATTGATAATGTAACGTAAGAAATGTACAACATTTTTAGGTATTCTTATTGATGAAAATCTTAGCCGGGAATGAACACATAGTACGACATACAATTACATGTATTAATAATAGGAGTATTGGTATACTTTATAAGACAAAAAATTATCTTCCTAAGAAGACCCCTTTTTAATGATATAACTCGCTTATCTTGCCACACATTTCATATTGTAACTTGGTGTTGGCTTTAAGTGCAAAAACAAAAATTAACCCTAGTTATTTATTGCAAAAAAGGCGCTTCGCATATGTGCTGGCTCCCATTATTTAGCCCATACAAACCCATTATTTTATGAATTCAAAACATTGACTATCTTTGATATAAACGCACAACAGAGTTTGATCCCTTTATGTTTAAATTCATGGGCCTGCTTCCTGATTCATTTAAGAATTTCTTTGTATTCAACACTATCCATTCTTACCCTACTTGGAATTCATTACACTTTTATTTGATACATCCTAAATTATTGATCCTGTATAAATCAATAAGACATAGTTGGTCCAGATCCATGGAATGCGCTCCCAGACTCAATAAAATCATGTAAAACCTTAAATTCATTTAAATTCAATACGAAGAAAGCATTTATCTCAGAGTGCATTGTTTGATCTTTTAATTCCCAGCGCTGATGACATATTCAATATTAGTTCTAGATTTCTATAAACATCCATCACTTTATTTTTTAACTCCTGTTTCATCAGTTTCATTTTGTCTTAATGTCAACATTTCTATTATTATTATAACGTGTACTTGTACGTTCCCATAAATTGTTATATTTTGTATAGGCCTATGTTGTATCATGGTTGTATTGATGAAATGTAATTTGATTTGTATGTTTTTGCAGAAGAAAATAAATTCAATTCAATTCAATTCAAATCAAATTTCAGAAAATAACATATATATTTCTATTGATAAAAATAGGGGAAATAGCACATCAAATCAAAAACACTTTATAAATGTGACGAGAAGCCGTGTACTAATAAAAAAAAAACCCTCGGCAAAGGTTCAGAAGCAAACTGACTCTGGTTGAGCGCCATCTATGGAAACATTTTGTCAATGAAATGATATAATTGAGCGCGCACGTGCAAATGTTTACAATTCCCTATCCATATATACCACCGGTGCAGTCTGTCCAGCTCCATGCAGCAGCTCGAAAACAACTAATTTTCAGGATTGTGAGTAGCCTATATGTAGACAGTTAAAGTTATGATATGGACGACTGGCATGATTATAAAATGAGAAACAATAGATTTACTCCACCCAGTTACTCTTCTGTTTTCATTTTATTAAACGTACATCTGCAAAGTCATAAAATGAGATCACGGATGATGGAGGAAAGAGAGAATAGGCCTACCATACCACTGCACTAGCTCTATAGCCATGCATAGGCTATAGCCATGCATAGGCTATACCATGTACCAGGTCAAGCCAGCGCCAGATAGCTGTGGTATGAGCCATGAGCACTGCACTAGCGCACTGCTACTGCACTGCCCTGCAGGCTGCCGCCTGCAGCCCTGGCCAGGTACAGTTGCTTGATTTTGCTTTGCCAATCATTTCCCATGCATGCCTATTTACTCTAAACTAATCGTGTTTGTCGTACATGTACATATCAGTTCATTATTGCACAGTAGACCAAGTCTGCTGACTGCAAAATACTCGACCAACATTCACTAGAAGTAGAATTCAATTATATAGTAGGCCTATAGTGTATACTATAAAATAATTACTTTAGTAGATCTAGACTAGACTAGTATGCTTGACCGGGCTGTGGCGTTAGTGAAATTAAGTCAACCTCCTAATGTTGGGAAATATTCTGTGAAAAATCAAGTGGCGCTTATTCAGAATCATGTCCCTACTTTGACCACGTAACTCCGGCATAGATCGAGAAACCCTACTAAAGTAAAACATACCCCAAATCAAGTAATATTCATCTTTTCTTCAAATAATGGCCATAATTTAAAAGTTGTAATTCTTACCTGTTTCGTGTCAATTTTCTTATCTTTTTTGGAGTATTTTTCCTAAAAACGACTTATATTTATAAAAAGTTATAAATATAATATACACTTTCTCATGGGATTCACGGCAAACTGATGCACAATACAATTGCGTATCGTATCGACGGTGGGGTGCGGGTCACGCGCGTGCGTGAAGTTAGCGACTGTAATCTCAGATCGTCATTAAACTAATCTAAGCAATTCATCATTATGGTCACTAACTTCACGAACGCGCGCTTGCACCCCACCGTCGATACGGTACGCAATTGTATTGGGCAGCAGTTTGCCGTGAATCCCGTGAGAAAGTGTATATTATATTTCTTCGTTTTTAGGAAAAATACTCCAAAAAAGTAAGAAAATTGACACGAAACAGGTAAGAAACACAAGGACTTGTAAATCATGGCCATTATTTGAAGAAAAGATGAATATTTACTTAATTTGGGGTATGTTTTAGTAGGGTATCTCTACGCCGGAGTTACAGGGTCAAAGTAGGGATAATGGGATATGATTCTGAATAAGCGCCAATCAAGGTGGTACACGTAGAGTGATAAGTTAAATTAGTCTAAATCTTCTTGGTCACTGATGACCAAATCTCCACAAAGTGGATGACTAAAGTTATAGCCCACTATTGACTTGTCTTCACACGAAAATCCATTTTTTGTGTGTGCACAATAGGGATCAAGGTTTTGGTTGTTTGGTTGTTGGTTCTACATGTATAATTATTTTTTAGAAGGGGGGGGGGGTGGGTTGGAACTATGATGTTATTTTTGTGCTAGACAATACAAGATACCGTTACATCACATCTTGGCACTCTCACAGACTCGCACTATGCTAGGTTTGGGATAGACAGAGTGCAGAAATTACCGTCTGGTATGGGTCATTCTTTTAATAAAACTGACATTTGTCAATATTCCCCATATGGAGGCGGTTAGAAGAGCCAGATGTAATCCCAGCGGAACAACCGTCGATATCAGAGACTGAAGCTTTCGGTCTAGGTTTGGGACAGACCATCAAAAATTCTGATTATCTTTCTGGTATACTAAGCAATATTTTTTGGGGGCCTGCATTTGTTCGTTCAACAAGTGAACAGGTTTAGAAGTGGACGAGGGGATAAAATTGAGTACTACTGCACTGGTCATGTAATGTTATTCTGAAAGAAACCATTTCTAAGCATAGTCCTTTCATGGGACAATGCTACTATAATATTTTTCCACATTCAATTAAAAAACGAATGATAAAGCTCTCAATTTTTTTTGCACTTTTATCAGAAACTCGACCCCTTAAGCTACTGAAATCATGGGTGACCGCCAGATGAAGATCTATTTCTGTGGGAGTATCCGCGGAGGCAGACAGGATGGTGAGCTCTACGGTAGGATCATCAAGCAACTTGAAGCATACGGGAAGGTCCTCACTGAGCATGTAGGCCACAAAGATTGTTTCACTTGTAAGTAAACATTTACTACAACTTTCACTGACATAGCACTTTCAAAGAAATTTCAGATTCCAGGAGTAAGCTCTTGTAATTTGTTGATCATTTGGATAAAAGGGAAATCGAAGGCACCATTGAATTTATCTACTGTCATAGCTCCTGTCTGGTAATAGGTACCTGAAAACTAAATTCAGTATGAATAAATCTCAGATCATGCTCTGTTCATGAAGAATTTAGAATTTCAAGAGAAGTACACAGCATTTAAGATGGACAGTGATTGTTCTGGGTGAAGGTGAACAAAATTTGGTTGCTCCCCTGAATAAATTTCAAAGCTCTAGTATTGAAAAGCTACAAAGGTTTGGTGTTTAAGAAAATAAGTTACAGCTCTATGGGCTGAGTCTTACCAAAGCAAACACCCATACGAACACTGTGCAGTACCCATAATCTTTAAATTCTCGACTTATTTTATTTATCTGTGGAGTTTTGTTGCTTTTTATTCACTTTTTTTTTCTCCATGGTCTCTCTCTTTGGCTTTTCCCAATTTGACTTTACAGTTCCAACAGGAGGTAATATATCATTTAAACTCTCCATCCATACTTTATTTATTTATAGAATTATACATTTCACGTGTCCTTTTGTGTTTGTCCTGATTGGCATCAAAGTGCATCCAGGCAAGGCAAGTCCAAGGTATTTTTATCATTTCGTGTTCTGTGCATTACCCTGTGCAACGGAAAATATAGATGAAGTAAAGATTTCAATTTGATGCAGTCATCAGGTATATTGAAGTTAGCCGGTCATCAAGTTTAGAGGGTGCTTCTTGCAATGCTCAATGACTTTGACAAGCCAGAGCCATGACAGTTACAGGGCCTTGACAAAGATATTTGGGCAAACCTGGAGCAGTCGCCCTTTACAGCACCTGCGATGCACGATGTTGCTGTAATACACATGCCAATTGCAAATTTAAAAAGCATTCAATTGTTAAGCATGTATGTGTTTGCAAATAAAAATACTAAAGTGCAGAGAGTCAAACATAAAAATGACATCATATTCATACCTTCAATTGAAGCTCACAGCTTTCAGCCACTGTTTGTGTATTTGTAACCAGCCTGGTTCGCGTGCAATACATGCACTTAATAAATACAATAACGTTTTAACAATCTGGTATTTTGCACGTACCGCTTGTCGTGCGCAATATGGAATCCTACATAGCGAAGCATTCTCCTACCACGACGCATTCACTTGAACATCTTTCGTGTAATTGGTAATGCACAGAAAAAAAAACATGGACTTGCCCAGCTTATATTTGTTTCTTTCTGGCCTCAGTTTGCATATTGTGAGTTCCTTGCACACTTCAGTATAAAGTATAAATATATATACCTTATGAAACTATACCGTTGCCCATAAAGTTGGAATAATCTGTTTCTGAACCCATTTTCATGAAATGATTATGACAATATGATTTATTCTTGATAGATAAAGTTTATATCTTCTCAGAACTTTATTAATAATCCTGATGACACTTTAGATTGATCAAGAATTAATCATATTCTCGCAGTCACTTCATGACAAGAGTTTAAAGATTTTTATTCCAACTTTATGGGCAACAGTGTAATTCTCGGCATCTTTTCACCTTCCTCACTTCTCACTAAGTTCTCAGTTATCAGTATTTCACTCACTTGTATTTTCTCATGTCAGTGTGGATGTAAGAATAAGAGAAAATAAAAGTTAATACCGAAATATGCCAACGTCGAAACTAGTGATGCACAAATCATATATTATAATTGATGCATAACAATTTTTTTTTCGTTTTAATGTTGTGTATTTTATAAAAAGAAATGTCAACATTACTGAAAATACTAATTAATAAGGAACTCATTATTTCTCATCAAGGAAACGAAAATCCCCAAAATGAAACTGTTGTAAAAGAATCAAGATATTCTATCATGTATCCTCCTAATTCAACCATCTAAAAGTTGAAAATATCAGGAGCTGAATTTTCATATTAAAACAAGAGGAGAAAACGTTTCACTGAATTCTCACTATGATTTGACCATGTCATTGGTCTATAAGCCCATAGAATATCATCTGGTTATTACTCAAGTAACTCAACTGTAATGATAATGATAATGGTTTCATACACTCCATTCAAACCATTCTTTCTTTTTTTGATGATTATTTATTAAATTATGTTGACGTGCTCTGTTATATGCCACTGTTCATCATATCATCATTTATTTAATAGTATACACTGTTTAACTGGCAATGTTATTCTCATTTTATTGTGTATATTGTGTTTCTTAATTGTAGTTTCTCCCAAAACAGTAAGATGTTAGTATACAGTAAAAAGAGGATATCTACCCTGATATCAAGTACAGTGGAACCTCATTAAAAAGAGCTCCGATATAACAAGGTATCTGTTAGTATAACAAGGTGATTTTGCTGGTCCCAGCTCTTTATATTCTTTTGTATTTTTACCCTAATATAACAAGATTCCTAACATTACAAGGTAATTTCCATGGTCCTTATAACGTTATAACGAGGTTCCACTGTACTTTTAATTCATGCAAAAAACTGAAATGAGGAGATGAAAATTTGATGAGAATATGGTTAAAGGATAATATTATATGTAATTTATAAAATTTAAAAATTCTGATTGATCAAACACAAATTAGCGATGCTATGATCTCCCTGGCGAGTACTTTGTAGCTCTCCTTTTGTTCTGTATTAACAAAATTAACCTGTGTATCATGATTTATGGTGAAACCTGGCTTTGCAATTACCATATATCATCCACTAATTGAGTACTAACGTAAATTTGAAATTTGGAAATATGAAGCTCTCTTGAACGGATAAATTTGTTACTGCACACTAATTTTTCACAGGGGTTCCAAGTTTAACATTTTAACTTTTTAAGGTCTCCCTGTGTAAATTTCAAATTTGAGGGGTCTTCAGTTAAAATTTTGGGGCCCATATGCAATGGACCTCTGTTAGTGTCGAATCCTAATGTAGATGAAAAATAAAACATTACATCTTGTCCTCAGATTAACTCTATATAGCCCGGGCTATTTTTAAACTGCATAGCCTGGGGGGGCTTCTAAGGCCCCCCTATGATCTCGGCCGCGAAAATTTGTATGCATGTCAAGTGAAGTGTATAGACTACTGTGGTAATTTCAATTTTTTGAAAAATTCACTCATTTGCATACCGGTATATGGTAATTTACGCAATTAAGGTCATAAAATTCACATTTTTACCCATAAAATCATATATTCTTCATAAATAAGTCCTAAAATTTCAGTGCAAGATTTTTTTGCGTTAAAAAATTATCGGTAAAAATGTAGACCCCCAGGCTATATAGGGTTATGGGACAAGCCTTGGGTCAGTTCCTTTTTTTTCGCTTGTATAAAATAAAGAGCAAAAGAACGATTTCTTGGACATTATTTTTAACTACCTATTATTACCTGGTACCTGTGACTAGGCAGTCAATAACTGATATGCATGCCTGCAGTTTTGATGAAATCCAAGGGCATTGTATTGTACAAAAGTTTTAACTTTTATAGCCATGTGTATTGAACAATTTCAAGTCTGAATTCCAGACAAAATTACAAGTAAGTCCAAACCACATACTCAACGTAGATATATGAAAGGGCTTGGATGACAACCATTATTTTTTCTTTTTTGTTTCTGTTTTTTTTTTGGGGGGGGGGCAATAGGAGATGCACAGTATTTGTACACTGAAAACAAAGCATGTTTTTGTTACAAATACTGTAAAATTAGGCCTAACTAGGTATAAGTAATATATTTTAACACACAGGATTTTAAATATCTGTTGAATTGTGAAATATAATTTGTGTGAAACATTTTCCCATCCTTTGCAGCTAAGACTGATGTGGAGATCTATGATCAAGATATGTCATGGCTAGAAGATTCTGATGGTAAGTCTAAACTGATATATGCAAATCTATGTGCATTAAGATAAATGATGTTTGTCCACAATTTTTCATAAGCCTGGAAGCCTCCTGTGGTACAGCACTTGTGTTGTATTATGTGACAATACCTTAATGATATTTGTAATACAGGGAAAGGTTTCTAATATTAAGAAGGAAAACAATTCTGTACTTTTGAAATTTGTGCCATATTCAGAAAATTATTTATCTGTATGTAATCTATGCATTGAAAAGGGTAATACCTTTTGAAATTTGTTTTGTATCCAAGAGGTAACTTTTCTGTAAATGACCATTTGAAGATTCAGAATACTATTTGATTCTTTAGGGAGCATATATATTACAGACTCAAAGCAAGAAATAGCATGATAAAAAACTGAGTGTGGCTTTAAGACTCAATAAATGTTTCCCCTCTCCCTTGGATAAAATACTTGTAAGTTTCACCCAATAGACAGAGGAATTTCTCTTAGTGCTGTATTGATCAGCTTCTCTTCAAATGATCAAAAGTGGGATTTCTGTTTGCTATGTACAAAAATTCCCAGTTTAAATATCTTAATGATTATTTTCCATTCAAAAAAGTGTTTCATCAAAAATCATTTGGCAATGCTACAAGTAAAGTAGTAGACACTTTGTATGCATAATAATTTCTCTCTCTGCTCAAATGCCTAATATATTTTTAAGGCTCTTAGGTCAAAAGTTATTGTGCTAAATCATAGAGTACTCTGTAACTGATTCCTCTATTGCATTTCCTCAAAATTCAATCAAGTCATAATCTGCCTTTCTACCTATGTTATGATCCCAGCTGTTGTTGCCGAGGTAACACAAGTATCCATGGGTGTTGGTTTTGAGCTAGGAAGGGCAGTGGCATGGAACAAGAGGGTGCTTTGCCTATACAGACCAGGAGACGATGCACGTGAGTTCAAGAGCATTGGAACTCTTTGATTTCCAATGCCAGCAGTCATTTACACATATGTACAGAATGCACTGGGTATTATAAAAAAATGAAAGAAATATCCCTGCCTATTCCCACAGACTACTTGCTTAATAAGCCTGAAGGACTGACTTCAAATGTCATGCCTGGGCTCACACCATTCAAGTATTAAAGTCATTTAACTACTGTGAAATGATAAACTTGAGTCTTGAGAGTGGTTCACATTATCAAAAGTTTCATGCAGCAAAATCGATGAGTTACAAATGACACAAAACCGAATTTTGGCAAGTTTAAAAAAACAAATTGCTGTGAAAATGAATGTTATTTAAAAATGGCGAAAATTTGTGGTTCACAGCATCAGGTTCCCATAGACAGCCAAGATGGTCTTCTCAAAACAGTTCCTTTTTAATAGCTTTTAAAGTTTGTGTATATTCATTAGATCAAGAAGATCTCATTGTAGGTCTTAATGACTGACATTTTCAGTTACCTTTCTTAGCATTTTTGGTCATTGGTTTTCTCTCCGCACTTCTTCTTTTCCCCTTAGGTTTGTCAGCGATGGTTCGTGGTGCTCATGATGGCAAGAACTTTTTGGTGAAAGATTATAAAGAAGAAGATGTTCCAGAAATACTCAAGGAATTCTTTGGTCATTGATTGTTAGCTGGACCAAATTGAGTGGAATATCAAGGCAGGAATAACAATGCACAGGATCAGATATATATCAGAAGTAGTGTGGAAACCAATTTTCTGCACAGTTAATTGTTTTCAGCAACATTCTTACTGCTGTGTTCACATAATCTTGTGATTGATTGGAGCTCACATTCGATTACATGATTGCTTTTACTACATTAGCTTAGAAGAGGGGATCAAAAGTGAACCTTCCAGCGGTCTCTGACATGACATTATGACCCTAAATAGACCAAAATACACAGAGTTACATTACCCTGCATGGCCAAGATTCATTCAGGTTAGAAATTTATTAATATTAAAGTAGATATTAAGGAATAACATCAATTTCATTTGGGAAGATTTTCCTTTGTATGGCTGCCAGGTGCCCAAATATTCTGATATTTCGGCAGCAATAGCAGGAGGAAATAAACTTTAAAATATTTTTAGTATATATTAAGTATCTTATTTTCCTCGCTTCGCTCACTTACTAATGAATGAATGAATGAATGAATAAATGAATGAATTTTATTACCATTTCTGCAACAACATACAAAACATATTTACAGGGTATATGTAAAGTATATGGCAATGGGAGTCAATGAAATAGCCAAAATTACTATTAAATGAAAATGTGGTTTGCCGATACGTCATAATTAAAGTCTTGTATTCAGTCATGTATCCCATAACAAGTTGAGGAGGAATTTAGTACATTTGTCTCGGAAATGTAAATACATTTACGTGTACTGGTAAGAAGTACATGTGTACACAAACACAAAGAAACAATTTTTTTTTTAAGGACAATATATTTGGTTGCAAGGTGTCTGAAGGCAGAATAATCCCATATTCAGGCAGCGAGGTGACTGCATTTCCATCTATTTGGCAGCCAGGTCCACTAATATTGTCTGGTGCCCAAAGATTTCTTCTCTAGTGTATTTTTTTTTTATTGAAATGATATATCTGCCACAGTAAATTGTTTTTTTTTCCTTCCCCTCGCTAACAAAATATAGAAACAGGATGATTCCAGGTATCTTGTTGCTCGAATATACTCTAAGCGTACCAATCACTTTAAAATATCATATGTGTACAGCTAGAAGATAGAAAATCAACTTCATATAACTTTACCCGTCATCCTATTGGCCAGCGGATAAGGAGTATGAAAAAATAAAGAATAACATAAAACTGCCTGCACGGAAGTAAAGTTGGACTTGGGTTCCATGTGAACCCTTATTCCAAGCGAGCACCATACTCACAAGTTACTTCAATGTTAATGGAGAGTGCATACGTAATATTAGAAGCTCAAGGTTTTTGAACATGTAGTATAGCCACATGGACACCATAACATACAGAACAAATATTTTTGGTGATTGGTGCACTTTAACTTTGGGCGTAGATGTACCTAAATACATAATATGTGTATACATGTACCGGTACTTGTAATAGGGCAATGTGGTGCCAAAATACTAGAATGATATAAAAACGAATCATCTGTGATGAATTTGAGATTAGGGTGGCGCAAAACCTAATATTTCCCACAAGGCCACCATGACTAAAAATATGTTGAAATATGCTGCTTTAAAATCATGTGTACTGCCTGACTCGGCAAAATATTTAGCTTTAGGCTATAGACTTGTGCCACAAAGAGCTGATTGTTACCAATGATGAACACCGGTATACGAAATACTAGTAGCCAAGTTACCATTCCTGTGTAAGAGAGTTCTGCCATTTCTGACAAATCATTTCTAATGGAGTTGTGTGATTTTTTTAAATAAAAATAAATCCATATATTAAAATGTAAAATGATTTGGTTTAATTTGAATTGAATATTATGGTATGTAAGAGATAGAAATGCTATGGGAAGGTTGATAGAGATAATATCGAGGGATCAATAGAGAGAGAAAGATGAAAAGAGAGAGACAGAACGTTATCATGATGTAGGTTCTAGGTCACTGTGCTTAGCAAGTTGTTTGAAGCTCGGTGCAGTATAATGCCTTAAAACTGACATTCCTATCAACAATAGCTGGCACCTTGCTAAGTTTTGTACTTTTAATGTGCATGTATATATTTAGCTGATTGTAATGTGAAAGAAAGGAATATTAAACTTTATTGTGATAAGTCATTTGGCTCTAAGTATGCCAAGTTGTGTGCAAGTAAGAGGGGTGTCACCCCCATCATTACTGTGCCCCCTCAAAATAGATTTTTCAAAAGCAAGATGCATATTTTTCATATTTTGACCATATATAGGTGCAATAATTAGGTTTGATTTGGAGGCATTGTTAGGTGTGAAATGGTAATGACTGAAGACTAACAAGATGTTGGAGGGAGATGATGATGAGAGAGAGAGAAGTAGACAAGTTTGGCAATTTCCCGGGAAATACCTTTTGGGGCACTTCTTGAACCTGTAAAGGGGCACTCACCTAAGATGAATAGGGGCACTTGTGAGAATGGAAAGGGGCACTTATAACAAAGGAAAATGGGCATGCGAGGTGTGGGAAGGTACACTTATTAGAAGGGGAAGGGGCTCTTATTAAAATAGTAAAAAGGAATTTATCAGAAGGAAAAAAGGCATTTATTAGAAAGAAGAAGGGAGCACTTATCACAAAGGAATAGGGCACTTGTTAAAGTAAAAGGGGCACCTCTCAGATTTGAATAGGGGCAGTTATCATAGGTGAAGGATGCACTTCTTCTCAGAGTTGGTAAGGGGCACTAGCTTATAAGAATGTGGATCAGGCACCTGTTAGAAATTAACAGGGGGACTTCAGGGGTACTTGAAAAAGTTGGGGGCACTGTGCCCCCGGGTCCGCCGCCTCTGCCTGGCAGTATATGTACTTACATGGATGAACACCATATCATACAGAATAGTTATTGATTTTAAATGTTCTAAATCAACATGCGATCAAAATGGTATGGCTCCTTTAACAATGGCACCTTTAACAATGGCACCATCCAAACTACAGTTCATGAATATTGGTTATAATGCTTTTGCAAGTCCGGACCGCGGGGAATGTCAGTCCGGACCACACGGGAAGCGTCTTTTTTCCGTAAGGTAGCCATCCTGTCGCTGCATTTGATTGGCTCAATAGGACCTTACGGCATGCGCTAGTCATCAATATTCATGATACGTCGCACGCACGCATAATCTGATGCGATAATTTATCAAATATGAGATTTCATACAAAAATTACAAATGCAAAGCTAAGTTTACTTTAAATGAGTGACATTGCGACAAAATCGGGAGGCTTACCGTAAACGAATGACTATACCCAGGTCGTAACTTGTCCATAATCATTGCGACATACTGTACTGGTTAATTTAGTCCAGAATCTGGCAGATTTAATTTTGAATTCGATATCCACCTCACCGTACCAACGCAAATATTCATATATTCAAATATTAATATGCATTCTAGGATGGCTACCTTACGGAAAAAAGACGCGCTTGGGAACCTCTGTTTTGTTTTGTTTTTTAATCGTAACAGGGCCCCCGGGAACAAATCCACCCGGACCTTAGCTGTCATTTGATATCAAATTTGTACCATGGGTATTGCGTAGTAAAATCATCGCCACGCTATATGCGCGGCCAAAATGAACATTTCCCCATAAATTGTGTTTTTTCACTTCTCGGATATGTGAATAGTTAATTAGTAATCATTCGAAAAACATTATAATACATAAATATGAAACTTCAGGACTTATTCTTAATGAGAAACTTTATCATTTAAAAAAAAACGTTTAAGACATTTTCGTCATTCCAAGGCCGAGTTTCTAAGGGGCACACCCTTCCCCCCACCCCCCCCCCCCCTCGATAGAGAGAGTACCAAAATAAGCCGGCTTTTCGGGGGGTTAAACTTAACGAATCCCATTTAGATCAAATATACAGATCTAAAAGTTTAAAACAAGCCACATTTACTTCAGAAAACTGAGTGTCAAATTTGAAAGAGCATACAATTTAAATGACAAAACATCTTTGTTTGATCAAAATCGGTTCAGAGACGGCTGAAATATCCATAAATATAACCATTTCTAATATTTGTGGGGCCACACAAATATTCCATAATTTTAAACCAGCCGTTGAAATAACGAGATAGCGCCTATACGTTTTATTCCAGCCAATGCCAATGTTGGCTTTTTATTGGCTTTTTCGTGTTGGTTATAATACGCACAACCAGCCGGCCCGTGTGCGTCTTATTTTTTCGTACCACAGCGAGCCCAGATTCCTATTATTTCATGAATATTCATTACGCAGGGTCGGGAAAGTCTCGATTCTCTTGAATATTCATGTATGATCGAGGCGGGAACTATCCTACATACGTAGCATGCGCAGCATCGAATATTGTGTGTAACACGTTGGATTAATGGTATAAAACGACATTAGAAAAGCAATGTCATGGTCATTTAGATCATAATACAGTCATAAATGCTGTGTTTAATTATTAATAAATGCAACAAAAAAATGCCAGTAGACAAGATATATAGCATATATTTCAAGCAAGAGTAAAATGATTGTTCTCTTGATAGGCAATTTATGAGTACTTTTCCGAGGTCGACAAGTTGAATCTAGTTCTTTTTATGAATGGGAAAATAATCAGTTCTAGGTTCGCTTGTTTAAATATTACAAGCAGAGGTTGAATTTTGGTATTGAATATGTGATACAGTATAAACATGAGTTAAGTTCAATTAGCAAATGTGAATTTGATAAAACTGGATTTGACGTTTTATTCTTTAGACTGGGTCGTAGTGACAATTCAATCTGTATTAAAATTAAATAACAAGAATAGGCCTACATATTTACAGACATTTAGCAAAAATAAATACCTGTGTATTGCACTTAAATTATTTCTATTATCTATGCATGCTCACTTAACTGCACAATTACCACTGAATAATTACTTTAGTGCCTGCATGATGTGTCTTTTCACATACTATGTACCTGATGAAATCAAACTCTATAGCTACGTACTTCATCCTCGTAAAGATACTCTTTCGTATTTAACGAATAAGGATTGATTTGTGACACACAGTGCTATATTCGTTCTCACCAATTCTAACCGGATTAAATAACTGCTTTCTTTCCTAAACATCAAATACACACACTTGTTCAATACTAATTGATAACCAAAGGGACAAAACTAAGTCACTATATACAAGCAGTGTATCAAAGTCACCTTTGCCTATTGAATTTAACTCATGTTTATAATAATGTATCACATATTCAATACCAAAATTCAACCTCTGCTCGTAATATTTAAAAAGCAAACAGCGAACTGATTATTTTCCCTTCATGAAAAGAACTAGATTCAACTTGACCTCAGAAAATAGGCCTACTCATAAATTGCCTATCAAGACTCTTGCTTGAAATATATGCTATATAATCTTCTACTGACATTTTGGCATTTACTAGTATAAACACAGCATTTATGACTGTATTATCTAAATGACCATGACATTGCTTTTCTATGTCGTTTTATAGGCCTACCATTAATCCAACGTGTTACACACGATATTCGATGCTGCGAATGCTACACGCGTAGGATAGTTCCCACCTCGATCATACATGAATATTCAAGAGAATCGAGACTTTCCCCGACCCTGCGTAATGAATATTCATGATATAATAGGAATCTGGGCTCGCCGTGGTACGAAAAAATAATAACGGTGGGTTATTTTTCGTACCACAGCGAGCCCAGATTCCTATAATATCATGAATATTCATGAACGGGAAGTATCGACTCTCTTGAATATTCATATATGATCAAAGACGTTTAGAACGCATGCGCTAGCTATGCTTTAATTTCATGCACGCCAATTTCCATCAAACTATTGCAAGCGGTTTCATGGTTTATTTCCATTTTGGTCTATATCACCAATTGGTCTATAATTGCGATTCGCACAATTGCCATTGCCATTTGGCCACCTAATCACCATGCAAGAGGTCTTATAGTACAGCGGATTAGCTCCCCATATAACGAGAATTGTGCACTTTTTGATAAAAGCATGAAACTTCTAGCATAGTTAGTTTAGACCATAAGATTCATTTTCAGATGTGGAGGGAAGTCAGATTTGACCTCTGATGACCCTGAGAGGTCAAATTCAAAATGGCCGCCAGTCCGCATGGTCTAATGTACAAACACGCTTAACTTTTGAACCAAATAGTCCAGAAAAACATTTAAGGTGTCGTTTCCAACTAAATTGAGGATGCCAATGCATTTGGTAATACTTTTGAGATCGCCAGATTTCGGGGTTTTGCATTTAGGTCAAGCTTAAGGTCAAAATTGACTAAAAATAGCAAGTTTTCAATGTTTACAACGAAACAAATCCCATTTATTTGTCATTTGTTCACTCCTATGTTCTTAAATTTCTTTAAGAGTGGTTCCCCTGCAGACCATGAGATTCATTTTCAGATGTAGAGCGAAATCAGATTTGACCTCTGATGACCCTGAGAGGTCAAATCAAAAATGGCTGCCAGTCCCGCCTATTCAAAAACACTTAACTTTTGACCAAATAGTCCAGAAAAACGATTAAGGTATCATTTCTAACTAAAGTGGGGATGCCAATTCATTTGGTAATACTTTCGGGATCGCCAGAACTCAGGGTTTTGAAATTAGGTCAAGGTCAAGGTCGAAATTGACTATAAATAGCAAGTTTTTAAAGTTTAGGATGGAAGATGTAGTGTGCCCGCCAAAGTTGCGTCTTGGATTGTTTACAACAGGAGCTGTGGACAACATTGACCACAATCCAAGCTCTGCAACTGCAAAAGATTCCTTCCACGGCACCGGAATCTCACTTATGCAGCATCCGTCACATACACATAGTGGAACTGAACGTAGTGTACCAGTGATTAGTCAGAGTGGCTCTTCTACAAAGTCAGTGACACCTCTGCCATCGGCCTACACAATTGTGCCACCAGCTGCCTTCAAGACAAAAGACTTTAGTGCGCCGGCTGTACAAGGTCCTGTGAGACCTCCCAACCTCTTGGCTGCTGCATCTGCTACAGAAGATGAGTACGTGTGGCTCAACAAAGTCAAGACGGCTGTTGAAAAGGCTACCATTGATGGCTGGATATCGTGGTCTGCCTACCACGCTGACACACAACGAGCTGTAATCCCACCTGCAGCAATCAACGCACTGTTGCCTCTGTTTCTTGACAATGCACACTCCGTGGCAATGATACGGCACTCCATGAACATCGTCAAGGCAGCAGTTCATCACTTGAACCCAGGTCAAATTCCTGTCCTTGCCGCTGACCAACCCCTGTATGCTCTTGCCAAGGAAATTCAGTGGACCTGGCCAGACACTCACGGAGAGGATCACTTTGTGATCATGTTTGGTGGTCTACACATCGAGATGGCCATGTTGAAGTTGTTGGGAGACTGGTTGGAAGACAGTGGCTGGACAAACGCCATGGTACAGGCCGACATTGCAAGTTCCGGGACAGCAAATTCCTTCATACATGCCAGCCATGTCACCAAGACCCGCCATGCCCACCAGCTAGGTCACAGCTGCGAGCCTTTTTACTCTCCTCCAACAAGCTTACATTGACGAATGCACATTCGATGATACTGATGCCATTCAACCAGATAGTCCGCCTTTTGAGGAGTGGTGCGTACGGAGAGCAAAGGCCTGTGTTCACTTTGACTTCTGGCTTAAGACCCTGTCATTAGAGCTTCTGTTGCTGCGGTACATCAGGTCTCTTCGTGAAGGTAACTTCAAGCTGTACGTGGAATCCCTGACGCAGATTATGCCCTGGATGTTCGCCCTAGATCACACGCACTACTCCAGATGGCTTTCCGTACACATCCGTGACATGACAACTCTCGCTGTAAAACACCCAGATGTACTAGCAGAATTCATGTCTGGAAATTTTGTAGTGCACAAAACCAGCAACAAATTTTCTGCCATGGCAATTGACCAGTGTCATGAGCAGAACAACGCAACAGTGAAAGGTTCTGGAGAAGCTATTGGACTTACTGGCAATCCAGGAGCACTCCGACGCTGGATGGTAGCAGGGCCAGAAATTGCCAGGATCACTACAGAATTTGAGGAACAGGCCATAAAGCAAAATAATGGTTCTGCTCACACTGGACAACATCACCATGACCAGCAACCTGGAGTGCAGGCAGCATTCCTGAGGGATGTTACGGCACTTCTGAAAGTACTGGAAGAGATGGGGAATCCATTTCTAGAACAAAGTCAAGACCTGCTAGTCATTGACACAAGCGACATCATGGACCCCCAAGTGGCTGAAACGGTGAGAAGGATTGAGACCCTCGGTGAGGAGCAGTACACAAAGTTTGTGACAGAAAGGCTAGAGCAGTGTACAACACCTATTACACAAACACTTCCTAAGAACAAGTTGCCACTTTTCAGTCGGCAGCCGGCCAAGGTTATGTCAAAACAGAAGGCACAGCTCGCAGCACTTAAGAGTGATTGTGGTCTATTTTCGAGGCTGTACATCTCGTGTCAGACACGGGATGGAGACATGGACAATTTCTTCTCCCATGAAAACCAGGCAGCCCCGCCAGCTCTGGCAACTGGAGGAAAAATGCGGTTTGGAGTTAAAGCAGATCTACTTCGCTGCCTGGAATCAAATCTGCTCGAAAACAATAGTGCACCTGTGGCCCAAGCAATAATTCTTGATGGTGCAGCTGTGGTTCAAATGCTCAATCCTGGAACATCAAGAACATTTCAAGAGTATGGAGAAAGAGTGTTTGCCCCATACATCTTTGCTCAACTAGAGAAAAGCATCCGCATTGACCTTGTCTGGGATGTATACTTACCTGCTAGCCTGAAAGCCTCAACAAGACAGAAAAGGGAAAGGGCACCAGGAAAAGGGTGGCTCCTTCTACTGTGCTGCCAAAAAACTGGAAGGACTTCCTCCGAGTCGATGAGAACAAAACTGAATTATTTGCTTTCCTGTCACGCGAAGCCGTTAATCTTCCTCTACCACAGGACAAGGAACTATACGCAACAGATGGAAGTGGAGTACTCTGTTCTCCTGCTGAGTCACACTTGGCAGGCCTTGCCCCATGCTCGCACGAGGAGGCTGAAACTCGTCTACTTTGCATGTGGCAGATGCTGTGCAAAAAGGTGCAAAAGGTAACCATACGTACCGTTGATACTGATGTGGTTGTACTTGCCGTGGCTTCATTCAGCAAGGCAGCTCCTGATGAGCTGTGGATCGCTTTCGGTGTCGGATCAAGCTTTCGGTACATAGCTGTTCACGAAATGGTTGTCACCATGACTCCGACACAGTGTATGACTCTCCCAGTCTTTCATGCGTTCACCGGGTGTGACACTGTTTCTGCATTCGCTGGCAGAGGAAAGAAGACTGCCTGGGAAACTTGGAAGTCTTTCCCAGAGGTGAATGATGCTTTAGTGAACTCCTGTGCATGCCAAGTGAGGTCAGTGAAGGATCAATGTTACTGCTAGAGCGATTTGTAGTGCTGATGTACGACCGAACCAGTGAGAGCATGGAAGTGAATGATGCCAGGAAACAGCTCTTCGCACAGAAATCTAGAAACCTTGAGAACATTCCTCCAACCCAGGCAGCACTTAAGCAGCACATCAAGCGCACTTGCTACCAGGCCAACTGTTGGAACCAGACATTGGCCAAGAATCCAGAGATGCCAGAGCCATCTGACTGGGGCTGGACAAATGAAACAACTGGGTGGCAGCCTCTTTGGACCACTCTCCCGGAGGCATCAAAATCGTGCCATGAATTGATACACTGTCGCTGCAAGAAAGGGTGCACTGGACGTTGCAAATGTGCCAAAGCTGCACTCAAGTGCACTGCACTGTGCTCTTGTTCTGGAGACTGTTAGATTTTGATTTTGTGGACATGCAGTGCTAAATTTATGTGGATAACTATATAGCTGTGGTAATGAGCAGGTTCGTATTTGGAATAGCTTTTTTTGTCTTCTGGGCCCAGGTTCATAAAGCTGCTTACCGGTAAGTTAATTTTCGTGCTAACTGTAGCAGACAAATTTGCTCAAGCAGGTTAGCACATAGGTCTCACATGTTATCGAGAAAACAAGGTGTCCACCTTGCGCGTTCACAATGGATTTGCATTGTTAAAAAATTCATTTTCCTGCAGTAAGCACCGTTAGGTTTATAGTATGTATTTTCGTGTGCTTATACGGTTAGCAGCGCTATGAAGTAGTAACTCGTACGTAAGCACATAATTGGCCGTTAAGCAGCTCTATGAAATTTTGCCCTGGGTAGTCAAAGTGGTGGTACATGTGTCCTTTTTATTTTTTTTTGTAAATAATGACTCCTTTATTGTCAAAATAGAGGCAAAGTTTAAACAACAACAAAAAAACAAAAAAACAAAAAAATCACTTTTGGGCCTAATTTGACCTTGACCTTGACCTTATTGCAAATCCCTGATTTCAAATGATCTCAAAAGTATTACCAAATGAATTGGCATCCCCAATTTAGTTAGAAATGACACCTCAATCGTTTTTCTAGAGTATTTGGTTCAAAAGTTAAGTGTATTAGAATAGGCGGGACTGGCGGTCATTTTTTATTTGACCTCTCAGGGTCATCAGAGGTCAAATCTGACTTCCTCCACATCTGAAAATGAATCTAATGGTCTGCAGGGAACCACTCTTAAAAAAAATTGAGATCATAGGGGTAAACAAATGACAAATAAATGGGATTTTGTTGTTGTTGTAAACATTCAAAACTCAATTTTGACCTTGACCTTGACCTTAATGCAAAACCCTGAATTCTGGCGATCTCAAAAGTATTACTAAATGAATTGGCATCCCCAATTTAGTTGGAAATGACACCTTGAAAGTGTTTCTGGACTATATGGTTCAAAAACTAAGCGTGTTTGTACATTAGACCATGCGGACTGGCGGCCATTTTGAATTTGACCTCTCAGGGTCATCAGAGGTCAAATCTCATTTCCCTCCACATCTGAAAATAAATCTTATGGTGAAAGCTAACTATGCTAGAAGTTTCATGCTTTTATCAAAAAGTGCACAATTTTCTTGCTAATTAAGCCGCTGCACTATTAGCCCAATTACAATTAAATGAACATAATTTTTCCATTTAATATATCAAATTAGTCTAAAAGTTCAATTTGGCCGTCCAATGTCATGTTAGTCTAGTTACTAGCCGTTTTGATTTAAAGCCTGTCTGCACTACTTGCGCCCTCTATATAGCAAACAATGCCTATAAGCGTATGCGTTGTTCCCCCATATGATCCCATTTTCTTATTTGAGAGCTGATTTGATGAGAAACCACCTGTCAGTATGTCTAATCCCTCCTGGCCAAACTAGCTACCGGTAGTACCGCCTAGAGCTGCCGCGATCTTCTCTAAGCTCTTCTCTAGGCCGGACATACGGGTATCCAGACTTTTCGCTTAACTGGATATACGGTTATCTACTAGTGTTACTGGTAGTGGCCACTAAGGCCCATTAGTGACTGTAAAAAACATATGCACTTCCTGGCTATTTGGGAATGTGTCAGATTGCAACAGAAATGGAGAAACGCGCATTTTGTTGAAAATCATGTGATATATCACGAACATTTATAAATCACTTGTATGAAATTGAAAATAAGTCATGTTTTAATTTTATTTGGGGGGCTAGCGCCCAAGCCCCCTCACCAGTACGCCAGTGCGTCACATCCGTACAGCAATATAAATGTTTTGCTCGAAATACCCGAAACATAAATCGCTCTTAAAAATCACCTGATTGAAGTACGCCCGTGATATTTGGCAGTTTTAACCTTTGATTTATTTACAACATGTTATAATTTTTGAAAATCGGAGTGGACTTGGGCTTTAAGAAGTCGATTCGACAACTAATGGGTCGTTATTTTCCCACTATAAACCATTTTCAAGCCCTTTCGTTTTGAGGGAAGTTCTTAATTAGTATTGTCTTTCAAATGCCGTTGGAATTTAACCTTTTCATTTTGTTGGCCTGCAAATGGGACATAGTACCTTTAAAGGTAGTGTATCACTTTTCGTAGACCAGCCAAACCCCGGGAGCCAAACATTAAAAAAAGGCTCTAGAATAAGATTCCATGGCGTTTTCACTATGAACATGCCGGACAAAATGACTTAAAATGATCTTGCCAATGTCTTAAAGGTACTATGTCCCATTTGCAGGCCAAACAAATGAAAAGGTTAAATTCCAACGGCATTTGAAAGACAATACTAATTTAGAACTTCCCTAAAAAAAAGGGGGGCTTGAAAAAGTCTTTAAGTGGGAAAATAACGACTATTAGTTGTCGAATCGACTTAGGAGCTATAGAGCCAGTAAGTAATAGTCTGATTTTTCAGACCATTGTACCGAATGGTCGTACGTTTTATGCTGCGCAAAGATTCAATCAGTTTAATTTTGGCCATTACAAGAAGTGGGTTATTGATGTAGACAAATGCTCATGTACCCTTTACAGCTCATTTTATGTATGTTATTACCAAAGATGAAAAAAGCCAGTCAGTCACTCAATAGTGTCTGACAGTGAAGTCTAGCAAGTAAACGGGTTTCCTTGCATAATTTGAATATTAGGACACTGCTAACGTTTAAATTTCACAGATAGGACATACATGACATATTCATAATTCCTGCAAAGTTCTACAGAATTTGATGTTGGCTGCAAAAGGGACATAGTATCTTTAAATTCCAGCGAAATGTCTTAAAACAGTCTATTTTCGATCGCGGACAAACGGTCTAATTTTGATCTTATGGCATTTTTAAAATGACATCATTAAAATACTAATTTCAGGCTGTTCGTATACTGCATGGGCCTATAATATGACGAAGGTCGTGACAGTTTTATTACGTCCATCATTCAAAGCAAGACGACTAGAAACGATCGAAACGATCTTAAGTTTAAAGATAAAGACCAGTTCTGGTCATGCGTTTGCATTGTGAAAGAAACGTTGTGGAATCAAAGAGATATTTCTTTGGTGGAATCGATCAGAAAAGGTTGACCATCTAGCATAAGTGTTGGTGTGTATACTGCAAGGTTCTGGAATCATCAAAATGATAAGAATAAGTTTCAAAGACTTTATGAACAACAGCCTATATCGCATGCTCATTAATATTTACAAAACGAAAATAATAAAAGAGAAGCTCAAAGGAAAAGAAAATCAAATAAATACATAAGGAAATATAGAAAAACAAGGCAATACAAAAGGAAGAATAGAAAGAGAAATAAGGGGGAAAACAAAGAAATATATAATAGGAAAGAGAGAAGATGAAAGAAGAAAAAACAAAGAAATACATTAGAAAAGACATAAAGAGAGAGAACGGGCGAAACAAAGAAATACATAAGGAAAGAGAGATAGAGAATTGAGAGAAAAACTTTGAAAATATAAAAGGAAAGAAAGAAAGAGAAAAACAAAATATATACATATTATGGAGAAATAGAAGATGAAGGCAGTAAAAAGAAAGGGGAAAAAAAATCCATAAATGAACACAAAAAGAGAAGTAAGGAGACAATAAAGAAATATATAAGGAAAATATACAAGGAAAGAGAGAAAGACAACACATCTAGAGCACAGGAATAATTAAATATTTTCTTCTGAGAAAATAGAAATTTATTTAATTTTTAGTACAAAACAAACAGGAGAGCTCCTCGCAAGTGACGTCACATATTTGCCGATTTCCGTTTGATCGATTTCAAAAACAGCTTTCGTATTCCCACCAAACATTAACTAATATGTTGTTTCTGCTTTTATCAAAATCAACTTTATATCGGGGTGGACTTTCCCTTTAGTAAAGAAAAAAAAACTATTAGAAAACTATGGAGCAAGAGAGAGAGAGAGAGAGCGGGATGAAACGGGAATAATGAGATTGTATAATTTGTTTTAAATATAGCTTAATCGGTCTTTTATAAGTCAGTAATTTTCATATCTGTACTGATCTTTACTTATCTTTACTTAAGATTATTCATCATATGAATCATATTTTAGTATGTCTAAGCATCTTCACAATCTATCACTATGGACATACTTTGCACCTTTGTAATATTAAGTTTAGTGTAACCTTCATGATTGTGTACACTTGTAGGAAAGGCAATAAAGGTGTAAAATCATTGGTAGAACTATAACGTAGGAAGTATGAGGTGAGAGACGTATATATTGTATCTCCCCCTTTTTCTGTATTACGAGTGCTAATAGTGTACATTTATTTGTCTAAATGTTTGATAGTGCATTTGCACCCGTTTTGATTTTAATTTTATTATGTCCTGTATATTATACGATAACCCCAAACTGGATGTTATTTAAATAACTTGCTTTTCCCCCCTTCATGTATAGCTTATTAAGATGAATAAATAAGACATGTCTACTTGTAATGTGAAAATACACATTACAGAAGAAAATATTTACGGATGGTACATATTAGTATCGTAGAAATATGTTTATGTAGCGCCCGATGTGGTCCATCACCCCAGAAATAGCCATGTGATTTCACTATTTCAAAATATTAACACTTTCATTTAAGAGCACGATAACGTACACCACGACCACCTCCATCGCAAAGAGTACCTTGTGCAAATCATCATACACTTATAATTTGTGATTTTGTGTTACCTTTGACAGCATTTTCAGGTAATACAAAAATAATAAGAAATATGTTTTTACTTGAAATGACTCAAATTTTAATCATAATCAAACAGGCATCTTAAGTTTGTAGACATCTTGGATGTACTATAGCAATAAATCCTGGGCACATGACGTATTGCAAAAGATAATTATGATAAGGAGAAGAAACACAAAAATAATTATAAGAATAATAACAATAAAAATAACAATAATAATGATAATAATTACGATATCAACTATTATAGCAACAACACCAATGATAATAAATATAATAATGATAATAATAATGGTTATTATGATACTGCTGATATTACTACTACAACTACTACAGTAACTACAAGGAAGAGGATGTAGGAGGGGAAGGAGAAGAATCATTTAGATTGAGGCATACACATACTGTACATACACATTACATACTCTGTGGTAAGAAGGAAGTAAACAGGGAAAAGGAAGGCAATGACAAGAGAGAGAGAGAGAGAGAGGGGGAGGGGAGAGAGAGAGAGAGAGAGAGATAGAGAGAGCATAGCCCGGGTTCAAATTCAGTATTATTAAACCCGGTGGTCATGATCATTTTATCTGCCATGTTATTGTAATGTGAAGTTACATAAAAATAGTATTAGATTGCCGTCTATTGTCATCAAATATTGTTCAAAAAGCATTGTAGAGACGATTAACAAATAAGAATAATAATGCAAGGTCGTTAGTCATGAGAATATCACCTTCTATCTCTCTCAGTCCGAACAATAGAATGAACCGAGAGGAATCAATTGAAATTTCTTAACAAAATTGAAACTTCTCCCAGGAAGCCTAAAATTAGATTTTTCCCATTCAAATAGCTTTGTAAAGGCGGTGAAAAAAAAATACTTCGTCGTTAATCGTGAGAATGTTCACGTCTATCTCTCTCATCTAATTCCTGCCAACAGTGTGCTCAACCAAGCCTTGCCCGTGCCGTACGTGCCCCTTTTAAATTCAATATGGCATACCCTAATCCTAGTCCTGAAAATTCAATTTGTTACTGCACGTCATAGTAGCATTAAAGAGTAGCAATGGCGAACGATTGTCAACAAAATTCAACAATAGTTGCTTAGTTTGCTTTTCCCTAAAAATAACCATGAGACATCAAGCTACATAGAACTATGATCGACAAACATGATAGTGTCTTGAAAACAGTCAGAAAAACATTGGAACTGGAATGAATAAGAGATAATGCGATCATGTAAACATTTTGTCCATGTTAATCCTCCAGTACCAAATAACCAAGCAAAACTCGAGCCAGATGCAAATAAGGGTGAACTTAATGACATTTATTTATGACACATAATGTTTCCTTGTTTTGATTAGGTTCATTTATTTTCATTTTTGGAGGGGCGTGGTTAAAAAATAACAACTTCTTTAACATTCTGTTTCCATGGCAACGGTCTTGTTTGTTAATTGCAATGACTCAAATTTTAATCATAACCAAACAGGCATCTTAAGTTTTTAGATGCTTACTATTTGATTCATGTTGAAAATCGCCCCCGGTTGGATCCGCCCCTGCTTAATTCCCTGCATCAACACACACTTTGAGAACAGTCGTTTTACAACTTTTTGAGCATCACATAATACCCGCATACATTCAGCTAAACTTGACACGAGGTTATTTTCCGCCAATTTATTGTTTATCGTGTATTTTGTTGAAAGATACGAACCCTTGTGTAATTTAACGTTGGAAATTTGGAATTGAATTGGGGCCTTGAGCGAAGTACACGTTTAGCTGACCAAAAGTGCGAGGCAGTTTCCACTCCCCGTGGGATCATAAAATATGTCATCTAGATCGTTTGCCTGTATAGGTCTGGAGTATCGACGGTCGTTAAATTTAAGATCAGACCTTCGAAGGGTCATTAGATCTTATTTTGATCTGAAAAAATTCTAGCGTATAAAAGAATCAAAATCAGTTCGAGAAAAGACAGTCTCCAGCGTATTCATAGTGAATTTGAGGGTAATGCATGGCATCCATGCTAAAACTCTTGCAAAAATACTAAGGAATAAGATACGGGTGGATGCCACGCGCAATTTTTTAACAAAAATGTTATTTTGGGCTCTAATTTTTCAATTTTTTGCCCGAATATGAATTATCTGATAAAGGTCTTACAATTGATATAATTTTCACTATGAGTTTGAAGTAATAAAACATGTTTAATATACATATTTTGAATGTTGTATATGAAACATAAAACTGCTTTACTCAGAATATAAATTACAAAAACTAATTATATTTCAAACTTTTTTACACACCATAAATCTGTCCATTGAAACTCTTTTTTAATATTCTTTATTAAACATATAACATATGTTGTTATGCTACGCACATAAACGAAATGATCAGGAAATGTAATGGATAAGTCATTTTGTTAACCCCGATGATCGAATTGATGTCTTTTTACAGGATGCACATTTTGAGTGGAAACACACTGTACATGTACTGTATATGGCAATTCCCACATAATATTAGCAGTATTGGGCCAAAAAACTGAAAAGGCACATACCACCTGACACCCAATCTTAATTGATTTTGTTTCTGTTACTTAGGACATTTTCCTATCAGAATGTACTTGTTAATTTTGGCCCTTAAGTTTGTAGTGGATGTGACCATTAGGGCTAGTACCATGTTAACGGATCAAGAACATTAGACTTTTAGAAAATGTGTTATCTTTGCTAATTTAAGCTCAAACACATTGTAAGTATTTCAATATATGTTTATTTTTTAAAGACAAAACAAAAACCTGAAACTGATTTTAAAAACTGTTAAATACTTTCTGTTTTGTAGGACTCTCGGGTATGATAATCTGGCTGGTTGTTATAAAGTAGGTGATGGACGTGAGCGCTGGGCTGTTATAATGAAAACGAATCAAGAAATATTGGAATTTTAGAGAATACTATGATTTTCAACAAACTGAAACAAATAGTATAGTATCCATAACTTCAGCTGCACGTTTGATTATAATTAAAATTTGAGTCATTTCAAGTAACAAAATAAGGCCGTTGTTATCTTTGAACCCCCTAAAAAAAAGGAGAGAAAAGAAATGTAACTAATCAATACAAATATAAAACAAGCAGAATAGCAAACAATATTAAATGATACATGTATGTTATTTAGTACCCTCGGCTATCAGAATCTGCTCGTTTTGACATAAAGTTGGTGGTCGATGTGACCACCATGGCCGTTACCAATTTGAATTTTATAAATACCACATATCTATAATTGAAAAATATATATAAAAACAAATGTAAGCATCTAAGTTTGTGTAATTTCAACTTCCAGTATGATTACAATCCAATCTATGCCATTTGAGATCACGGTATGGTAGAAAAAAATGTTATTAGTACTGAAAAACGTATTACATGTATAAGAAATTAAATATTTTTGAAAATAATTAATGTAACTGATTGATATGAAAAAGAAATAGTAGTGTCTGTGAATAAGAATTTCTAACTGTTTACTTGATTCAAATTCAGATCCAGAAGAATTTTTCAGGTAATAGTCATGTCTGATAGAGCAGTTGCTATGACACATCATTATTGCAGTATTACTTGGATGTGCTACCAACTTTCTATGCTTTCTCATGGTACAAGCACAATGTTGTATCAGGCGCGCCGGAAGCAGTTTGGGATGGGGGCAAACATTCCTGGGGGCTCACCTTTCAGGGGCAGTGGCGTAATGAGCATAAAGGTCAAGGGGCGGATCCCCCGGAAGCTCAGGGGTTTTAGGCATTTAATTACGGTCAGATGAGCATATTTGATACCTCATTTGTGACACTGCACTGGCAGGTCACTCATTATTTCTTTCTCTCTTTCTTTCTATTCTCTTTAACATACTTTTTCAAAAAAGTGAGGAGGGCTCGAGCCCCGAGCCCCACCGTTCTGCAGATCCTAACATGAAGGCTTCGATCTACATAAGCATATTTTTTGCCTGACTGTAAATTTGGGAATTTGTAATTTTCCAACAAACTCATAAAAAAGTATAATTTATATACAACCAAAAAAAAGAAGAGAAAAATACGGGAAAATCACATCATTTCAGCAACGTTTGTAAATCACTGGTATCGAATAAGAAATAAACCACGTTTGAATTTTATTTTTGGGGGCAACTCCCCCCCCCCCCATCAGTACGCCAGTGTTCAGGGGCTCATGTCTTCTCATCCCCATCATAAAAAACACACACGCTTTCCCATCCTGTCACAATATTTCCACGATATGCGCGTATCGCTATTATAAAATCCTCCATTAATTGATAAATATAGGGGCATGCGGAATGTTTAGAAAGTTTAATTCCTGTTTACTCTCCTTTTCTTTGAATGAAATATAATTGTGATTGTGATCAATTCATTTTTTATTTCATTTTTGGTTAAAAGAACATTTTTACTCCTTGAATGCTGATTTTTTTTTAGGGGGCGAAAATGCGTTTTGCCCCCCCCCCCACTTCCGGCGCCCCTGCATGGTATAATCTTAAGGGAAAAACAATCGTAGCAACGATTTTTGCTGAATATGAGCAACAATCGTTTGTCATTGCTGCTCTTTAATACAACTATGGCATGGAGTGTCAATTCACTCTTTCAGGACTCATAATTAGGGATCCCTTCGTTTTAGAGTTGATTCAACTCCATATTAAAATGGAATCCACTAAAAGTAGTAGTTTAAAATACTCTTTTGAGAGTGAATTCCTATATTATAAACGTGGTTTTCCACTTTAAAATAAAAGTGATCAAATAATACTAGAAAGATGATTTGTTAATTCGTCCATATTAAACGGAGGGGTTGTCTTTTGGTTGCCACAAAGGAACAATAAACAATCAAACTTGGAATAATTACCTCAACGTGAACTTAATTGGGAGGAAGAGAACGTTTACATGAAACAAATGTTGTCCCGTTATCTTGACCAATTCTTCACGACAAGAAACTAAATTTGATATTTACTTTAACCGCATTTACTTGCCTTACAGAGAAATCTAGGATGGGTCAATATCACATGAAAAAAAAAGATTTAATGATAATAATAATACTCTGTATTCATAGCGGTTGATGCATCTGCGCTCACATTGTTGAATGTAAACATTTGGTCCACTTTAGCCAGGGCATAGCCACATCATTATTGATTCTGCTCTTCCTGCTATTGTTATTACTCAATCGTTCCCACGTACTCCTGTGTCGATAGGAAATAAATGTGAGCCAAACGCGCCGCCCAAGGATGTACCTAGGATTAGGGTATGCCATATTGAATTTAAAAGGGGCACGGCTCGGCTGTCCCCACCCCCACCCGGATCAACTGGATTTAATTTTTAACAAAATATACTGAACAGTACCTGTTTTTAAGGGCACTCCAGCTTCAACTTGCTTTTTCACAATTACAGAATAGAGGAGGTGTCTTGGTACAGTATATAGTTCATTCACTTGACTTTAAATCAAGAGGGTGGATGTTAGACGCTCAAAATATCATTATAGCTACACCACACCTGAATAGGAGGTTGCTATACACACACCAAAATCACCCCCTTCAGCTATTCTCCTGGAAAGTGTACTGAAAAGAGTCATTAAAAAAAATATTTGAGCATCGGTCTTGTCACGTTTCTAAATCGAAAGGAAATTATTTGCTTTGGCAAGTGTGATTGTTGGTACACGCTCTTTAAACCCACCTAGTTTGAAGAAGGGACACAACTGAAAGGGATATACATGTACATGTATATATATATATATATATATATATATATATATATATATATATTTCCCCGATTATCCACGTTAAATATCCCGCGATGTCACCGAATAAGGAGGCTTCAGGAATGATACCCAAGTTATACAGGCGTAGATCTAAAGGAATACATGTATATCTGTATGGGGGGGGGGTCAAGAAATGGGATGGGCTTGAGGTTTATTTGCATTCATTTTGCTACATGTGCCTTGCTTGAATTAATTTATTATCAAGATAAATTTGGGGAGCTTGAAGGATTTTACCTTTCGGTAGGGGGGTTAAGCCCCCAAGCCCCCTCTAGAACTGCAACTGAAGTCATACCGACCAAATCTTGGCCACTTTGGGTATATAGTCTTCTGTACCGTCTATCGTCGATCTAGTGGCAGTGTGTGTCGGTAAGGTATCACTTGAGATTACTGCAATTTTATTCTCCAAATGTCCATGATCTCGTGTATCTGTTGGTCCATTTTGATTCTTAAACTTGGATATAGGTGAATTAAAAAACAATAATGATAATAACATCAGATTTTTTTTTTCGTTAATCTTTTGAGAATACAAACTTTAAGGATCACCTGTATGAATATAAGGAATATCATTTTTATGTTCTATATAATAGTTTAAGGACAAAAATCTGACTGCACAGCGCCTATCGACTGCGTAATCATCTGCATTTGTGTGAAGAAGAGCTAATAAGGAGGAACGACAATTATCTGAGGACAGCTTTCCCCACTGCCGTAAGATGGAAAACCGAGGTTTGAAGATCTACTTCTGCGGTAGCATCCAGGGCGGTCGACAGGATGCTGAGCTTTACACCAGGATCATCAAGCAACTCAAGCAATATGGACAAGTCCTGACAGAGGTCATAGGAAACAAGGATGTTCTTCGTATCGAAGCTGGTAAGTTTTTGTTTGTTTGTTTTTTTTTTTGACAGTTTGTTTTGACGAATTGACAGTACATCGTTTAGAGGGAACGTGTGGGAGTAGTACTATTGTCTTTGCATGTTCCCCCCATCTCTCTCTCTCTCTCTCTCTCTCTCTCTCTCGTCTCTCTCTCTCTCCGTCTCTCTCTCTCTCCGTCTCTCTCTCTCTCTCTCTCTCTCTCTCTCTCTCTCTCTCTTTCTTTGTCGTTTTATGTTATGTTTCACTATTTGAATAACTTAGGGTCTGCTAGAATATTTCTGATAATATATGATATCACCGACGTGATAGGAAAAAAGAACAAGAGAAGAAAAAAATTCTTGTGTGGTTAGCTTGTAGCGTCGATTTTCATGTAATTCATTTCTAGATCTGTATACATAGTGCACCGTTTAAAATATTGGAGTAATGACATCTATATAAAAGAAAATTAATGTCAATTTAAAAAGATGTTGTAACATGTCTTTTATTTCTTTTGCTCTCTTATTTTTGGTTTAGCTGTGACAGAAGCTGAGATATATGAACAAGACATCGAATGGCTCGCTTCTTCTGACGGTAATGACGAATTTCTCATTGTACGAATTAGTCTTGGGGGGACTTCATTCAACGGTGGTTTATAAAGCAAAGGGAGAGGAAGGGGTTGCAGTATCAGAGGAGAGTGTGGTAGATAATATGGTATACTATCCAGGGATATAAGCTTCTTTTATTTTTATCTGTTTCCTAAGGCAGCGGCGTAGATTGGGTCCAGCCATTGATAGTGCGCTGGAATCATATTGTGGGAGGGTGGGGATCGAGGCACCGCGGTTTTAATTACCAGTTCGATGAATACGAGACTGGTAACCGGGGTGGGACGGCTTATATTATCTCCCTTTCAAATTCCCTTTCCCCCTCTCCCTTCACTTACCTAGCTCTAAAATCCCTCCCAGCTCTGCGATTGGGACAAATACCCCGTCCCCCTCACCCGTAGCCAGAGCCAGGGGCGGATCCAGCCGGCGGCAAGGGAGGGGGCCTAAAAAGGGGCCCACTTCGTGCGAAAATTTGAAAATCGTGCCGGTCGATTTTTCGCTCAGTGGGGTAGAGCAAAAAAAAATTTTGGCACCCGAAAAAAAAATTTCTCTCCTGGAAGGGAAATTTTTTTCCACCACCACCCCCCCCCCCTGGGCGCCAGGGGTAGTGAGCACAATTTTTTGGGGCACCGAAAAAAATTTCCTACGGGAAGGGTTAAATTATTTTTCACCGCCACCCCTTGGGCGCCAGGGGGGGCCCAACTCTTTTTTCAAAAAGGGTGTTTTTACCTGTGTTTTTTCTAGGGAGGGCCGGGCCCCTGCTCCCTGGATCCGCCACTGGCCAGAGCCATCTATACACATGCTAATCAATGGCACTGCCCGTAGCTGCCCGTAGCTATGCTATACTGCCCTCAGACACAATACTAATCGAGGGTTGATAGTACGGTGTTTCCATACAAAAGTCACGAAAACTATGAAAGTAAATATTCGTCAATGGTAATAATGTTTGATATAGGGTGAAGTGACGGGCAGAGCTGAGAACGCATTCGGGTAAGCACAAAAGGGTAAACACAAAAAAGACAAGTCTTATGAATGAGCATGAATTTAAAAAAATCTTTTTCATTTGTACACTGTAGTTACATTTTATGGTCCTGACAAAGATTGAAACTAACCAGCAACCATCACTTAAACAGATAGAATTGATATAACTTTGACAATAAGACCAAAATCGTAGCTACATGAAGGTCCTCTTTCAAATCACACACAAATAACATCCATAATAGACTATTCCCTATTCCTTTCAATATTTTTTCTTTCCCTGTAACGGCCCCCTCCAACCTCCCTCTCTCTCTCTCTCTCTCTCTCTCTCTCTCTCTCTCCTTCTCTCTCTCTCTCTCTCTCTCTCTCTCTCTCTCTCTCTCTCTCTCTCTCTCTCTCTCTATATATTTTTTTCTCCCTCTCACCCCACCCCCCCTCTCTCTCTCTCTCTCTCTCTCTTTCACCCCCTACTCTATCGTAGTGGTGGTAGCTGAAGTCACACAGCCCTCTCTTGGAGTTGGTGTTGAGTTGGGAAGAGTACAGCTTTTAAAGAAGAAAGTCTTGTGCCTATTTCGACCACAAGAAGGCAAAAGTAAGTGTGGTATTTTCCAATTCATTGTCCGTCTTCAAGTGGATTTTCAATTTTTCAATTCGTTTAATGTAAAAACATAACTGCTCTTATTTGGTATTATACTTGTTCGACCGCTCCATACCTGCTAATATCATGATCAAGTTGATAAAACACAGCATTTGGATTGAACGTTGGGCCTAATTTCATTATTTTCACATTCCTTTGCGAATAATAAATTGTGACTGTTGTGTGTGCGTGCGTGTGTGTGTGTGTGTAAGGGGGTAATATCTGTGACCGTCCTTTTTCTTTCTTTTATTTGTTCGTTTTTGTTTTTTGTTTTTTGTTTTTAAAATAAAAAAATAGTGTTTTAATTAATAATATTCATACATTTTCTCAACTTTTATTTCAGTCCTGTCGGCCATGGTTCGTGGAGCTCATGACGGGGAATTGTTTATTGTGAAGGATTATAGGGAGGAGAACCTCCCCACAATATTCAGCGAGTTCTTTCGACAATACGGTCCTTTTCACACCAACAGTAATGCAGACTAAAATTTAGTTTTGAAAGGTTCTCAATCCTCAATTGCAACATCGGCCTCCTTGACACCAAAGGAATTGAGGATTTCACATAAATAGAAGAAAGAGTGTTCTCTGAAATGCCATTCCTTACCGAGAAATTGGTCAACATACTCATTACTGGCATCGTTCACACTGAGGCAGATTGAGATCCGCGAAGTGTACTCTCTGACAAATACCGCCGCTCTGCTAAGAGGAAGAGGAAATTCAATGAGGAGAGGATGAACTGGAATCTCATACGATGTTGTTAAACTAAACTAAACATGTGAGTCATTGAATAATAATAATAATAATACATGAGATTTATATTGCGCCATTATCCATTTTAATTAAATGCTCAGGGAAATTAGATCATTTTTCATTCAGACCGGCTCAACCCTCGCCATACTGGTCAAACCCAAATCCGACCAAACTCAGTATAACATCAATCATAGTATACTTGTATCCTTTTCATAATTTCACACTAGTACATGGCTATATTCAGATGCGGATCCATAAGGGGGGATCTTTCGACAAAATCAAGATTTACAATAAAAAATATAATTCAGATTAATTAAAATTGATGACCCTTTTTAGCTTAGCACTTAATTTCTTTAAGCATGCTGGTACCCCCACTCCCAATATAACCTTGGATCTGCTACTGAAATCAAAGACCACAAATATATCTGAACAAACCACAATTAAAAGAAACACACATGTCAACAAAACATCAATAAAAACACACAAGTCAATATTACATGTATCATTTTCGTTCAATTTTTATTGTTCTCTCGAACGAGTGGACATTAACATATCTGTAACTTTTCCTGAATATAATAAAATAATTACTCAACATATACAGTAAATATAATAATACAGTGATTGAAGACACATCTGCATCTATTTTTGTGGAATAAAAATGCTGTGGTAGGCAAACACAGTGGTGAGAAATAAAGACCAATTCACCTAGGGTATACTGGGTACTTGGCTTCAGATGATCTGTAATCATTAAGAACGCACAAGATTCTGAGCAATTTACCTTTTCAGGCATCCTTGGACACACACTGTGAAATAATAAGAGGACGGTTCATTGATATGGTGGTATCAAACATAATAAAGAAATACAATGTTAGTCATGATCAGTACTGGCCATGATAGACCATTGAAGATCCTGGATGAAATTTCAATCTAGTACAGTATCACTGGACATTACAGACATATGTAATTCATGTTTTAACCGTTAATACAGGTATAACACATGCTGCATTCATTTTACATTAGCCTTTTTGTGTCTGAAATGGGTTAAATAGATAGCCTATGTCTTTAAAGCTTAAATGTATGTGAATCAATAAGTTATTTCAAAAGTATGGAATGGAATGTATTTTCATCTCAGCAAAGTAGAATTAATTCATTATGAACACATATTTGATGGAAAAAAAAATCAATTTATAAAGTGTCAACAATTCTTGACAGTTTTGTTCAAAATATACCTTCACATTTCAGTTGCACTTTTGAACACACTTTGATTCAGTATTGAGAACAGTTGTCAAAATCATCTTAGTCATCATTCAGTCAGACAAGTTACAGTATCTTAAATGTGATATCCTCATATTATACCTGTAGAGTACTATATATTTCCCTGATAGAAAGGGGAATACAATGCAATAGTTGATGTAGTTCTATCTTAACAGAATTAGTACTTGCCACAAGTATATATAGAAATATTTGATGTCATTCAAAGAATCATGTAATAACACCACAATGCAATTAATTTTACTATAATAATGTCAACTTGCTGACTGTGATTAGTAGGGCTGAAGCAGCTTTCCTGCAGACCCCTAAACAATATCTCATGTTAAATGATAAAATCTTCATTTTCTAAGAGCCAAAAAATGGCAGAAGTCATTTGAAAGATATTATAAAAGGTGGGTTTCTCCCTAGCCCCATTTTCCTTTTTCAACTTATCATTGATTCATACAACTAGATTTACATAATCTCAATAGCATAACATTTTGTTTGTAATCACAATTAAAGGTGCCATTCTCTCCAAATTCATACTCGGTCAAAAGCAGCTTCAAAGTAGTTTTTCAAGAAATGGCCTTGTTTCATATAATGTGTAATAGATAAATACTGCTATGATTATGACAGACTTGCTCACTGCCAATCAAATAAGATGATTTCAGTAGCATCCATCAAATGTGACTTTCATGGAACAAGGTTACTATGTCATTGCGCAACGTGAGGCACCAAACCTCAGTACACAGGCTGTCCAATATCAAGCAACTACATTTATATAGAATAAACCTACATTTTGGGCCCAATATGTCAATCAAGTCCTGATCTTCAATACAAATATATTTTATTTGGTCAAATATTCACTTTTTTGATCTTGTATAATGGTTATGATGATGATAAATCTTATCATGGCATAAATAACATTAATTCTATGCCACATAAAAGTACATATTACAATGAAAATGTCTATGGGGTCGGATGCTTGGAGATGCTGTAGCCACATTCACCCACACTGTAGGCCTATTATCAGTGTTTTAAATAACATTCTCTTGTGAAAATGTTAACTACTTACTTCAATGTGTAACCCCGAAAGAAAAAAATATATATATATTAAAAATAAAATTACAAGATAATGAATACCATCTCACTTCCATTACTTTTAATTATCTCAGGACTTGATGAAAATAGAGATATTCTCGATGTCTTCACATTAACAATGGAATCTGATGGTTTATACTGGGCCGAAATGTATTTTCCAATAATAATTTACCTTCTCTCCCTCTCTCTCTTTCTCTCTTCCTCTCCAAAATATTTATTTTTAAACAACAAAAATCCTGTTTTAAAACTAACAAATGATTTACAAAAATAGCTCATAACAAATGTAGAAGATGTAGTAGTGATTGTACATTTCAAACATAATATCTCAGAAACGGGACTGCATCAAATGAATTTATTTGATTTGTTTACAAAATTTTACATAGCATCTCAAAGTATGACATTCTGAAATATTTCACATATACACACATACTAGAAAAAAATTGTATCTTGTTCATTTGTCTGTACACACACTTTGAACATAAGACTATTTTGTATACAGGTAAAAAAAAGTCCTTCACATGTACATGTATACTGTATATTTACAAGATTATTGTAATTTCAGGCAAGAACATAGATTGGGGAACATGCTACAAAATTAATTACCCCCACAATAATATAAAAATATCAAACTCCTTTGACAACAAAAACAGCAGCTGCTTTACATTGTTCGTAATTAAAATAACCATTTGTGAATGAATTTGTTCAATTTTGTTAGAGATCTGGTATAATTGTATTAATAATCTGTTCACTCATACACCTCATAAAATATTTAATCTCATCCTCAATGAAACTCTTTCTTAAGTGTGATTACCATCTACCTTAGCTTCTTAGATAAACTACACGTTTTTTTTCAAAAAAGTGTAAATTTCTTAAATACATTTCAATTTCTTATAAATAGCTGTTTTTTCTATCATATCATTGTTAAATTGAAATTCATGTCATACCCTATGTTGCCTTTATAACTAGATAAGGTGTTGAATACGTTTATCAATGTGGACTGGACTGTACGGTGACAATATGGTAGGAATACTCCCCAGGGAGATGGTGCACATTGTGCATGAGTGAATCCGATGACTGGGGTAATAATATCTGTAAAGCGCTTAGAGTAGTCTTAGAGACCGTATTCCGTATTAAGCGTTATATAAATCCAGATTATTATCATCATTATTATGTCTTATTTTTGAAGTGTTAACAAAAATATCAAGATGAATGAGAGGTTTAATAAAAAGGAAAAAAGAAGGTCCGATTATACATGCAGCATGATTCAAAATAAGCAAAAAATATCTTTAGAATTTATTATAAAATATATGTTCAATGATCATATTTGCTCCAAATTCAATTAAAAAATTAAAGCCACACATTTTAGTAAGTAGACAGAATCAAAATTTACAGGTGTAATATTTTTTTTGTTTTTTTAAATAACATGTTTCTTTTGTTTTATTAAATGTGATAATGTATTATCTATATTCCAGTTTTATTGAAAATCAAATAAACTAGAAGTGTGAATAAATTTTCATGTCAATTTTTTTTCTTTCAAATGATGCTTTCACTTTTATATAGGTGTAGTAGGTTAACAACTATAACAATTCAGGCACAAGTGTGCAATGAGGTATTTTTGAAAGCATGCAAATATTAATTTGGCAATTCATTTATTTTGAAATATTAATTTCCCCTTCCAATTTCACTTTAATTACCCATGTTTAAACACTGAAAGAAAATCAAACTTCTGCATGCAGCCATTAACAGGTACTTTGATCAATATGCAACTATTAATACAAAAATATAAGGTGGATCTTTAGAGGCTCAAAGTGTCTAGGGTCATTTTCAATTTGTAGATAATGAATGCATCGTTTTCAATAAAGAATCGTTTTGTCATGGTTGCTTTCTGTACACACATCTGTACATACTGTTTGTGACAATTACTAAAATGGTAGACCTTCAGATCACTAAACATACATGAATTTCCTGTGAAAATCTTGTCAGGTATCTACTGATATTAAGATCAATATAGTGAAAACATGACATTCTGCTTCATTTGTCCAAATCTAGGACATGTCCAAATTTGTCCTGCTTCATTATGAAAAAAAATGGTGCAACACAATATCTGCACCACATTTTGACTAACTAATGCTGATTGTCTCACAAGTGTTTTATTTCATGATATATACCGCAAATTAGAATATTTTATTGTAGCACATAGGCGTCAGGTTTATTGACCAGAATGGTACAGAAATACTCCAGAAACTCTGTCACAATAATGTCTCCTTTCAAAAATTAGAGTGAAATTTCATTTCTTATAGCAGCGATGACTGAGAAATGATGACCTGCATATGTTAGATCTCTTACATGGTTCCCTCCCTGCTAATATCTGGGAGTTCTACTGGTGAAGCAGATCATATTTGACCCTGTTGAATGAGCTTAAATTCAGTATACCCTAAATGATCCAATATGTATCCACAAATTCTGTGTCATCTATCTACAAAAAGCTACATCTTCAAGACATATTAAGGGTTCAAGTTCTTCTAAACCAAATTGAGAATGAAGCTGTAAGTCCTTGAGGCTCCATCTCTAAGAGGTAGGTTGGTGCCCTCATCCACAAGCCATGATCCTTATGAGCATGGTGCGTACTGTTCAATAGTTAGTTCATGTCTTCCATTATGGTGGCAGCAGTAGGATATGCTGGTGACAGCGGTGGAATATGCTGGTGGCAACGGTGGGATATGCTGGTGGCAGCGGTGGGATATGATTCCTAAATGTTCTGCCAAAGCAACTTACGACACATTCCTCTCTATTTGATCCCATGGCACAGATGATCTTAGGGAATGGTAACACAGAGGTATGTCAGTCCATCCTTACCCCCCAACATCTTGGACACTCAGCATCAAAAACATATTTTCTCTAGATTTGATCTCTATAGCACAATCATTGTTTTATGCAACACAGTTGCTATTGAAAGGCACTTTGTTCCATTTGCTTTGGTGAAGAGTCTGTATCTCTTAAACATTTGCTTGATCAGAACTGAGCTTCCTTGCTTTTCGATATTGATGGCAGCTGAAAATGTCCATATACATTCTTCGCTGCTGCCGGTTGGAATGCCTGAAAAAGATGGGAGGAAGAAAAAAAAATTGGTTGGCAAAATAAGCTCTAGTCACTGAATGAAATCAAGTCAAAATTTTAGAACTGAACAATCAATTCTTCTCCTCAAAGAGGAAACAGAGAATATAAAATAGGAAGCTAACAGGAATTACATATTACCACAGAACGATGGTTCTTCACTGCAAAATGTATACTAATTCTAGTAAGAGTTTTGGGAAACTCATATACATGTAGTATAACACACTTCATCTATAAATATAGACCAAGTGGGGGTCTATGATCATTACTAGGTCCTCTCACAAATTTGAATACATACCTTTGTTGTATGATGATGCTTGTTATAATGTGTATTGGCTATACTTGGCAGCATACTCTGTTGGTGTCTGTTGTTGTTGGTGTGTAGCTTCGGAAAGCTGGTGGAACCGAACGTCTGCGTTGGGTAGTTACTGATACTGTGACTGACCATCTTGTTGTTCTGAACCTTGGGCAGTAATGTACTGGAGAAGTTCTCACTTTCATGAAGCTTACTTTTCCTCTGTTAAATCAAAAATCAAGTTCACATATAAGCAATTGTAATCAAAGTATAATCAACATGTAGGTGAATGTGAGGTAAGATGGGACAGAAGAATGAGCACTCAAATTCAAAAATCATGAACCAAACAAATTATATATCAATGAAATAGGCCAAAAGACATTTGATCAACTAACTTAGATACAAATCTTTCTTCAAGGGCAATTCTTTGTTACAGGTATGACTAAATCATTTCTAACACTTGCTGATTAAAATCTCATTTTCTAATATTCACCTCACAGTACAAGCTTTATTATTGTTTTCCGTAAATTTTAATTATAGGATTTATTCATTTATTCAACCATCATTTTAAGGTAAACCAGTTGAAGTGATGTGAATATCATGTGCATATTGTGAGTGATATATTGCTTCAAGGTTAACCAAGCCCATTTAAGTGAAAGATGTCAAAATCATCCATGTGAGTGTCCCACATTATCTCAATTTGCTGTGTACGTGTAGTTTCAGAAAAACAATTCATAAGCTTTGAGCAATTTAGCCCCAGACAGCCTCAAAAGAGCTCTTGAAAGATAAAATATAAAAGAATATGAAAATCACCCTATAGAAAACAAAAAAAAGCTCATTGATCTACTTAATCTCAGAAGAACTCCCCAGATTTTTTTTTTTACATTACTCATCATAAACCATCTGTTCCCACTACAGCAAAACACACACACATGTAATTACCACATATAGTCTGCCAAGAGCCAGAAGAGCATTCAAAGATATACTTCAAAATGGAGTTAATGCCCTCTTGGTTCTCAGCAGATAATATATTATGTATTCCTGCACTCAACAGTACCAACTCAAACAAGAAGTCCTAGAGAGCAGTGAAAATTAGATTTGTTCCTTACAACCATGCCTCTACACACTATCTTACCTTGTGAATCTTCTTTACTCTTTGAGATCCAACTTTTTTAGATTTCTTATGAGAAGAATGTTGCAAAAATGAATTTATTTTTCAAAGAATTTCAGCTTTGTAGAACATGTCTTGTATGTAAAAGATAATTTCCTAAATTAATTACAGATCAGTATAGTGAACAAGTCCCTTCTTGCTGACCTCTCCCAATTTAATCATTGATTCCAGGAATAAATATGTTGTCTTAAAAAACAATGGAATGGATATCTTGATTTTTGCACGTATCAAATCAATATTAATCTTCTTTGTCGTAAATATTGTAACCTTCATATGATAAGCAAATTTGTATACTGCATTATGTCACTTGATAACACAAAGGTGTCATGGGACAATTCTCTTAATCTGATAATGGTCTGTTTGATTTCAAGTGTTAGACTATACCATATCTGGAGGAAGGGGGTAATTGCCCTGATTTAAGAATTAACTGCATTACCCTATGGCACAAAAAGTTAAAGTTCTGATAAATGCATGTTATGCTGCCACCCACCACCCCCCCCCCTAATTGAAGGGTGGAACAAACTCCTTGATACCAAATAATTTCAATCTAAACTGCATATTGCATTTAGCAAAAATTTCTGATTAATTTGTTTGCCCAACAACTTCCCCTCCCCCAATAATCCTAAAGGTGGATCAATGCCCTTAATCTGGGATTCAGTCGAAAAAAATTGTCCTTACCCTTGCTTTCCTAACAGCTTTATGGTTTTCATTGTCGCCATCTTTGCCCTCCACATGACTCTCCTTGGCGGTGTCCTCTGATATGACTGACCCCTGATCCCCAAGCGACATCTTCTTCTTCTCCACATGCTGCTTCCTCTTATCTGCATCCCTGTTGTAATTAGAGGTGAAAGGTCATGCTTTGATATTTTTTAAACTTTTGCTGAATATCTATGCTTGATATAGGTCAATAAGGTGCCTAGATGGCATACCATAATAGATGTCTAATCGATACATATTATAAAAAGAAGAGACATTAACAAATTACATACATGCACAATTATATCCAATATCTTAAATTGGGGTACCATTAGACCATTTTGAGTAAAGAATGGGGTGGTCAGAGTCAATTTTGCTGGCAAATGAGTGGAAAGAAGACAACCAAAGAATCTCCTTTGATTTTTAGAGATCTATATGAGTCAGTTGACAAGGCTCAAATAATTACAAATTTGCACACAGAAATACTGAATCTGTCACTCGATCGTCCCCCATCCCCTCCAATGTTGAACCTGCGTAGCTCAAGCCTTAATCTGAAAATACTTACTAGAAGTGCATGATGCTCTATTTAAGGCATCATCCCCATTTAATGTTGGCATAGATAATGAATGATGATAAAGCTATTATAAATGATTATACTGAGTTCAATTGACAATATATCAGTATTACCCTGTAATTAAAAACAAGTCTTTGCTTGAACTAATTCACCCATTTAGTCCACTTAATAAGTAATCTAACAAAGTTGTTAGCACAATATGCAAACATAAATCTGATACTACAAATTAATATCAAATACACATAAGTAGGTGTAATGGATTTATTATCACAAATGAGCTTTAATTATCAAATGTTATCGATACAAAATATTGTTATTTCATTATTGGTTAATAGTGATAGCAGCATAATTCACAAGTACATTAAGGTCATCTTGTTTGTTATCAAAACGCAATTACAAGGCATTAATTGAATCCAGCTTTTCTGTTAAATGATGTAGTACTTTTTCTATTTATTCTAAATATAATATTATTATGAAACGTGAGCATAACACATAAATTGACTGATATTGTTTTTGCAATCATAGAGAGGTGTTCAAACATCCATAATTCACACCTCTGGATAAACGTATCTACGATAAATGATAATTAATTGCTTGTGTTTGTTTCAGACAAGAGACTGACAAACTTGTTTTTATTATTTCCTTTTGTTTTTTGGCAGATTCATTATCATTTCATTGAAGTTCACTAGTAAACATCCTCTTTTTTTAAATTAACATTATGGCTATTCAATCACAATAATTGTTCAATCTTCTGGCTGTAGATTTTCACATATAATCTTTACAGAAAAGATGTATCCCTCAATGTTATATAACAGACAAATCATAACAATATAAAATATAGCATATATGAAAACTAGGTACTACTGAGAGTACAGAACTGTCAAAACAAATAACTAAATAGCCAGGAGGGCATAAAACTCCTATAATTGTAATCACAGTTAATGCCTATCTGGTTCTTAATAGACAAAAAGAAAAAGATACCAAATAGAATGATAAAAACTATGAGAAAAATAAAGATGGCCAAGATGGAGGGAATAAAGAAATGTGAAGAAGAACATGTGAAAGTGTAAAAACATTCATTATTGAAACAAGTCGACACATACACTCTCCTGTAAGACTTTAGTGACCACATTCACATACCGGTACATATTGGCTATATTTGGGATTTAGTACTGAAGATAGTCATTTACTCAATTCTAATGGTAGAATAACAACATTCCGCCAAAGCCTAAATTGATCATAACATTTGACAATTTTGTTGAATAGTTCTCTTTGAATATTTATGAAATACATGTATTTACATGTAGTATTACTTTCTGCACACTGCAGAAGTAAATATTTGAGATGTAATAACTAAAGGGCAAAATCCCTAAGATGTATCAGGTGCATAATAAACTTGAAAGACACCACACAAAATGAATTTAAAAAAAAAATTATGTTTTAAACATTTATTTTTTGTGTTTGTCTTTCAAGTTTGCTGCCAATGTCCAAGACTATTTGTTAGAATTGTCATTCTCAATTTGTCTCTCAATGATGCCATTTTCTGTATCAAAATGGTGCTCAAAATAAGTAATGACCGGATCTAAAATCACACTGGATCGAGACATCTTTAAAGACTGTACGTAGTACAAGAGGCATGTTTCATTTTTACAAACATTTCATAATGTACCTACATATTAATGATGAGTATCATATCATGTTAAAAATATATCTTACATTTTTCTGATAACAGTGTCATGCCTTCACGAAGGTAGATTCTGGCAAAACTAAAAATGTTAAAGGTAATGCAAAGTTTTGGGAAATTTTGAAATTGGATGGATAGTAATTCTTTTAATTTTTGATATATTTAGATGCCCCTGTGGATGTATTATAAGCACTAAAAAATTTAGCCCCTAAAACACTTCTGCTTTCGGGCAAATTGAATAATCAAAATTTACCAGTGCTCCCGGTAAATTTCAAATATTTCAAATAGCGCCTAAGGCCATTCCATGGTAGCTGCGACCATGAACATCCCAGAATATGCAGTTCTGATATATAATTTCCAAACGGGAATAGGAAATGGGTCGATTGTAGTCAAGAAACATTGTTTTAAAGCTAAAGTAATATCAGTCTTGAGAGGGTGCTATAAAGCATAAAGAGTTTATTATTGACAATTTCATCACTTTAGACTCGATTTCAACCGCGACAACGATCATTGAATATTGTAAAATCGCATATGCTTCCAATATGTTCATTTGAACCAAATTCATGACCCCATACCAAATCTTTGTAATACCTTTAAGGCCTTTCCTTTTTTTAAACCAAAGTTTCAGAAAGAGTAGTGATAGGATCATTATGTTGCAGAGTAAGCTCAGAGTGTATTAAATACAGTTTTTTTTCATGATAAATTTCCTGACAATGCTACCCGCTACATACATGTACCGGTACTAATGACATAGTTCCTGTTTTAATGGTTTATTCTTTAAAATTGTTTTTTCTCTCTCAAATATAACATTTTCTCAATGGGCGGTGATTTTTTCTGACATAATCCATTTAGTTTTGATAAATTTCTGATTTTATCACATATTTCCGTCTATAAAATTATCCCCTCCCTCATACACAAGATTCCTTTCGTTAGTCCCTCCCACATACACAAGCTTCCATTCTAATGTCAGCCCCTCCCACATACACAAGCTTCCATTCTAACGTCAGCCGCTCTCACATACACAAGCTTCCATTCTAATGTCAGCCCCTCCCACATACACAAGCTTCCATTCTAATGTCAGCCGCTCCCACATACACAAGCTTCCATTCTAATGTCAGCCGCTCCCACATACACAAGCTTCCATTCTAATGTCAGCCCCTCCCACATACACAAGCTTCCATTCTAATGTCAGCCGCTCCCACATACACAAGCTTCCATTCTAATGGTAGCCCCTCCCTCATTCACAAGCTTCCATTCTAATGTCAGCCGCTCCCACATACACAAGCTTCCATTCTAATGTCAGCCGCTCCCACATACACAAGCTTCCATTCTAATGGTAGCCCCTCCCTCATTCACAAAAGTTTTATGAAAGTAAGGACTGGCTGTAACACATCCATTTTGTTTTTCAATTCCATAGGATATATACTGGAAAATAATCTTCCTACATGTAGCAATAATTAATGGTCTTTTTGTCTCTTACCTCAAGTAATAACTCAGAATGTGAGGCTTATCATAAGCCATCTACACAATTATCTTGCGGATTATAGCGTTGTTAGTCAATACTCTTTATTTTATTCAGCCAAGAAAGCGATGCATCTCCATGCTAGCAATATAGTTTGAGAGCAAGACAAGCTTGAACAACTACAGTGTAAGTCTGAAGCAAATCAAGTCTTCTTCATCAATATCATTTTCTAGCTTTCAGATCTGTTTTGAAAGTCCTGCTAATTAAGCACAATATCTGAGGACAGGCGCTCTAAGCAGATGTATAAACCATTAGATTAATCCACAGTTTTGCTACACAATATTCACTGCCGGTCAAGTAATCCTTGAAGTATTCTGTAAAGTTCTATATGCTGCAAAAACAACAACAGTTAAGTTTCCAACTTGCAAGTTAAGTATAATCTATTGTATATATTTCAAAGCTCTCGCCTAGTTTCCAATTTTGTAATCGTTCCAATACAGCCTTCCTGGAGAACTACAACCACACACCCCTTGCCAACAATGACGCTATCTCAGAATACAAACAGACCTAAAGAACATTGCAACACCCCTGAATATTTTGGCAGATGTGGATTGGTAGATAACTGACAGTGACGATGGTCCAATCACACATTATGCACACACAATGCTAAAGGTCAAGCCATAAATAGGGGACACAGAGTTGTAAGTTGATGAGAAACAACATACAGGGATCATTAAAGGGCTTTTATTTTTGGTTGTCAGACAGTGCCAGTCATTATCCCTGATTAGAGAAATTAATGAGGGTGGAATACGATGTATCCAAGCAGCAACTATATATTTCCATGGCAATAGATGCGCATTCCTTCATGTTTATTTGCTAAACCATTCATTGGGCTTGATAAGTCTCCACCTAAAAACAGAAATTTCTTGTACTTATTAATCTGACATATTGTGTTTGTTTTCTATTCTTTATTTCACATTTTCCTTTGGTTAGTTTTTTATTCATTTACATTGAAGAATATTCTAGGTTTAGAGATGGCCTTCAAATAAATATTTGGAAACTAAAGTAAATCCATTTATTGGGACATGCTAATTATACTTTTGTATTCTTATTTTAAAATTACATTCTATTTCAAAGAAAGAGAGATTGGAAGATGAAAAGGAAGAAAAATATAATTTGAATTTTGCCTGTACGTAGTTGGTAATATTGGGGGGAGGGGCTGAAAAGAGGAGGGCAAAAGAGACGAATATAGAATTCAGAAATAAGATAGAAAGAGAGAGAGAGAGAGAGAGAGAGAGAGAGAGAGAAGAGAGAAACAGTCAGAGTAAAAATGAAAAAAAAAAGTTACAGAGAGAGTGAGGGGGTAATGAAACAAAAAGATGGTATACTCTTGAAGTACATGTACAAATACATGCAGAGGAGACAGAAGATTCAGCATGATGAATTATCTGTCTCACAATACAATAGAACCCTGCCTCTCTCATAATCTCTTTTAGGAGTATGTTGTTCAGCTTAAAAGAATGTTAACAAGGTGGTTTGTCAGATAATCCACAGAACACATCAGCCAAGGCCCGTGATATATTGCAAATACTAGAGACATGCAAGTATGTTTCACAATACAGATCACCATCTCTCAATTCTACATGCATAACAGAGGGCTACAGATAGTAAATGTTGACACAGACTAAATCTGTAAAGTAAATATGCCCAGTGTAACAGAAACTTGTAAATGCAAGTAAACAGATTTTGATGTTTTTCACTTGTAGGCCTACAGCAGATAGTCAAGTGAATATTGCTGCCTTGGATTCATGCATGTACTGAATGGCAACGGCCTAGCAACAACCATAGATGGCAGTATGACAACCCCTCTTAAATGTCATATACACTGTAGCTGTATGTCTTTTTACATGTACTTCCTGTTAGTAATTTGCTTGCATACCTGTATGATATGTGCTTTGTATCTCAAGAAAGAGTTTGCGAACCATCATGATTATTTTAGTTCAACAGTCTGCAACATGTACTTCAGTGTACCACTCTATTACTGTCTTTATTTGATCCTTATAGCTTTTGTCATCATTTAAAGACCATACAAAGAGCTACATGGAAGAAGTATCAAATGAAAAGATGTCTGAAGTAATCATTCTTGGGCCAAAAATATACCCAATCCAGTTTTCATAAGGATAACTTTCCTTTGAGTGCAATGAGCCCATGGCAATATAGAAAGGATTTCATTTGGGGTCTTCCAATAGAGTTACCTTCTTTGGTTGCAATGCAGGTCAGAGGTCAACAAAAATGTAAACATATTAAAAAATACAAGCAAACATGAAGGAGGAAATCATTTGGGTTTATATTCTACATAGTTATCAAGAAAAAGATCAATCTCAATTCAAAATAAAGCAATATTCAAGTTGAATAATGATAATACAGTAAATTTTAGGACTGATTAAACAGAAACAAAATAAGTAAGACACCATACCTGAGATCTTTGAAGAACGCATGCCTGATGACCTGCTTGGCTGTTATTCTCTCATCGGGATCATAGGTACAGAGTTTGTTCATAATTTCCAGGGTCTGTTTCGTGGCATTGGGCAACAACTTCTCTATACCCGAACCCTTCTTGGAAGGGAAGTTATAGTTGATGCCTCTCGCTTTACTGTTAAAATCAGGGTATAAATATGCATTTAACTTTCTAAACTGGCAAATCAAAGAGTATTATATCAATATTTTCCTAATAACAATATTTTTGTAATCTACATTTCCATACACTGTAAATGATCAAATACACACAGATAGAAATTATTGGCGCTGTTGGCTGCCTAAATGTCCAAATATGTCTAAATATTTGGCACGTGCTAGAAGAAAGAGAAAAAAAACTTATTATGAATTCATACATTTTTATGTTCACACAAATGATCTCACAATCTCTTGGCATTTCCATGAAATTAATAAAAAAGATGACCAAAAAAGGGAACTCACTCCTACTTACAGACTTTGTACATCTGTTAATCATAAACCTTACTTCACAGTAGTCTAGTCTGAGGTTTATGATAATTTTGTTATCAGAGATACAGAGCATGCATCTGTACCCATCAAATTACAGGAGGGAATATGGCTATGCATATGTATAGATATAAAGAGTGGATTTATTTAAACTATATACATGTATGCATCTTAGGTGCATTTGTAAAGCAAAAATATAAGTAAAAGCCCATTATCTTAGAAGGGAAAAAAAATCCATATTCTTGGTATAATGTAAACTTTCCCACTTTAATCAAAGATATAATTTTCTCTTCAGACCATCTGTGAAAAAAGATACTTTCAGAAGACTTAATTGTCTTTTCTAAGGTCGAATGAAACACATTCTTGCTAAATTCCAACTTTAGAAGTAACTCAAACACTGAGATGTGTTTTTAGCAAAGTGCATTCCCTCAGCTGGGAGAGAACTGCAACTTCATGTTGCTATTGGCTACAGGAACCATGCAGGTGGTTCCCAGTTCCTATATTAAATCTATGGGACAAGAGTTCAGAAGTCAACAGGTTTATGTTTAAATGTCATAGTTTAAATATAAAAGTGGACTTACTTCCTAAATTTGTTGAGTATGGTAGCATCTGGTGTCCCCATGACATCATGGATCTTGGCAATCTGATCTACCTCATTGGCACCAGGGAATAAGGGATGTAAGCTGAAATAAGGGCAGAGCAATAAGGTAATCATGATAGACATCTTAAAGGCTCAACATGAATTTAATTACAAAGATTATAATTTTGTCAGTTACAAGTAGATGAGATAAATAAGGGCAAAATGAAGATGAAGGCAAAGCATGGACTACTTATTATGATTATATATGTAAGGATGTAAGCCGTGAACAAATATAAATAATCTTGGGTGAGAAATAAGCAAAAGCCACATGAACCCCGAATCCCAAAAGCCATTTCAAAATGGAGAATTACAATGGGATGACCATAATTTACTGAAGACTTCCCATATTGATAAGTAAAATAAGTTTATAGTGTCATTTTCTTTGGCAGGATAGTGCCCAAGCAAATGAAGCATACTTCATGCATACGCTAATTAAAATATCCCAACCCATACTAATTGTATTTACTTGATGAAAGTCTTTTTAAAGTTTTAGAGAACTCCTGCAAACTAGTAGTCCTCAGACCATACACAAATACTCAGTTCAAGTTGACTGATAGCAAATATATTTGAAAAACAAAGGGCCTAAAGCAATATTCATTTGTTTGTGGAAACAAAACACTTTTAAAAATAAATCTGTTGATGTAACATACCTGAGTATTTCATAGAAGACACATCCTACACTCCACATGTCCATTTGATATGAGTAGTAGCCATCTGTGAGCAAGCACTCTGGAGCACGGTACCTATATAATGAATATTCAATAGGAAAGGAAACATTGATATCTCTCATTAAATTTACCTATATCATGAATATTCATTAGGAAAGGAAACATTGGTATCTCACACTAAATTTGCACTTTGGAAACTTCAGAAAGAAATGTGTCTTTGATGTTCTGAGTGGTTTTGATAATGTAGAGCACAAAAGAGAGGCAGTTACATACATTAATATCTCTATATTATATAATCACTCCTCATAAATATTCATATCATTACTGTATTGGCCAAATGATATCAATGAAGTTTACCTGCATGGTTGGAAACATAAATAATCTGCTGACTTAGCATGCTTATTATGTACATTCAGCTCTCACCTACACACCATCTTCCTAATTTCTTTTGAGTTGTCTTTCTCAGTTTTTTTGAGGGGAGACTATGAATGAACACAAAACTCTTATATATTGAACAAATTCTTGTCATGTTCCCCTTGAATGGTCTTTAGATACTGGGGTGAGTGTGATTGTACATCGAGTATCAATCACTATTTTTTGCAACATAACTCTGTAATATTTTGCAAATTTCTCAAAAACAATTGTAAATATAATAGCATAGACTCCTAATTTGAACATAATCACAAAGACTTTTGAAAAGTCAAGTCAAGGGCAATAACAAAATTATCAATACCCTTTAAAATATCCCATACACACTTAACATGTAGAAATAATTGTTGGATTATGCAATATGTCATTATAATGTCTGCACTTTTCTGTAATAGGTGATAGACAAGGCTATGCAAATTGTCTTAGGTTGATCTTTTTTAATCTTCATAATGGCCTTCCCCAAATTGCTGAAATTTAAAATGAAATATTATGTATTGTATTCAATGTAGAGATGAATACGTACCATCTTGTTGAGATGTACTCTGTGAACGGCTGCTTAGAATAAACACTTCTACATGAACCAAAGTCTGCCAGCTTCAAATGATCATCCTACATAAAATGAAATGACACTTCCATAAAATACTCGGAGTCAAAGAGAAGGAATTACAAAATATTTTGTAGGTAATTTAATTGATATATGATGTCTCTATCCTCCTTTCAAATGAGTTTGATGTGAAAAATGAGGCATTTAAAGATCTTTCACTATATAACAGGGAATTACAGGTACTTGTAATAACAAGAGCAGCAACAACATCAACAACAACAAAAACAACAATAATAATAATAATAAAAATATTAATGATAATAATTGTAATGATAGCAAATATAATTATAAAACATGTAAAGTACTAACATAATAATAATTACAAACAATTAAACAATAATAACATTGATAATAATAGTTAAAAAAATAACAATAATAATCATAATAATAACATGACAATATTTATAATCAAAGGTAAAATAATCATAATCATATCAATAAAAATAACAATTATAATGATAACAATAAAAATCATAATGCCACCACTCCTGGTTTCAATACACATGTTCTAGGAATTCTGTATATAAGTGAGAGGCAGGCACAATGAATATTTTTCTTTTATTCAAAGCTGTTGAAATTATGGAGGCCACATTGTACATGTAGGGACCGTAAATTTAATAATATTTGGAATATTCGGAAATAGATCAAGTTTGACAGCCTGTTTGTTGCCATGGAAACTAATAATCATAAGGACTCATAGAATATTTGAAAAACATCTATTGTATGTGAAACTAAGTGAGGGTGCGTGAGGTAAGCATGGTGATATATACATAAACAAATATATCATCACAATTCCCACAGGAAATTCCAATGCTCAGAGCCGCCATTGATGATTGATCCTCATAGATCAATGACTGGATAACAATCTTATTCAATTAATAAAATAGCACGATTGTAACTTATAAGTCTACAGATCTCAGGTGTTACTATGGGCACAGAAAACCTGACACAGTGTTAAATTCGTTGACATCAAAATCTAATTACAGCGCAGCTATCATAATCTACAAATGCCCTGACCACAGTACGAGAGCAACGCGACCATGGCATGATTGAAAGCTAATAAGATCATCATTGATGGATTTCATGCTTGGGTGGCTGCATGCCTTAGCAAGTTATTGTCTCCCATTGCAAGTTAATTTGATAAAAGGCAGTAAATTGATTAAACAACACTTTTTACGCATGTCTAGATTAGAAGTACACAAAACAAGCCACCTCTTTTTCCTCCCCGTACGTCATCAACATGCAATGTAAAATTAATTTCAACGTTGGCATGACATCAGTATCAACTTCTTGTCATAAACACCACTCTATACAAGAAATACAAACAGTCCTACTTCATGTTATACGATGCTTATTTTTGGTTATTTAGTCATGGTCACAAAATTTACAGCACTATCAAAAGCTGCACTTGAAATGTGATCCAGCAATTGAGTTAAAAGCACTGTCTCTGTGCTAATCAGAGGAGGGGGGATTCCTGTATGTTAATTATAATTTTATTAGTAAGAAATTGAATAAGACTTAACTTAAAACAAAAGCAAATGCTTGTAAGATTTATCTAAATGTACCTTTATCTATACATTTACATTTAATTTTAAATGTCTGACATATACATAACACCAATCCCTACAATAGTTGTTCCAATATATGTGAGCAGGTAACTACTGATTCTTGATGTAACAAAATTTAGAAGTGACAGATCAAAGCTAAACTGTTCCCAGACAATGGTCTTGACACAATATAGGCAAAACAGGGGGACAAGAAAAATGTAACTTACCCTGATTAGAATATTTTCTGGTTTTACATCTCTGTGAAATATTCCATTCCTGAAATTACACAAAAGGAAAGGAAATTACTTATCTAGGCCACATTCAGAGAAGGGGCACGCTGTCACCATCACAAAATGATTACCACAGACCATGTATAATCAGAATGAAAACGCTCAGGTGAACATGATTGATAAATGATAATGATAAAAGCAAATAGATTGTTAACATGTGAAATCCATATATCATTCTAGATCGCCACTACTAGTGGTGATACTGAAGCTCATCAGTACATTATTTATATATTCCATCCATATTTATCATCCAGTGAACTCAATTTGTAGGAAATACAAATTGTGAACTATACAGGGCAATTTTGACTAGAAAATGATGTAAAGAAGCCATAATAATCTCAAAGGAAAGGAAAACTGATCTAATACAAGAATATATATCGCTATATACTGAAGCCATTCATATGATCTGATTATCTTACAAATGATACTTACCGATGCATATGTTCTAACGCCTTAATCAATTGGTAGATGTAATTTTTAACTTTCTCTTGGGGTAAGTAGTGCCGTCTCCCTGCAAAAGAAGGTAATACAATTATTACACTACTGTCTAACTGTATCTAGAGTCACACTGATACCAAAGGTGCTACATGTACATTTAGTTTACCTTTAAATTGACCTTCGAAAATACATGCTTAAAATCATTGTTAGTTTATGGGATGCAACTTTGCATGGGTGGTGAAATATTTTAATAATTCCTCTTTTATTTATGATTTTTTTTTTAGTTAACCATACTGATTTGACAGCTTTTTATTCTTGTTTTACATGTTAATGAACATATGCTTTTCTTCACCAATAATTTTGATAATTTTCTTGAAACTATCAGGATTTTTCCCCTCTTTTTCTTTGATACATTGATCACGTTTCCCATTTCCAAAACTAATCAGTCCCTTTAAAGTTTACATTTGAGATCAGCAAAATATCAATAATTAAAATTGCTATAACTTATAATGCTTGAATAGGAACTTTAAGTAACGGCTGCCTTTATGTTCAGTAGCCTGTGACGATACTCCTCAGTTGAATGCCTCACAACCTGAACAGCTCATAATATACAAGGATAGAGTGTTTACTTAACATGGCCATGAAATTGATGTGCCCTTGATGTTGCATTAATCATTCACGGAGTAATGGAGAGGCAAGGTTCGTTTGATTCTAGAGCTGTAGGTGCCACAGACTTACCTCGTATTAATTCATAGATGTTCATGTCCATAAGCTCGCATACTAACGACAGGTTTCCAGTTTTTCTGTCACTGTTGATAATGAAAGAGATAGGGAGGGAAAAGCACATTACTATATGAATACTCATTCGCAGGTATTACAACAGGTTGTATACATACATAGATATTTGGACAACCGATTGACAGAGATCTGAGGGACTCTCCAAATGTTGATGTCAAAAGCCCCCTTTTTTCATGGCAAAGGCATATTATATTTTGACAAGAGAGCAAATTAACCTGAACAATCATTTATTCTAGTCTGTTTGTCACTATGTAAAGAAATTAAATATGTGCACAAAGTAGGTCGAATAAAACAAAATTAAGATTGATAGTGTCATGTCCACAGACCTTTGACTTCTAATGTGTATTTAGAGTAAGGTAAATCTTGCCTTAAATTGATTTCTTATGAATTTGGTGAGACCTTTGCTACCCTAAATGGCCATCACGTTTTTAGCACAACAAAAGCTTGAGTAAGTTAACGACCCAATACTTCAAACCTAATGGGCGATAAAAAGAATATTAGGAATAACAGAAGCTTTATTCCAGCACACCGCTCATTTAAATAAAAAAAATTTGGTGCATTTTGCATTGTATAGAATAATAGTTGAATTCATTTACCGATTTTTCTGTCTCCTAATGATATAATATACAATTTTTTATCTTTTGGTATAAATCGTTTCCCTAGAAGTATTATTCATTACAAATATATGTATAATACTAAGTTTAATATTTTCATGAAAACACTCTATAACAGTTCAAATACAATAGTACACTGCACTATCATGCTATCTCTATACTGTACTTCCAATGCAAAACTGATATCCACGTAAATACAATATAAGTGTAATGTACATGAACAGATTCAATCTTAACGGGAAATCTTCAGATTATACATGCTCGATCCTTTCCTCGTCTTGTATTTATTATATCTTATTCTGAGCTATCCATGTCCTGTGCACTGTAAAACAGCCCTACATCTTCAGAGTAAATCCCTTTAACAATTCTCTATCACCGTTTCCATGGAAACATCAAATTGTGAAAGCTGAGGATACAAGGCACCTTTTCTTTTGTCAAATACAAAAGTATGTGAGAAAAAGACTTTATAGAAGATGAAAAATAGATCTTGTGAAATGCAGAATTCTTTGCAGTGCATTGATTCTTTCAAAGTTTCAATCCTTCTTCTTCTTCGGTGAGCGTGAAATTAAAAACATGCCTAACAACTGGATCATTTTAAGTGCAGTTTTTAGCAGGTGCAGTGAAGAAGCACAGATTGGTGAGCAAGGTTTCTCATCTATTATTAATGCTCAGAGCAAAAAAGTAAAAATTACACAAAAATCACTTTTTCACATTAGAGAGAGGAAGAAATGAAAATTGGGAGCTAAAAAAAGAGCAGTGACATTACTACAAGAAGCCAAAGAAGTACTCTCTAAAAGTACATTGTGTAGAGGAGTAGAAAACCACTCTTTAAGAATTCATATCAGGGATCACTTTGGATGGAGTGGAAATCCATGTTTTACAAGAAATAGTGAAATTCACTCTCAAAAGAGTAATTCAAACCACACCTTTGGAGTGGATCATACTATAATTTAGAGTGGATTTAAATCCACAATGAATTGATCACTGATACGACTCCTACATGAGTGGATTTCTACTCCTCTGCATTAAAGGGAAAGCCCATCCTGATAGGTACATGTAGTTAGTTGGTGGTTTTTTAATGTGGAATATAAAAGAAACAGATTGGTGACAGTTAGAGCCAATTCCAGTTGAAAGCACATTCATCAATTTTTGAAGGTGTACAGTTGTACACATAAGTGAAGAAACTCATATTGACAACTCTGCAACATGTCTTTCAACGTCCTCTCTTATTTGCCCTGTACATACAATTTCAAATATTTTCATTTTCTCGGTTGATGAGGGAGTAGATTTGTTCATGCAGGGGTTGTGCAAAAATATCTAGGGTACTTGTGTGGTTGAAACTTTTCTTAAGAGAAAGTAGAAATTTATAAATACTTTAGTACAGAGCAAATGGGAGAGGATCTTACAAGATACATCACAGAGTTGCCAATTTTTGTTTGATTGATTGCAACTCAAAAAGTTTGTAACTTTCTTAATTTTAATTGGATTTACAATTTACTCAGAGTTTTTTTATCTGTTTCTCTCATATTTCTTCTTCTATTAAAACCAACTTAATATCAGGGTGGACTCCCCTTTTAATTCAGCACTATTGATAGAATAGAGTAGAATATACATGTAACACACTCTACCAGGTAATATCCAAGAGGGTGATATGGCACTACCTCAACCCCCCACCCCACCCCTACCCCAAGAAAAAGGGGAATACTTACAAGATTACTTCTTTGAGTTCCAAGATGTTGGCATGAGGACTTAACCTCTTCATGGCTTGAATCTCTCTGAGGTTGTTTACTTGCTCCAAACTAAAGATGCACACAACAACAAAAAAACAGAGAAAGAACATTGAAAATTTACCTTTCCAATTCAAATCTCTGATTTTATATAAATCTCACATTACAAGTTTCCTCGTCTGCCTATCTATCCTACTCTTCCTTTCATAATCTTCATTCCTTCTATTGAGTTATGGTTTGATATTTTTATCCTTTTTTGTTTGATTGTACTCCCCCCATCCCGGTTTTGTCACTTTCATACTGATTTTGTATAGACACGATAGATGATAGTCAGCAGTTTTTAAGCTTTCCCTGGACATTTTTCACATTTTTTTGTTGGGGAGGGGGGGGGGGCTATTTTTCCAATATTTAAAAAATATTTTCCTAAAAAACTAGACAAATTTTTTTGTATGTTCTTGTAGAAATATGGGAAATGAAATGGACCCACAAAACATATTCTTTATTGTTTAGGGTTTCCCACAAAAAATAGATAAAAAATATATTCACAGTTGAAAATAGTACAAAAAGCATATTTTCTGCGCTGTTTTCCCCCATCATTTTTCAACTCATTTATTTTTACTAGGGTTGTCACAGTGTTAGATCATGGTCCATGGTTAGATTGTGCATGGATCCATTAAATCAATTTCTGACAATCATCTTGATGGCTGTGTGTACATTGCAAATTAGATAGACTACTTGATCAAATTACATGTGTATTAACATAAATTTGCAAATTATATAATACAACTACATGTACATGTATATTATACACAGTATGTACTGTGTATATGTGTATATTAACAGTAACAGCCATATAACAACAAAGTACTATATACATTTACATGTAGATAGTTGTTACATGTACAGCTCATAATATATTCTACTGTATCTATTTCAATAATTATTAAAATTCATTTAATCCCAGTTGCATGGTGTTAACAATAATTAGATATGTATGTACATGTTGTTCACTTGTTCAAGTTTCAAAATCATACAAATCCATTAAAATAATGTCAGATTGTTCTAATTGAAAAATTTGACAAATGACATGAAAACACTAAATTCATGAAAATTATTTTAAAAGGGTGCTTTTCCCAAAATGTTTATATTGCTGGACACACAAAGAGATTTCTAGTTTACTTACCTTTGATAGTTTTGTTTCATTTTCTTGCAAGCATAGTATGTTCCATCTTGTATATTCTGGCATTTCAGCACCTCTGAGAAAGTGCCTTCACCCTTCTTTCCTAAAACCCGATATTCTAGATAGAAGAAAAGTGGGAAAAATAGAAAAATGGAATTTGCGTTATTTCTTATAATATGACTTTAATGCTTCATCACCGTCACTTACATACTTTCTTTGAAAATATCATTGTCTTGGATACCAATTAAAAATATAAAAGACTACCTTTCCTCTCTCATATCAATGTTCTTAACAACATTACCAACAGCTGGAGGAGGAAGACAGTGATATTGACTCATGTAGGACACAACTGCAAATCTCTGATAACAGCAGAGGAAGAAGAAGAAGTTTATTATGAACAACTTGACTTTATGATTATATCATTTATATATATATATATATATATATATATATATATACAGTTGGGTGAGGGATATTGCTGATAACATCAAAAAGAGATGAAAGTGTTTTGCTACCATGAGTTCATAAGTTGGGAGTTTTCAAGTTTGTTTTGCTTAATAAAAAATAATATGATATCGAGATCTGAAAGTGTTATTATAAACTATTTAAAACAAATCTTGTAAACACATTTCAGGCTTCATTGTAGTCTGTTGAGAGTCAGAAGGGTATTAATTAAATATAAAAAAAACAATGCATGTGCCAATATTATACACTTCTGTTCAACACTCAGGAATCTCAGGATGCAATAAATTGCGATGCATGTCAATGATGTCATATACCCGGTACTTTTAAAAAGAATATTAGTTACAATACACATTTTGGGGATATATAATTTCTTGTCATAAGTCATGTTATTTCCATTGATGTAAAATGCTTATAAACTTTCACATGTTATTTCCCAGAATGATGATATTTTATTTCATTCTGGGAAATACTAAAATAAATGTAAAAATTGCATGGGAAATTTAATATGATACATATCAATGAAAATACATCAATAAATATAACTGATTAATAACAAAAGAGTATAGCCACATATGTGTATTGTAACTAATATCCTTTTAAGAATTAAATCATTTTGTGAGTTCTAATCGAGAATATAAAGTACAAATAATTAACACGGAAACACACGGACTCTGTGCTCCCAAGCTAAGCTGCCGCAGAGAGGGCTGGTCGGTGTATCTATAATCCTCGCTCTTATCGACACTGGTAAACATTCGTACGTAACAAGGTACACAATATACTCACTGTGCATGATTATCACGATATATCACTTGGCATAGCAGAAAATAAAGTGTGATTATAATATCCAGACCCAGAAACGAGAGAATCCCTGCTAAATTTTGTCAAGATGACATCACTCGGTCATTTTATGGCGAAATTCTCCATTTTATTGGATCCTGTAGGAAGACGCGAAGAGGAGATTGCAATGAGTAATTCCAGTTCACATGTTAGCTGCCGACGGCTCGGGTTCATTCACACAATCCTATTCTCTATGGATAAGTTTAATGGGCGGAGCACATGGATAGAAGTCGACTATATTTCTCCGCGTTTTTCAATAAAAAATGTAGAATATTGTATTAGGGCTATAATTGTAGGGAAAAGTACAAAAAACGGTTCAAAAAGAAAGTTTTGTGTTGTTATTGTGCAGTGAATTTGATTAAAATTGGACAAAACCGGCACTGCTGTTGTTTTAGAATGGAACTATACTACTGGCTCGCGCACTATTATTGCTAGAGTCTCCCCAAAAGTTGGTTGCCTGTGGTAACGAGGTACGCCGTACATTTATTATGGGAACCTCCGTGTGGGGGTCTTATTGTTATCATATTGATTTATCCTCGAGCTTTATATGTTTGTTAACAGCTTCTTTATCATCAGCAATATAAAGGTTGCGGAGGACTTACCATTGTTTAAAAGAGGGGACGGGGCGACAAATAGTAACAATGACATTGCTCAAGATAGAGGAGGAGAAAGGATCCGCCTATTTTGGTACTCTCCCCGCGCACTGCCGTACACTTTCTAGTGAGGGTGAAAGTGTTTGTCCTAATGATTTGCGGTCGGGGCGGTTAAGACAATGTGGACCAACTTACCCTAAATAATGAATTACAGAAGTACCCCTGATATTTGCGGTCAAGAAAAGTGCCGTTATATTTAAATTATGCCTGGTAAAATTGTTTATAAAATCCCTTCTAGCCGCATTTGAGGGATGAAGATTTAAAAGGGTTAAAAGATGAAATACATCGAATGAAGATATAAAAGAGATTGTGGTAAAGATTATCCATTATTCTATGAGCTTAAGTCTAGGAAAAGTTCACTTTTGTTCATGGCATTATTACTCCCATTGGTCTCGCATTGTAACAATCAGTTTACTGTATTGACATTAAAAATGCAAAATCTTTGTATAGCTTTTGCACCATGTATACGTTGCTATGTTTGGTAATATTGCAAGTTGTCTCAAATAAATTCTTATTTGAGAGGTGTGCATGTAAATAGAGGGCATTTGTAAAAATTAAAAAAGTGCATGTATAATCATAGTAAAATATAACGGACAACCATATCCTTCACATAAAAATATGCGCTGAGAACAATGGGCACCTATAAGCCTAGCATTAATGTTACGGAATCAAACCAAGGGCGCCTTCGGGTTGGCTTATAAACCAACAATTTTGTTTCTTTCAATTAGACAAGACCTCGTGGATGCTTGGGGATGCTTAATGTACACTTGCTCCCAAAAATCATCGTAGAATAAACATCTACCAATCAATAGGATCAATAAATCAATAAACAGGTTATTTCTTTAATTTCTACCGACTCCGCACTCCCCCTCTCCCCATCTCTCTTTCTCTCTCTCTGTCTGTCTCTCTGTCTCTATCTATCTCTCTCTCTCTCTCTGTCTGTCTCTGTCTCTCTCTCCCTCTCTGTTTCTCTCTCTCTCTCTCTATATATATATATATAATATATAATATATATATAGAGAGAGAACATATAATTTAATGTTGATAATCCTCGTAGCAACAAAGAGTTATCAAAAGTCTTCATGCATGGCTGATCGTCAACGATACGGAGTGGTGAGAAAATGATTGTTAGGGCAGGCAGCCAGTGAAAACGTATTTGTTTGATAACATTATGGGAATGCAAGCATTACTTTAAACAAACAGAACTTTGTTATTCCTGGCTCATTTTTCCTGATTCATGTGTCATATGAAAGGGCAAAAAATGAACTTTTTAGAAATGTAATTTTTTCTTCGAAATTCAGATACCGCCCGCCAAATAACTTTTGGTTTCCTTCCTTCAAATTGCTTTTAATCCTCATGCGTGAAATATGCATCACTTGAGTAGCATCAAATGAAAGAGGAGACTCTAAGCTTTACATATATGTGTCATTTATTAATTATAGTTGTGACTAAGTTATGATAAAACATCGATACTTCTCGGTTTCGTTTTTTCTGGGACGCACTGTATATCTCCCTATCTCCCTTTCGCTGTCTCATCATTGTCTCTTTAGTTTTAGTCACTCGCTCGAACCAGATTCAGATTTGGCATGTAAAAGGGGGATAATGAACATTTCTCTTGTTACGTAATTTCTCATGCAGACGAACATGTCATGTCATATTTGCAGAGGCGGCGCTCCGGGGGGCAGGGGGGCACAGTGCCCTCCCACTTTTTCAAGTACCCAAAAGTGCCCCTATTTACATAGGAAAATGCTCTTTTTACTTTGAAAAGTGCCCCTATTAATTTTTAAAAGTGCCCCTTCCCCTTTCCACCTCTGATTAGTGCCCCATTTATTTTGACACTTACCCCTTTTCTTCAACAAGTTCCCATTTTCCTTTGCAATACGTGTCCATTTTCCATTCTCATAAGTGCCCTTTTTAATCTCTAGTAAGTGCCCCTTTTCAGGTACGAGAAGCGCCCCTTTTCACTTTTAATAAGCGCCCCTTCACCTCTGATAACTGTCCTATTCAAATCAGAGGTGCCCTTCCCTTTTAATAACTACCCCTTTTAACTCGGATAAGCGCACCTTATTTTCACATGTGCCCCCTTTCCTTTCTAATAAGTGCCACTTTTCCTTATGATAAGTGCCCCCATTAAAAAAGAGCCCCTTCCCCTTCTCATAAATCCCCTTTTTGTACCAATGAAAATAGTTCCTTTTCATTCTCATAAGTGCCCCTTTTCATCTCTTGTAAATGACCCTATTCAATTCTGAGAGATACTCGTTTTACTTTGACAAGTGCCCCTTCCCCTCCTGATAAGTGCTCTATTCATCTCTAATAAATGCCCCTTTTATTTTGACACGTCCCCCTTTTCCTTCCTAATAAAAGCTCTTTTTCCTTCTTATAAGTGCCCCTTCCCCTTCTCATGATTACCTCTTTTCATCTCTGCCCCGTTTATTTTAACATGTTCCTCGTTTTATTTTTAATAAGAGCCACTTCCCCCTTCTCTAAAAAGCCCCCCTGTCACCTCCGATAAATGCCCCTATTAAAATCTGATCGGTGCCCCTTTTTTCAACAACTGCACATCTCCCTTTATTACTAGTGCCCATTTTTCATTCTCGTAAGTGCCTCTTTTCTTAGTATATGGTCAATGCCCCTTTTCAGATGCGATAAGTGCCCTTTTCACCTCTGATAATTACCCTTTTAACAATGATTCGTGCCCCTTTTCCTTTCTAATAAGGAACCTATCCTTTTTTCATAAATGCCCCTTTTCAGTTCTTATAAAAGCCCCTATCAAAATCTGATGGGTGCATCTTTTCCGTCGACAAATGCCCATTTCCCTTTCTCATAAGTGCCTTTTTTCGTCCCTGGTGAGTACTTCTTTGTTTAGGTGTATTAAAGGTACTATGTCCCATTTGCAGGCCAAAAAAAAGAAGAAAAGTTTAAATTCCAATGGCATTTGAAAGACAATACTAATTTAGAACTTCCCTAAAAAAAGGGGGGCTTGAAAATGTCTTTAAGTGGGAAAATAACGACTATTAGTTGTCGAATCGACTTAGGAGCTATAGAGCCAGTAAGTAATAGTCTGATTTTTCAGACCATTGTACCGAATGGTCGTACGTTTTATGCTGCGCAAAGATTCAATCAGTTTAATTTTGGCCATTACAAGAAGTGGGTTATTGATGTAGACAAATGCTCATGTACCCTTTACAGCTCATTTTATGTATGTTATTACCAAAGATGAAAAAGCCAGTCAGTCACTCAATAGTGTCTGACAGTGAAGTCTAGCAAGTAAACGGGTTTCCTTGCATAATTTGAATGTTAGGACACTGCTAACGTTTAAATTTCACAAATAGGACATACATGACATATTCATAATTCCTGCAAAGTTCTACAGAATTTGATGTTGGCTGCAAAAGGGACATAGTATCTTTAAAGACGTGCTCCATTTTCACCTCTGAGAATTAGCCTTTGTACTTTGACACGTGCTCCTTTTCTTTTCTAAGTGTCTTATCCCTTTCGATAAGTGTCCCCTTTTCCTCTCATCATTAAACGTGCCCCTAATTTCAAGCGACTAAAAGAATTTTCCCTCAAAGCTCGCTCGCATTTATAGAAGTTATAATTATGTTACTCATCAAAGGTCTTTTCAGTCTTTTATGAGAATGTGCTTATAATCCCATCAGGATTGGGTTTTTCCTCTTCAAAAGATGTAATTTTTCGCACTGCGACCTCACAAATCTTAAACTTTTTCCTCGCTCGCAAATGAATTTTCAGACCATCACACCCAACTGCAAAGTATGAATAAGCAATATCTTATATGATGTATAAAGAGAAACAAATATTGAAATCATCCCTGATAATGTAATCACAATATAGGGGTATATACCAAGAATGTCTAAAAACTTGTGTATTTTCGCTTTGAGATTTCCCTTTGAAGGTGCCCCTTTTCCAGAAAGTACCTTTCTTTGTTGGTGCCCCTCCCCCAAGTCGCTCCGCCGCCTCTGCATATTTGTTTTGTAACGCACGTAATCTCGCTGTAACTATAATGAACACTGAAAAGTCTTTTTTTAATTCTGAAATTAATTCACATGCCCCCTCGAAGTGTGTGTGTGTTGTGTGTAATTGGGTTTTTACAGGTGACGTGTATCAATCAGATATGATTATTTACGTCTGGGGACTGACCGTCACCATCCGAAAGACGTGACTCAGTTTGTAACTTCCATTGTTAGCTGCGCCACCAGTAGGCCTACCTATATAGCTCCCACTTCTCTCTAGCTCTCTCTCTCTCTCTCTGTCTCTCTGTCTCCCTTCCATTCCCCCCTCTCTCTCTCTCTCTGTCTCTCTCTCTCCCTTTCGTTCGTTAGTTTTTTATTTCTTTCTTTTTTTTCTCTGTTTCTCCCTCTCTCATACACACAGCGAAAAAAAAGACATACACCGTTACACGCATCCCCTCTCTTCTCTTTCTCTCTCTCTCTCTCTCTCTCTCTCTCTCTCTCTCTCTCTATCTCTCTCTCTCTTTCTGTCGAGCAAGCATAGAACTAAAAGAACCTAATGCCATATTGCGACCCATAAAATATATTTAAATATTAAAAGATGATAACATATGTTGTCTTTGATCATGATGGTTGAATCTAGCTGGGCTCTCAAGCCATTATTGAAATGGTTCCCTCTATCGAGGAGGCATAGCGTGGGACGTCCCCTTGGCGACAGTTCATTTGCATACGTAATTGAATCTAGCGAACTAGTACATGTACATAATATGCATGCATGCATACCGTATACCCGCGATATATCGCTGTACTTCTACGTAGCTACGTGTGTAAAGGAAAATGCACCGAAGAAGCCGATGAAAACCAGGCAAAGTATAGACTGCATGAGAGGTTCCTGAGAAATAAATAACGATGGCGGCTTCCGAAACGACGAGTTTTCCCTATAAACTGGAACTTGAGCCCCAGAAACAAAGTGTTTTTGTGACGCAGCTTGGAGAGCGAGGGTAAGTTAACTGTTAGTTACAGTCTAACTAACTCCGGGAAGCTCCAACACCGGCGCCGCAGGCGTCGGAGCTTCGGTAACACTGTAGTGGGGGCTTCTAAAACAGCCGATGGGGCAACATTACTGTTAAATCTGCAATAGTAGTACTTACAATTTTTACATCATAGGGTGCACGAATCCTCAGGGCATAACAATGATCACTTGAATTCATAATTTGAAGAAATCTTCGATGGGAAAAAGGGTTATTCAAAGCCCTACACAAACGATTCTTCCATGTCGCAACGTCGATTCAAAATGGCGAAGAGACAGTACGCATGCGCGGCAGAGCCGCAGAAAGTATGAATATTCATGCTATCGAGCGCCGATCGCTCGAAATCGCTGAATATGCACGACTCGAACAAACAGAGCGGTGAATGTAAACCCAGGTCCCTCGGCCCTTCTCAACCTCGTGCATATTCAGCGATTTCGAGCGATCGGCGCTCGATAGCATGAATATTCATACTTTCTGCGGCTCTGCCGCGCATGCGTACTGTCTCTTCGCCATTTTGAATCGACGTTGCGACATGGAAGAATCGTTTGTGTAGGGCTTTGAATAACCCTTTTTTCCCATCGAAGATTTCTTCAAATTATGAATTCAAGTGATCATTGTTATGCCCTGAGGATTCGTGCACCCTATGATGAAAAATTGTAAGTACTACTATTGCAGATTTAACAGTAATGTTGCCCCATCGGCTGTTTTAGAAGCCCCCACTACAGTGTTACCGAAGCTCCGACGCCTGCGGCGCCGGTGTTGGAGCTTCCCGGAGTTACAGTCTAACTAGCTTGTTGCTTACAAAGTTAGAGTTACATGGTGCATGTGCATCTTGTTGTGTTCAATATGTAGTACAGAACAGATTGGAATATACTAATTACTATACCATGTGTACCTTAAATACAAAAATCGCTCATGCATCTTCTGTAGCCGGCTGAAGCAGGCGAGTCTGGCCAGGTTATGTGTACCTGTACCCTGTGCAGTGAGTGTGATTGTAGCCTACTGAGAGATAATCAAGGAGCCAGATCTGAGTCTGAGATGTAATTTAAAGCCCTAAAACATATATATCGTATGGTCTATAGTGATTGGCCTGAGACTTGAGTTCAGACAGTCAGACAGTATAATATTAGATTTTAGAAGGCTGGCCTGGTTGAAGCAACACGCATCAACATGATCAAACACAGACAGCACGTGGGAAAAAATGTAACACTAACACAGTAACAGTAACAGTATTCAGTAATCGTTTATTTAATCCAAGCATTAATATAGGCGTAAGGTGGAGGGGAGGGGGTACATATTTTATTCCTATTCTTTTTTTTCCTTTATTTTAATTTTTTTAAAGACGGAGTGACCAGCTAATTACGAATATAGACCTAGATCTAGACCTATATACATGATTTATAATTTAACGTGGCTAAAGTTTCATAAAATAAAATTTGTCATGTTTGGGTAGATATCCTAGCATTTTGTTCGATGTGGTTCATAAGCCTTTTTTTAAATGTAGGGCCACTACTAATTAACTCATGACACAGAATTGCAATACATTAGACCCTTTGTGTAGCACTAGGCCTAGGGATACAGGGGCTCATATTACCCCCCCCCCCCTCGAATGTACATATACACCATACCAGATTTGCTAAATAGTATAACAACACACTGGATGGTGGACTATAATGACTACTTTACAACAAGAAATAGATGTAGAAGAAGAAGAAGAATGGGTGATAAAGAAAAAAAGAGAGAAAGGGAGAGAGGGATAAGGGGAAAGCAACATGATAAAGGAGATGATACGACCCCCTTACACCCCCGTGGAAGTGACAGTGGACATCAATAACAAATACATTAAGTACTCTAACTCTAGCCTCCAAGGCAGCAAAGCTCCCTATAGTTAAAATGTTTTCTGAGTTTTGAGAAGAACTCATTTTTAAAGAGAATCAAGAAAGAGCTTCCATGAACAAAAATAAAGGGAGACAGAACTCAGTGAAGAATCTTAATACGTATGTTTTTATTCCACTTTTGTTGTACAGTGATGAAGAAGATGACAACGTCAACAGATATCCCATTGTTAAAGAGGTAAGTCGTATTACAATATACATCTGCAAAGAAAAGGAATGGATATATTTATATGCTTCAATTTTATAATATATTTTGTTTTATAAGGTATGTGTGATTCTATTTTTCCTGTGCAAAGGACCCTAGTAGAAGAATGATCAGGCATTATGTAAATTCGGGTAAAAGCCTGAAAGAGAGAAAAAATACAAGTTTTGGGGGCTTAATATTTCTCATGACGATGAGTGACAACCTGTCTCTTCCTACTCACAGTCTGCAGGTAAGCTGATAGAGAATGGACTCAATACGTTACAGAAGACACTGCTCCTGAAGCGAAAGTAGAGGTCGACGATGTTACGCAAGAACTCCGCACCAAACGCATCCAGTTCCAGAAGCGGATGGAAGAATGTGAGAAGAAGAGAGTGGACCTACAGAAAAAACAACAATTGGTAAGTACCGGTATGTCTAAACTAGGCAATATCGGAATCGTTGTCATTTCATTCAAAGTGTTGGAATACTGCAGAGAGACGTGGAAGCAAATGAATTAGTTTTGTAATAATTAGAAAAGGAATTGTTAGTACAATTTTTATCAGTAAAATAACAGTTATTGTAAAGAAGTGCTTGTTGTATTATCTGTAGTTTTGTCAAGAAAGATAAATTGTGTAAAGACAATAAATAAATAATGAAAACATAGAAAAGAAAATAAGGGCAAGGATTTTTCACATGAGTTCAGTAGAGCTTTAGGTACTACTTCATTTTGAAAATGTTGAAAATGATCAGAAAATCTATTCAAAAACTATAGATTATAGATTATGTTAGTTGTAAAATGGTATAGAGTCACTGTGTAATAGTCCTCTAGTATTGATGATATGTGAATCTAAAGTCATTTGTTTAGTAGTATGAATAGAAATTTGTAATGAAAAGCAACCTTGGGGACTTTTAATACAGAGAACATATTAATGTCCTTACTATGTCCTGTGATACTTGAACACGCTGTTTACGATGTATTCACAAATTTGATCCATAATCTTCTCCATAGATGAAGGACAGAGTGGAAAAGTTTGATAAATTCATCTCAGAAACGGAAGCCAAGAGAAGAAGAGCGATCCACAAATATCAGCAGGAACTCAAAGTGAAAGAACAGAAACAATCAGAATATGAACTACTTCGTGAGCAGTTGGAAGAGTTAAAAACAAGGTAATTACTCAAGGGTTTGCATTCTGAAAACTGTTATCTTTTATGTTAGTGAAGAGTCTGTTATTTGTCAAACGTACAGCATTTTGCAATTGTATGGAAAGGACACTCTTTGTGCTTGGGCAGATGTTTTTATAACTTTATATGTACCCAGTCAGCTTTTTGCACACAAAAAAATAATCAATTTATTCACTTGTCATAATTTCAATTTGTTATGACGATCGACATACCTGGGAAGGTCCAAGCTTTTTTGTGTCATAAGTTACCATCATTTTATTATCTACTTGATATTATTCTTATTCTTTTGCTTTACAGACATAACAAACTGAATGAGAAGATCAAGAAATACAAAAAGTTTGAAGAATTCCTCATGAAAGTACTAGACAACATTCCAGAAAGTAAGTATCATTTCAGAATTGTGCATTTGCCTTCTGCTAAATATTTCATTATGGGATTAGAAAGATGTTTTGAGAGAATGATCTATTTTATTTTAAGTCAGATAATTAAATATATAAAGTACATGTGCTCTCTTGGATGTCAACAATTGTTTAACACTTTGGCCCGAAATCACAAAGGAGGTTTAAATTAAACCCATGGTTTAAATCTTCATTTACATAACCTATGGTCTAAAATTAGTGCAAAATAAGCACGACACAGAGGTCCAATATTAGACGCGCACAAGGCAAGGTACGCTTATTTTGCCGCTTAGTTTGCGCTAATTTTTAAACCATGGGTTATGTACATGAGGGTTTAAACCATGGGTTAAGTTAAACCTCCTTTGTGAATTCAGGCCTTTGAGTTGCTTTCTTCTCCTCTTGTACTGGCGCTTGTTTGCCACTTGTGAAATTTTGCACAAGGCAATCGGTAACAATTGACAGAAGGATTGTTTTTCTCAACACAATGGCTTTACAAAATTCCCAATTTCCGGTCTTGATTAGCTCCATAACAACCCTTTTTTAAACACCAGTTATAGATCAACCTTGCAATGGAAAGACTTAAATAATCTTGAAAGCTTTGGTATATCCACCCCACATGAGTACAGTGTGGCACAGGGAGGTTATTTGTGTGGCATATAAAGAATTAAGACATTTGTTACAAATGACATGGTTGTAATCACAGATAAGAAGAGATGTATGAACAGACACAGCAGGACATTCATGCTCGTTTGCCATTCGAGTGAAGTTGATCGGTATTATGTAGAAAGAAATTCTTTGAATGTTTGAGGCTCTCATTACTGCAACCAGTCTAAAGCAGGGATAATGAATGGTTAGAGACACTTAAAGTAACTTTTATTATTACTATCATTATTCTTTTTGTTGTGACAGACTACTTGGAAGTTAACGATGACATGTTGAGAAGCATCATGGACAGACATCGGACGCTGAGCTTTACCAACGATTCCCTGGTCAACAGAGTCCAGTCCATGTACGACGAGGTGGATGAGAACAACCTTCACTTGGATGAGCTGAAGTATAAACACGATCAAAGCATACTGGTAAGAGTCCATTTAAAAAAAAGAATTATTATGTGCCCATCAGAAGAGTGTGAATGGTTGTATAAACAGATTTACATTTGAAGAATAATGCATTTGACAATTTTGAAAGTTCTTATGGTACAGTCACGCGACACATTTCTGTCACCACATCATCCAAATTCTTAACAGTGATCATTTCTTTAGGAATCAGTACCAGGAATTTTATTAATTTGACCCCAAAAACCTGGTATTGACTTTAATAAACTACAAGTTTTAAGTTGTGACAGTACAATAATAAGGGCAATAGGCTCATGTTCAGTTGCCATACTTCACAGGAGCACTTATTCAACAACATTTATTCTCGACTTCATCTAACTAGACTGTATTTTTAAAAAATGCACGATAGATTTATAAACCAGGTGAAAGCACCACATAAACTATTAGATGCTTCATATTTCTTTCTATTTTCTGACATGAATTATTGATTGCTGTGTTAACTCATGCATGTAAGTGTGAGGACAAAAATACCATTACAATTCAAAACTTTTAAATCAACCATCATACAAGCATGCCAGAGCATGTCGACACTACACTGTCACTTCATTGCATCAAAATCAATTTGCAAGTCCGTCGGTTAACTACCCTCACACTGCTCGAGTCAAAGCACCTGCCTGACTTCCTCCAATCATTTAGATATCTCCTCCTTTTCCTGCCATCATAAAACCTCATCAATCTGATGACACCTCTTGCAGGTGTTCACTGTGGCAGCCATTTTGTTTCTTTGTAGTTCTGCCTTGCTCTGACTGTAACTCTAACAAAATCTACTTGTATATTTTGAGTGCAATGAAGATTGAAATATAAAGAGAATTATTAAAATTCCAATAAATGTGTTGTTGTAATCTGTTTCAGAATACAAAATGTTAATGATGGTATATAACGTAAACTGATGAAGATTTGAATACATCACTTTTAGTGTCTATTTATAGCCTTACATCATGATTCGTCATATGGTCCGAACATCACTATGCTATATCTCTTTTTTAAGTGCCAGAAGCCAGAAGGGCATTAGATATGTGTAAATGATTGTGAGTTTATGCTCTTCTTGCTCTTAGCATTTGATATGAAGATTCTCGTACCTTCCCGAAATAGCCTTAGATAATCAGCTATCCAATCTAGCGGGGAACTGCAGTTTTCATGCAAGTACATGAGCATTCTCGATCATTTCTCTGTTTGAAAGATTGAAATATCCTTTGAAGTTCTTTCATGTCACATGGATGAATCAGTGCATGAATTCTATTTTGACCTTTATGTGACCTTTGACCTCTGTGCTCTCAATGATCAGGTGATCAACAAGGACCTAGCAGAGATGCAGCATCTTCAGGAGGAAAGGATTGATATGAATGCTGAGCTTGAGGAGATGATCTTCAATGATGCCTTCTCTTACAGAGACCATGTGAGTGAGAGGATACATGTGTTTTTATATATATGAGAAACAGAAACTAGAAGTAAAAGTGATTTTATGAATGATCTAGTGTCTTATCAGTACAGTGAGGCTATAAAGCCAGCGTAATATTCTGTTATCTTTATAAAGTACAGAAAACCTCATAAATGACAAAACTCCCACCCCCTTGACAACTTCTACCAGGATAAGGTCATGTGCACTAGCCCAAGACAGCTCTTCATTTGCTGTCTGCTTTCAGTTGTTTTCACGGCATTTAATATCAATCATTATTTTTTTTTGGACTATTTTTATGAATATACTTTTTAAAAATAAATCATTCTTTTGTTATTAGTTATCTGTCGTTGTTGCTGTATTGATAATTATTATCGAAATTATTATCATGGTTATCATCATCATTATTTGAGATATTTAGAACTATCATTGTTTTTATTTTCATCATCATCATTAACATATTTCTCATTTCACTTCATTTTTTAGAGTGAGACCTTGGGTAGGATAAAGATGGCAATTAACAATCTGGTGGATAAGTGTCACAAGAAACATGACGAACCTCTTGAGACGTTAGACTATGAAGAGAAGCTTCACCTGATTATGGTAAGACGACTTCTTTGAAAGGAAATTACTTGGCTCATTATTGCAAGAAACCATCACAACCATTTATGTCAGTTGATATTTCCAACAAACCGATGTTAAAAACACATTTTGTGACATACTTTGCAAATGAAATCCATGAGCATATTCATATGATGCTTTCTTGCAACAAGCCCCTGCACCAATATCAATTCAGTACTTGGATTAAGCCAACATTTTACTTAGCATTTAGCATGGCTAAGTGAATTGGTTTAAGTCATATCAGATCACATTGCACAAAATATTTCCAAATCTGAATCAAATTTCGATTTATGACACATTTGTTCAATCTACTATATATACATTGTTATTGCCATCAGATATAAAACATGGAGTTTTTGTTTTCTCTTAGTATTAAGGTATATGATGTAAAAGAAACACATTTGTATTTTCACTTTCAGAACTTTGTAGTTGATAAGATCCATGTAGAGAGGATGGCCAGGCAAGGTTTTGTTGTATCATCCGCATCATCTTCAGGCAAACGAGAGAGGTCGAGAGCAAAACAAGAGCAAACATGAGAGTGCCCCCTATCAGGTGACCTTTTGTAAAGACTATTTTAGATATCAACAACACTTTGTTGGTGTATGTCCACTGTAATTGGGAGTGTGTCTACATCATTTTGTTTATGTCGAGAGAACAAATTCGATACGGCCTTAATGCCGAGATCAGTGATACAGGATGGGTAGTGTATCATTGGCATCAGGATTGGAGCACTGAGATCAAAAGGAGAGATGATGAGCAGTTTTCAGTCCATCTAAGTGTTAAGTCATTGTGGGCGGAGCAGATAATGTACATTCTGTAAGCACGCAGTGGCAATGTGTAGTATATGCATTGCATAGAATGTGTATTACATGCATATGATGTTGTGTGTCTGTACTTATTAAGGGCACAAGCATGTGAATTCCCTTCCCATCAAATTAATATTTCATCTGCTAATCTTCTTGTGGCTCTGTGACAAATCATATTTTGTGCTAACACCCTTCTGGTAGGCACAGAATGATGAGTGGTCCTGAAAGTGGTCTGCCTTGTCTTAAATGAAACTGCTGCCATTTAGTTTATGGGGAGAATAGCGAAATGGCTACTAGCAAGCTATGTAACATATGATGAAGCCTTCGTGTGAATCAAAATTATAGACCTATGCAATTACTTAGATAATCTTAGTAATGAAATTGAAATTTATACGATTTTGATTGTTTACTATATTCTACTTTCAAATTTGGAACATAGAAACAAGATTTCAGATTTTGGCCTCCAAATTAAGTCTTGTGTTACATTATGATATCCTGGATAGAACAAAGATGACATTAATATTAACATTAATATTTCCTGAATAGATTTTATGTTTTTAAAATTAACTTATCATTGCCCAATCTATTTAAGAGAAAACGAATGCACCCCTTGAATTGAGATTCAATATAATACAGCAGTTTTGTATTTGTTTACAGGAAAGTAGTGATTTCAATACTATAAGAATAACTTATGGAATTTAATCATGTTTGAAATTATTTTATTTTATTTATATAATAATATTGTTTTTATGTACATGTAACTGAGCAAAATTCATAGTTGTAATGAAATGATCAAAAGGCATGAACAAAGTTATACTGATATCATTGAAATTAAATATTCTTCTAATATATTAAATGTCATAATCATGAATCATGGAAGAGGTATTTGGACAATATTTTTCCTCATATATGTAGGCCTATGTCTCATTAAATTGATTGAAGAATTAACTGTTGGTAGTATGAATTGTTGCCTCGCACTTGTAACTTGAAATTAGAATATATATATATTGTTAATTACTAATTAGTACTTTATTGTCTGATTTTGATAAGCATACATTTAATCATGTTTCAGGGTTAGAATCTTGCTCTTCAAGGAGAAATATTAGAGAATAAGGAGATTGAAAAATATGTATAGTTTGGGGGAAATAACGTTGTCCTCCTTTTCAGATATTTTCAGGAGCCAACATAATTTTCTGAAATATTTAGAGAGATGGTTATTTTAATGTTACAAAAAGATTATGCATTAAGAGCAAACTTAAACTACGGTATTCATATCATGTCCATGTAAAACTCTTGCCAGTACTGAATTGTAAATTTGTATATGTGTATATATAGAATGTTTTAAATACATGTATGTGTTCATGCATTATCTGAAGCATATTCTTTCTTAGGCACTTTGGTGTGAAGCATGCAATTTACACAGTTAAGTGACCTTTGACCTTTGACTTTATTTAGAGGACTCATTCTGTTTTCATTGTTTGCCCATGAAAAATAGTTTGAGGAACCAGAGAAAGCTCATTTTACCTCATATTTTGCCACAGCCCAGTCCATGGACCTTCTGTAAAGTTTTCTCATTCTTGAGACCGATGGCCTGCTAGATTGAGAGCCGTCATGACCAACATGTTGGTCTTGCTGGCCTCCTGTCAATTTTTCTGATGGTTTGTTCTTAGGCCATCGGTCTGTTAAAAAGTCCAGACACTCTCTCTGATCGAATAACAACCACATCAATTATAATGTTTTCACTTTAACTAATGGAATCCGTACCCTGTATTTCAGTATTTGTATGGTGATAAGCCCCCTCACAGACTGTTTTGAACATGTACCTCACAGATGATCAGGAAGCTTGCATTAAACTCTGCCCACTTCTGGACGATTTCCGCATGTTTGAGATTATATCTACATATGATCTTGAAGTGTGTATTTTTGGTATGTGTTATATGCAAAAATAAAGTTACCACTATTTAATATTGTGTACATTTTTTACGACTTAGTGTGTGAATAAAGGAATATGGAACCAGGGTCAGACAGCCAGATTGAGAAGGGACAGGGAGAGAGAAAGAGAGAGAAGAGAAGAAGAAGAGAAAGAGAGAGAGAGGGGAGGAGCGAAGGGGAGAAATGTGTAGAGGTTGGGGGAGGGAGTTACGATATTAATGGAGTGGAAGGGATGAAAAGATATAAATGCGACATAATAGACATATCATAAAATAATATAATGTTTAAAACTAAAGATGGCGCTAGACCACTTCAACACACCGTGTCCTCAACGATTGCCATGTACAGCTGCATGAAAGGGTTCGGCACATTTTTTGCACTTCACTCATCGTATCTAATGCTAGGTTCCCACCATCGTGCGATCCGTTACGAACCCCACGATTGGCCATACGTAGCTGATCGTAGAACTTCTCGGAAATGTCAGGTTTGAATACGAGGTGAAGCGAGTCGGTACGTTCTGGTACGATTTGGTGCGCTTGGATGCGATATGGTCACGATTGGTCAATTTCAGGTGACACGATCTGGTCTCCCGTTCAGATATGATCATATACGTTGTGATAGGATTGTCCCAATTAAGTCCACGATTGGGTCTCGATGTGACGCGATCATCACGATCGGGTACGTGCAGATACGATCGGATACCTTCCGATACGTTCATCACGAACCGATGTGCTCTGTTGCGACAGGATACGATTGTGGTCGCGATGTCTTTCACGATAAGGGTCCAGAGTGATCACGATTTGAGCTACGATTTTCAATACTCTCCGTTTTTACATCATGATAGTCCCAACATGCCCTTAGAATACTGTTGATTCCCGTTTGTTCCCCAAAGTGTTGTAGGGCAAACTTTGGAACAATTGGAAAAATCGCAAATTTTTGGCCAAAATGGCTAGGGGTTAGCTCATCATTTTTGCCTAATAGGGTAAGTTTTCAATCCTCTACGTTTTCAAATCATGATAGTCCAAACATGCCCTCAGAATAATTATGACTCCCGTTTGTTCCCCCAAAATGGTGTTAGGGCAAATTTTGGAACAATTGGAAAAATCACCACTTTGGGCCCAAATGGCAAGGGGTTAGCTCCTCATTTTTGCCAAAAAAGGTATATTTTTAATCCTCTCCGTTTTCACATCATGATAGTCCCAACATGCCCTCAGAATAATTATGACTCCCGTTTGTTCCCCAAAGTGGTGTTAGGGCAAATTTTGGAACAATTGGAAAAATCACTACTTTGGGCCCAAATGGCAAGGGGTTAGCTCCTCATTTTTGCCAAAAAAGGTATGTTTTTAATCCTCTCCGTTTTCACATCATGATAGTCCCAACATGCCCTCAGAATAATTATGACTCCCGTTTGTTCCCCCAAAGTGGTGTTAGGGCATATTTTGGAAAAATTCGGAAAATCGCCACTTTTTGGCCAAAATGGCAAGGGGTTAGCTCATCATTTTTGCAAAAAAAGGTAAAATTTCAATCCTCTCTGTTTTCTCATAATGAACGTCCAACCATGCCCTCAGAATAATGTTGATTCCCATTTGTTCCCCAAAGTGGTGTTAGGGCATATTTTTGAAAAATTCGGAAAATCTCCACTTTTTGGCCAAAATGGCAAGGGGCTAGCTCATCATTTTTGCTAAAAAAAGGTAAATTTACAATCCTCTCCGTTTTCTCATAAGGAACGTCTAACCATGCCCTCAGAATAATGTTGATTCCTGTTTGTTCCCCTTAGGGGTGTTAGGGCAAATTTTGGAACAATTCGAAATTCGCCACTTTTTGGCCAAAATGGCAAGGGGTTAGTTCATCATTTTTGCCAAACAAGGTAAATTTTCAATCCTATTCGTTTTCACATCATGATAGTCCCAACATGCCCTTAGAATAAGTATGATCCCCGTTTGTTACCCAAAGTGGAGTTAGGGCAAACTCTGGAACAATTGGAAAAATCGCCACTTTTGGCCAAAATGGCCCAAAAGGTCAATTTTCAGTCCTCTCCGTTTTCACATCATGATAGACTCAACATGCGCTTAGAATAATTATGACTCCCGTTTGTTCCCCCAATGTGGTACAGTATTAGGGCAAATTTTGGAGAAATTGGAAAAATCGCCACTTTTGGCTAAAATGGCAGTTAGTTCATCACTTTTGCCCAAAAGGGTAAATTTTCAACCCTCTCCATTTTCACATCATGAGAGTCCCAACATGCCCTCAGATTCATTATGACTCCCGTTTCTTCCCTAACTGGACGTTAGGGCAAATTTTGGAACAATTCGAAGTTCGCCACTTTTGGTCAAAATGGCAAGGGGTTAGTTTATCATTTTTGCCCAAAAGATAAATTTTCAACCCTCTCCGTTTTCACCTCATGATAGTCCCAACATGCCCTCAGATTGATTGTGACCCCCGTTTTTCCCCTAAAAGGGCGTTAGGGCAGATTTTGGAGGGGGGGGGGGAATAAAAAAAACATACCTTTTTTGCCAAAATGGTAAAGGGTTAGTTCAGCAATTTTGCCAAAAAGCGAAAATTTTCAATTCACTCCATTGTCTCACAAGAACCGCCCCCACATGCCATGAGGTTGATTGTGACGCCCGTTTTTTTCTCCAAAATCTGCTTTTACGCCATTTTCGAGGAAAATACGTTAAGGACGTGGAAAATTTAATTCGAGTTTATTTGCCCACAATCAACCTCTCACACGCCTCGAAGTTTATATGACCACCGTTTTCCCCCTAAAATGGCGTAAGGGACGATATTTCGGTAAGTTTCGAAAAACACACCTCTTGGGATTAAATGGCAAGGGTTAGGGTAAGCTTAATGAATATTCCTATTTAGCACAACAATTAACATCATTACCCAACTCAGAGGCGGCCCTCCCGGGGCAGGGGGGCACAGTGCCCTCCCACTTTTTCAAGTACCTCAAAAGTGCCCCTTTTACATAGGAAATGTGCCCTTTAATTTTGTAAGAAGTGCCCCTTTTACATAGGAAAATGCCCCTTTTTACATAGGAAAAGTGCCCTTTTATTTTATCAAGTGCCCCCATTACTTTGTAATAGTGCCCCTTCCCCTTTTCACCTGTGATGAGTGCCCTTTTTATGTTGACACGTGCCCCTTTTCCTTCGACAAGTTCCCATTTTCCTTTGCAATAAGTGTCCCATTTTCCATTCTCATAAGTGCCCTTTTTAATCTCTAGTAAATGCCCCTTTTCAGGTATGAGAAGTGCCCCTTTTCAATTTTGATAAGTGCCCCCTTCACCTCTGATAATTGCCCTATTCAAATCTGAGAGGTGCCCCTTTTACTTTGACAACTGCCCCTTGTCCTTTGTAAGAAGTGTCACTCCTCCTTTTAATGACTACCCCTTTTTAACTCGGATAAGCACACCTTTTATTTTCACATGTGCCCCTTTTTCTTTCTAATAAGTGCCCCTTTTCCTTATGATAAGTGCCCCCATTAAAAAGAAAGAGCTCCTTCCCCTTCTCATAAATGCCCCTTTTCATCTCTGATAAGTGTCCCGTTTATTTCATGTGTCTCTTTTTCTATTTAATAAGAGCCACTTCCCCCTTCTCATAAAAGCCCCCTTTCACCTCCGATAAATGCCCCTATTAAAGTCTGATCGGTGCCCCTTTTCTTTCAACAAATGCACATTTCCCTTTATTATAAGTGTCCAATTTTCATTCTCATTAGTGCCCCTTCTCATGTCTGGTCAGTGCCCCTTTTCTGAAGCAATAAGTGCCCCTTTTCACATCTGATAATTATTTCCCTTTTAACAAGGATACGTGCCCCTTTTCTTTTCTAATAAGAGACTTATTCCCTTTTCATAAATGCCCCTTTTTACCTCTTATAAATGGCCCTATCAAAATCTGATGGGTGCCACTTTTCCTTCGACAAATGCCCATTTCCCATTCTCATAAGTGCCCTTTTTTCATCCCTGGTGAGTGCCTCTTTTCAGGTGTAAGGAGTGCCCCATTTTCACCTCTGATAACTACCCTTTGTACTTTGACATGTGCCCTTTTTCGTTTCTAATTAGTGTCTTACCCCTTTTCCTCTCATCATTAAACCTGCCCCTAATTTAAAGGGACTAAGAGCAATTTCCCCCAAAGTTCGCTCGCTACGCTCGCTCGCATTTATAGATGATATAATTATTTTAGTTATCAAAGGTCTTTTCAGTCTTCCGTTATAAGAATGTGCTTATAACCCCATAAGGATTGTTTTTTCCTCTTTATAAGATGTAATTTTTCGCACTGAGACCTCACAAATCTTTATTTTTTTTCACGCTCGCTTCGCTCGCTCGCAAATGAATATTCAGACAATCACACCCAACTGGAAAGTATGAAGCTTAAGCAATATCTTGGATGATGTATAAAGAAAATCACACAAGAAATCAATGTAGGGGTATATACCAACGTCTAAACAAAATTGTATATTTTCGCTTTCTCATTGTAGGTGCCCTTTTTTCCAGAAAGTGCCCTTTTTTCCAGAAAGTGCCCTTTTTCGTTGGTGCCCCCCCCCCCACTTTGGAAGTCGCTCGGCCGCCCCTGACCCAACTCATTGTTCAGCTTATTTTAAAGAATGTGCACACCTGGCAGCCGAAATTCTTGTACCCTTGAGGACACGACAGTGTTTTAGAGTGGTCTAGCGCCACCTCTCGATTAAAACATCATAGTGAGATGTACCAGTCCTGTTCATTTGATATTATAATAGACCAGTTTTTATAAGTTCTAAAAGTTTTCTGCACACCTCTGTGGCGATATAAGTTATATCTGCAACGATGGAGGGGGATAAGGAGAAAATTACACAGTTGGACGAAGGTAGAGGGAGGGAAAAAGGAGAGAGAGGAAAGGGAAGAGAAGAGAGAGAGAGAGAGAGAGGGAGAGAGAGAGAGAGAGAGAGAGAGAGCCTAGAGAAATGAGGTTGAGAAAGAAGGGAAGAGAATGGATAATAAAGATTTATTAATAGAAAGAGAGAGAGAGAGAGAGATTTCCATAGGGGTCCACCATCATAAACATATATGACAGTAAAAGAAAATGAATGAATGAAATTATGAAATTAACTAATTAGAAACAATGGAGAGGAAAACAGTAGAGAGAGAGAGAGAGAGAGAAGAAAAAAAAAAGAGAGAGCAGGAGAGGAGGGGGTATTTCGTGATTAATTTAACTTGTGTTAAAAAAGACTACAGTACGTAGTACAAACATAAAAGTCAACGATTTATGCTGACAGCCTGTCTGGGATCTCCAAAATTGCGAAAAATTGAGCAGAGTAGATTGTTTTTCTTCTTTTTTTTTTCTTTCTTTCTCCTGCTCCCTTTTAAATTTAATTAATGTGATTTGAATTCGGCGTAAATATTCATAATTGAATGAAACACGCCAATAAAACAACAACAACAACAACATTTATTCCCATTGTATAATTCAACACCACGATTAAGAGTCCATCTCACTATAATGTTAAAAACAAGAGGTGGCGCTAGACCACTTCAAAACACTCTCGTGTCCTCAAGGGTTGAAGAATTTCGGCCGTCAGGTGTTCTGATTCTCTAGAATAAGCTAAACAATTTAATGAGAGATTGTAACGTTGCTCATTGTTGTGCTAAATAGGCCAATTGATAATGCTCTCCAATGTTAACATGTTTACTTGTGAGTTGTGACGACCTATTTAATTCACCTGTATGAGTGATTGTTGGGCAATGTCAATAGTCAGAAATCGGACTGTTTACATTCGGTGTTGTTAGGTCGTGTATGTCGCGTTTGCCCGACTTAGCAACATAAAATGTAATGCATTTTTGGTTCAAAGGGGGAATAACCCCTCATGAATTGTTATCTGGCATACATCAAGTTCACAGTAATATATTTTAAAAAGGGGAAAGGATTGTTTTCGTATGCTCATTTGCCATACCCTACTTCCTGGTAATATTTGAGAATATTATTGTAAACGCTCCTAAAAATGGAAATGAATATAAGGAGCTTTCTTCTTCTTCTCCTCCTCCTCCTCCTTCTTCTTCTCCTCCATCTTATTCTCCTTCCTCTTCTACTTCTCCTGCTTCCTCTTCCCCCCTCTTCATTCTTCGTCTGAGTCCTCATCATCTTCCTCTTCCCCTCTGTCGATTGAGAATGTGGGATCCGCCCTTGATATACCGTTTGCATTGTGACTATTGTAATAAATTAACCCGTAACGGGTGAATGTACGTCTATTAGGTCGTCATATGTAAACATGTTTACATCCGAGAGCATAACAAATGGGTCTATTGAGCACAACAGTGACCATCCTTACCATCGCTCATTGTCCAGCTTATTCGAAAGAATTTATACACCTGTCGGCCGAAATTCTTCAACCTTTGAGGACACGACAGTGTTTTGGAGTGGTCTAGCGCCATCTCTTGTTTAAAACATTATAGTAAGATGTACGAGTTCTGTTCATGGCAGTTGATGATAACTTGACGGGTTCAAATATATAATATAACAGTTTTTTGCACTTTTCTGTGGCGCATTTTTAAAAGCGATATAAGTCAGATTATATATACAACGGAGGAGTGGATAAAGAGAGAATTCCAAAGAGGGACGAAGGTAGAGGGAGGAGGATGAGGAGAGAGGGTAGAGGGAGATAAACGAGGAAGAGAGAAAGAAAAGAGGTGGAGAAATAGAGAAGAGTAAGAATAATGTAGAGAGAGGAATAGAGAGAGAGAGGGAGTGAGATAGAGAGAGAGAGAGAGAGAGAGAGAGAGAGAGAGAGAGAGAGAGAGAGAGAGAGAGAGGGGATATTTTTTTGATTAATTAAATTGCTTTAAAAAAAGTTTTTAAAAGACTAGTACATGTACAATGAATTCCCATTCCAGACTCCATTACACTATAATGTTTAAAACGAGAGATGGCGCTAGACCACTCCAAAACATGTCGTGTCCTCAAGGGTTGAAGAATTTCGGCTGCCATACTTTAATAAGCTGAACAATGAGTGATGGTAATGATAGTCATACACCTTTTCACGGTTAAGGGCGCCATTTTAGAGGTCAGGGGTTTACGCGTATATAGCGCCCATGCAAATATGATGTGAGCGCACAGCGCATGCAGGCAGTGATGTCTTCAATGTTTTCAGATGCCTGCGCTGTGCGCTCACATCATATTTGCATGGGCGCGCTATCTTAATTACGCGTAAACCACTGACCTCTAGAGGTCAGTGGGGTTAACATCTTTGTTCTTAAATTTGTTCTTAAATTAAGATGGCGCCCATGTCTGCGCATGCGCACTTTTGTAACCGTGAAAAGGTGTATTGTTGTGCTAAATGGGTTAATTTATAATGCTTTCCAATGTAGACTAGTTAACTTGTGACGACCTACTACATTCACCTGTACGAGTTAATGCAGGTCATTGTAAAAAGTCAGAAAGCAGACTGTTTACATTGGGTGTTGCTAGGTCGCGTATGCCATGCATGTTTGCCCGACTTAGCAACAGAAAATGTAATGCTTTGTGGTTCTAAGGGAGGAATAACCCACTATGAATTGTTATCTGGCACATTATTAAGGCGATATAAGTCAGATTATATTTGCAATGGGGGAGTGGGTTAACCCTAATAAGGCCGGGCTATTTGAGTTCTTAATACGGCCGGGGCCATTATGGCCCCCTAAGATCTCGGCCGTGAAACGGCCGATCGCCGCGAAAATTTGCATGCATGTCAAGTGAAGTGTATAGAATACTATAGCAATTTCAATTTTTGAAAAAATTACTCATTTGCATATTTATGGTAAATTATGCAAATAAGGTCAAAAATTCATATTTTTACCCATAAATCATATATTCTTCATATTTAAGCTTTCTTTTCCACTACATATATTTGTTAGACCATTTGGAATAATAATACGAAAAAAAATTTGGAAAGCTAGGTTATTCCTTATGTTATCTCTTGTTTTGATAATTTCTTATGTATTTCATTGTTTTTTTAACTTATGTATTTTATTGTTTTTGTTGTTTTATTTCATTTCTAACTATAATTTAACTATTTAGACCACCAAAACAAACCCCTAAACTTTAAACAAGACCAAATAACCAATGTTTTATCTCTTTTAGGAAAAATGATATTTCCATATGTTTTGTACACAAATCACGAAAATGAGCGATTTTCGGGCCGACATGTAAAGACAAAAAGTCACGTGACTTTGTAACAGTAGGTCCGATTTTCGAAAAAATTGTTTTAAAAGATGCGCAAGACTCGAAAGAATAAAGTCATGAAGCGGCGGGGCGTCATCCGTATGCGTTCCCGAACAATCAGAAAAATCGCGGAGGGGGCCATGATGGCCCCCGGCCTTATTAGGGTTAAAGAGAGAATTACACTGTGGATGAAGGTAGAGGGATAGGGGGTAAGGAAAGAGGGGAGACGGAAGAGAGAGAAAGAGAGAGAGAGAGAGAGAGAGGGGGGAGGGAGGGAGAAACGAGGTTGAGAAAGATGGGAAGAGTTAGAATAATGTAGATAGAGGAATAGAGAGAGAGAGAGAGAGAGAGAAAGAGAGTTATGTCTAATATGTCTATAGGGGTCCACAATCAAAATATATCAGAGATAAAATGCATTTGACGTATTAATATCATAGAAGTAAACAAAAATTATCAATAAAAAATAATGAATGAAATAATCAAAATATCTAAAAACAATGGAGATATAAAAAGACTAATAAGGGAGAAAGAGAAGACATCAGAGGGGTATTTTGTGACTAATTAAACTTGCTTTAAAAAAAGACTGGTACAATATATTCCAATAGTATATCAACACCATGATTCAGACTCCATCTCACTGTAATGTTTTAAACGAGAGATGGCGCTAGACCACTCCAAAACATGTCGTGTCCTCAAGGGTTGAAGAATTTCGGCTCTCAGGTGTACACATTCTTTAGAATAAGCTGAACAATGAGTGATGGTAATGATAATGATTGTTGTGCTAAAAAGGCCAATTTATAATGCTCTCCAATGTAAACATGTTTACTTGTGACGACCTACTACATTCACCTGTACGAGTTAATGCAGGTCATTGTCAAAAGTCAGAAAGCAGACTGTTTCGGTGTTGCTAGGTCGCGTATGCCATGTTTGCCCGACTTAGCAACATCTAATATAATGCATTTGTAGTTCAAAGGGGGTAAAACTCCTTAGAAATTCCTATCTGGCATACTTTTTGGTTCACAAAATGGGGGTTCGTATGCTCATTCCCATCACTTTCTGATAATATTTGATAATAATTGTGAACTTTCCTGAAAATGCAAATAAATATGAAGAGCTTTCTTCTACTTCTCCTCCTCCTCCTCCAACTTCTCCTTCTGCCGTCTTATTCTTCTTCTCCTCCTCCACCTCCACCTTCGTCTTCTCCTTCCTCTACCCTTACCTCATCTTTTCCCCTCCTCCACATTCCTTTTCTTCTTCTTCTCTTCCCCTTCCCCTCCCCCTGTCAGATCGAGAATGTTGGATCCGGCCTTGATTATACCCTGTGCATTGTGAATATTGTAATACATTAACCCGTAACGGGTGAATGTATCACTCAGGTCATTACGGGTAAACAAGTTCACAATAGAGAGCATAATAAATTAACCTATTTAGCACAACAAAGACCATTATTACCATCACTCATTGTTCAGCTTATTCGAAAGTATTTATACGCCTGGCAGCCCAAATTCTTCAACCCTTGAGGACACGACAGTGTTTTGGAGTGGTCGAGCGCTATCTCTCGTTTAAAATATTATATTAACTTACGTACGAGTTCTTTTTTTTATGGAAATAAATTGACGGGTTCCAATTGGAAATATAACAGTTTTCTGCATCTTTCTGTTGCACATTATTAAGGCGATATAAGTCAGATTATATTTGCAATGGGAGAGTGGGTTAAAGAGAGAATTGCACTGTGGATGAAGGTAGAGGGATAGGGGATAAGGAAAGAGGGGAGACGGAAGAGAGAGAAAGGAAGAGAGAGAGAGAGAGAGAGAGAGAGAGAGAGGGGGGAAACGAGGTTGAGAAAGATGGGAAGAGTAAGAATAATGTAGATAGAGGAATAGAGAGAGAGAGAGAGAGAGAGAGGGAAAGAGAGTTATGTCTAAAGGGGTCCACAATCAAAATATATCAGAGATAAAATGCATTTGACATCGAAGTAAACAAAAATTATCAATCAAGAAATATTAAAAAGATTGAATTAAATTATCAAAATAACTAAAAACTCATCACGGGAAACAAGTTAACATTGGAGAGCGTTATCAATTGGCCTATTTAGCTCAACAAGGCCCATTATTACCATCACTCATTGTTCAGCTTATTCGAAAGTATTTATACACCTGGCAGCCCAAATTCTTCAACCCTTGAGGACACGACAGTGTTTTGGAGTGGTCTAGCGCCATCTCTCGTTTAAAACATTACAATAAGATGTAGTTCAGGGACCCGCGTCTTATCAAAAAGTTGCGATTGATCCGAATCCACCGCTAATCCTTCAATCAATCGAAAGTTTTCAGTCCCCCATCTCTTTCTCTTATGTACGTAGTTGCAATTGATATCAATCGCAAATAAGTTGCGATAAATGGCAACTGTTTATAAGACAGGGCCCTGATCATGGCACTTACAAATTGGATCAGACCAGTTTACAATATAATATTCAAGTTTTGTGCATGCACGCTTCTGGGACATATTTCAATGGCGATACGTGCCAGTTTATTGTAAAATTTTGGAAATTGGGAAACAATAAAGAAATAAGGAGACAAAGGGGGAGGGGATCGAGTAATGATCGAGGGGGGGGGGAAGACAGACTTTTTTGTATTTGCATGTCCCCTTAGAGGAGGGCCACCCGTGATATATATATATATATATATATATATATACCGTGTAACTATTGAGATACATTGATCGTAGGTGAACGTAGTAGTTCGTCTACGTTTAGCTCGAGCATTATATATTGGCTATTGAGCACAACAATTACTATCATTACCATCACCCATTGGCCAGCTATAATTCGAACGAACTATGAACACCCGACAGCCGAAATTCTTCAACCCTTGAATGACACGATAGTGTTTAGAGTGGTCTAGCGCCATCTCTTGTTGAAAACATTATAGTGAACTGTATATCCGATCATGGCACTTGCAAATTGGTCTCGTATATTCAAAATATATCAAGTTTTAGGCACGCTCCTGGGACTTATTTTTCAAAGGCGATAAATACCAGATTATGGTAAATTTTTTCAATTTCGGGAGACATTTGCAACGGGGGAGGGATGAAGATAGAAATAAACAGTGCAATACAGGAAGAGGGAGGTAAGGAAGGAGGGACTGAGAGACCGTGGCGGAGAGATAAAGACAGATGGGGAGGGAAGAGAGTTGGAGAAAGAGAGATAAAAGATGTAGAGAAAGAGGGGAAGAGCAATAAAGAGAGAGAGAGAGAGAGAGAGAGAGAGAGAGAGAGAGAGGGAGAGAGGGGGATTTCCATAGGGGTCCATCATTATAGAAACATATATCACAGATAAAAATGCATTCAAATTTTTGATATCATATTCATATAAGATACTGAAAATAAATAAGAAATAATGATGAATGAAATTATCAAATTAACTAGGAAATAAAACAGAAACTGGACAATGAGAATATAATGCAAAATAATACAAAATGAAATATAGGTAAGGATAAGAAGGACATGAGGCTAAGTCATATCCTAAAAACAAAATTCAATATAAAATCATTTGAATATTGAAGGACATAAACACATACATATAAAACAAAACAAAACATACAGAAACAAAGACAAGTGGAAATAGACCATGAGTAGGGGAGAGGAAGGGAGGAGGTCGTCAATCATATATGTCTAGGATATGCATAAATGATGCTAGATCACTTCAAAACACTGTCATGTCATCAAAGGGTTCAAGAATTTCACGAGTCGGGTGTCTTTGGAATTTGTTCGATAATCAGTGATGACAATAATAGTTATTGTAATGTTAAATAGGCAATTTCGTAATGCTCAGATATATACATGTTTGCATATATTGATGACCTTTTTTATTCACATTTGTGAACTAGTCTACATATATTTCAATAATAATGACGAGAATAAATTGCCATCACGTTTTCTTTTCATCTTTGTTAGTAATCTTGAAGAAATCCATGCAGCTGTACAGCAGTATTCTTCAAACCTTGAGGACACTGCAGTGTTTTAAAGTAGTCTAGCGCCGCCTCTTGTTTAAAACATTATAATGTCATGCATTGATTTTGTGTATTGACATAGTTTATATGGCACCTTCAACAAAAACAAAAATCCACTCGGGCATAGATTCTCTGTGCTTGTGAGTCAAACACTGACAGAAATATTGACAATCCGCAGTACTTTTTTTTCTTCTTTTTTACTTTATTTTCCTTTGATAGGTTGTTAATGGCATACATACACAACGATAATAATGATAATGTTTTATTGCCGACACGAGTTTCAACATCATGCCCTCCATAAATATCACAAATATTCTGTACAAGTAGAAAATATCTTTGGAGTAAAATGAGTACTATGCATTTATGCACAAGACCAATATGTGATTTAATTATGGCAAAGTATGTTTATCAATCTAAAGCTTGTCTTGAGTTCTGGGCCCCGTAACACAAAGGTTTGCGATCAATTACAAATTTGAAATAATGATTCTGATTGGTTAACAGACAGCCCTCCTAACAATAAGTGTATGCAATGATGATCTTGATTGGTCATTACTATTTTGCAATTGATTGCAAACCTGTGTGTTACGGGGCCTTGGTAATGGATTGCAATTCAAGAGAAACATCCTTAAAATGTGATAAATCGGTTATTTGTTCCAGTCAACTTGAATGTAAACAACTTTACATAAACCTGTTGGAAATACCATTCACTGAAAAGCACAACTCACATTTGCACACTTGAGACCATGAGTTGTGTGCACTGTTGGAACCACTAGCTTAATTTCCTCATCAGTCTTCACTTATTAATTAGCCCTTATTTATTTTCAACCACTACCCTTCTGATCCTTCAGCAGATGGAATTTTATAGAAGTCTTCAAGATTCAAGTAATGATTTTGTTTAATTTTGACTGAAATCATGAATTCACTTTCATTATCAGAATTCAAAATTACCTTGAAGATATTTCATAATAGTACTTGTCCTGGACACACTGGTATTTTATGCAAAACTCTTCTTGGTTTAAGCAGAGACATGTCTCTGGTTAAAATGAGAAGTTTTACAAAATCTACTCAATTCATGTCAAGACATGTTATAAGAAGCGCTGCTTGCTAGGCATTTGCAAACCAATGTAAAGCAGAAATTACATTAATTTTTGCACATTTTGAGCAACATAATAAAAGCAAGTGATAACAATATTCAAGAGGGTTTTTATACCCTCTTAGCATATTTGAAGAAAGTCACATGTGTTGATGACGTACCGGTGCAGTGCATATTAAAAAACAGGAGTAACTATACACATATTTTACGATACTCTCTACAAAATAATTTACTATGCATTTCCTCTCTGCTCCCACCTACAGTAAGTAAGTACAGATCTTGAACTGAAGACTTTATCTGATCAGCATGACACATTCTACACTAGGATCCACATGATCTCTTAAGAAGTGTATCTTTCAATTAAGGGATACAGACTTGGGCCAGTATTGAATTCAATACTTACGTCAGATAAACAAGTATTTTACTCAGTTTTCGGCTTAGATAAAATACTTAGCAAACTTTGGTATATAGTTGAAGCTCTTGGCTAAGTATTTTACCCTAAGTTTAAGACAGCTCCCTAGCAGGTTTAAGCCAATTGTTTAAGAGGCCTTGATTGACAGGCATGTGGTTTTCATTATAAAAGTCATATGCTATGCACATGTATATTAGTGTGCATTTAATGCGACACATTAATTTTGCATTATTTTAGATTGACCATGCGATGTCACAATGTTTATCAGTATAGCCTTAAAGTCGGCTTGCTTACTGTAAATAAGTAATATGCTCAGATGTAATCTGAATACAAGTTAAAACAATTATTTAAACTTAGCCAAGCAAAAAGGTAAGTAAAATACTGACTTAATCTGTGTACTGAATTGAATACGGCCCCTGGTGTCAAACTACTAGATCGTAAAATTCTTCCTTCAAGGGAAAACGGAATAAAACCAATTGCACTTTGTTCAACAGATATACAAACTCCACCAACTTTCCATCAATGATACATGTATGTGCATAACCATTTGTAAATCAAGTCAGACCCTAAAAAGTAAGAAAGAAAAAATACAAAAAAAGTAATAGTAAGGCCATCCATGACAATCAAATATGTTCATACACATTTCGGTAACATGTTCACGAGTCTTCTTTTACAGTACAGATTTGGTGGATTCATATATTTTCTCTCCCTTAAGAGTTAAGACACATACTGTGTGTACAGAGTTGGGATGGAAGAAGATGGTATTTCGGTTAGATGTGCTCAAAGCAATTACAATGTGCGAGCTACAGAGGAGTTCTCTTTGTGCTGGAGACATTACAAATAATATACACATCCTCCCAATGACCTTTGACCTGCTGCCGATCATAATCTCATCAGCAGAACTCTGCAATGAACAGTTCAGAAGATTCTAATTAAGATTCAAACTGGTAGTGTGCTCATCAAGTTTGGGATATACAGTCATACAAATACAAATGACACAACCTCTAGCTGATTTGTGGTCAATTTTTAAATTCTCTCCACTCAAAACAGGACATGGGAATTCTGTTTAATGCAGTGATTCACTTGTTGTGAAATCAAATAAGAGAAAATTTGGTATGCAAAATGTACCAAAACTAAGCCTAAAATCTATTTGAACTTGGGACTCTATAACATGCAATAAGCGTGTGTTCTAAAATGCAGTGGCTAACCCTGTGAAGTGTGAAGCCATATATATTTCTGCACTTGCACAGTGTATAATAACCAAACTCAAAATGACAGCATATACAGTAAGGGGAAAGCACTTTAAAGATGAAAGCCCTTTGGCTGACACGAAGAACAAGGAATTCTTCGTACAGTGGAGAAAAAGGCAATAGCACGAATCTAATCATGAACATCATTATGAGTACAAGATCATGAACAGTATAAAAGTACAAGAAAGGTACAAGTTTAGTTTCAAATACTTTAAATTTAACAATCTGAGAGATAACATAATAAGAGTAAAAATATTGATAACACTATGCATACATGTAATACATTATATTACAGTAATCCAACTTGATGTACAGTGATTTCAAGGGTTTTTTTGTTTTGTTATATCATTGGGAATAAATTACAAATAAATTATCAATTACAAGTATACAGATATCATCCAAATTTAATATTCAACACCTTATTAGTTGTAAATGTGTAAGTATTTTCTCTATGCCCTCTATCCCTTGAAACCATTCATACAGAAATGGTAGATACATGTACCTTCTAATACTTTTACAATATATTAAATTCTTTCAATATTAGACCTACAGGTACATCTTTGAGTTGATAGGGAGATTAATAGGCAAATACAAAATTAGTACTGATTACTTGAACATAAGACAAAAACAATGCTACATTATTATACTGTACTTCAACAATATTGTGGTGATGGAAAACATTGGCATTTTTCAGTCAGAGGTGATAGAAGATTATCTCACACATGCACACATGTATGTACATTTATTAGGTCACATATCATTGCTGATTTGGGGAACTGCACATGAGGATATCTATATGCACAATTTGCACTAAGCACTACACATACATCAGGTTCATTAGCCCGGTGATGATGTGTGTACAATAAATATCTTTGATCTGGTGCTATAGGTCTTGGAGTACTTCAATAGCACATTCACATTGTAAGTTCACTATGCGCTTCCAAAGAGCTTTGGAAATTATTTATTACCCTGGCTATAGCTCCGGCAGCCGTGCCAGCGCACAGTGCCGAGGGACGTTAGTGCTGTAGCAGGGATTCGAACCCTGTACCTTGTGGTTCACAGTCCGGAGTCCTTATCCACTGGACCATGACACCTCTATACAGGGAATACATAAATTACTTCACGGATGAATTAGCTGTACCATGAAATTTAATTTCATTGTTATATTCTCCAAACATTATCAAAAGAGAGAGTGTCAGAATGAACTCTACACATTATCTTAAAAATAATTAAAAACTGGTATTAGGCCCAAAAAAAAAATGAAGTGTTTTTCGTCCCCGCTGCCTCCTTTTTGGCCGCTGCCGCCGCTGCCAAAGAAAAAAGCCTGTGATATACATTTTGTTTAAATAGCTTCTAAAGTGATACAAATCATTTGTTTCGTCATACATTGCATCAGTATACTCAAATAGCACAATATCTGTGAATGAATAGGCTTGGCCAGCTATAATTAGCATGGCAGCCATCTTGGAAAAAAAACGCTAAAAATGGCAAAATAGTAAATAGTAATGCCCTGCCTCGATCCTCCTTTTTTTTTAAAGTCTGGACAAGAAACACATTATTTTTGTTATTTGGCCTAATGTGAGTAAGCCTTGATTACATCAGACCAGTATGAAGTTTATACACAGTGATAATGTACCAAACCAGTTTTCACAAGAATCTCTCTCGTAACAGGTTATCCGGGAGTGGTTCCTGGGTTTAGTCAGAATAAATTAGGTATGAAAGGGGTTATTAATAAGAATCTCATGGGTTAACCTGTAGTTCCTGGCTTATATCAGGAAAAACTTTAATATAAAAGGGGCTACAAAAGCCCTTTGCATATGACTACTCAGTTTGCATTCATTGTACCTTCACTTTATTTAAAACACATACAACATGCATGCACATAAAACAAGTACACATGTACCATACTACAAGAATGATGTCGTGTCCTTACAAGGTGACTTAAAGCAAATATAATATGGAAGAATACATCCACCTTTGGCACTGGCATTTGATGACCATATTACACTGTCAGTTTGTCTTTAGTATTTACATGTGTTTTTAATAGTACATTTGTATATGAGAAGTACATTTACACATCGCAGAAAAGACAATTCACTTTTCAAGAATCAACAGTATGCAATACTCGTTATCAAGGATACAAATACACTGTACGTTCCCCCAAACTAACAATCATAACATTTACTTATAATGCATGTATTGCTGCTATCTTATAATTCAGTTATCATTATCCAACATGGACTAATTTCTTATAATTCAACTAAAAAAATATTTAAAAATATTGCTTTTGAATCTTCTAAACCTAATACTGACTAATTATATCTAATTTATCTTTTGTTCACATGAGTTGATATTGTATATATAGCTAATTTTTCCTTTGTTCTAGACTATTTCAATAATTTTGTCTAATATAAGGACTCTCTGAAAAATAACTTAAAATTCATCTTTTCAACTTCCCTCAGGATAAGGTTTGTGGAAGAGAATATCTCTAAAGCCTCTCATAAAAATTGTAGCATGCTTGGCATAGGGGAAGACAAAAAAAGTTACAAGGACAACTATCTTTGGAAAAATAGAAGACTATATTAAAGGACAACATATAAAGAGAAAGAAAGCTAACTAGGCAGGAAAATGGGACAAAAAGGTGAAATGGGAAGTCGACAAGAGAGAAGAAGGGTGGACAGGGAGAGAAAAGCCAGCTGATTGACTTGAATACACATAGCAGTTTATTCTCATACAAGGTAAAGCTTGAGGGATGTGTTTGGCATTTTATTGGGAGCAGGAATACTGCAAATATCACATCCCAATGAAATTAGTTTAGAGACTGAAGTCTGACTGATAATTGTATCAAACACCATCACAGATCAACCCCTTTATATGTCATCACTCTCTAGAATGAAATCCTTCTGTACTAAAGCATTACAATACCTTTTTCAAATCTGTACTTGGTTCTCCTGTGCATTGTGGAATTATGGAGCCAACCAGGTCTGCCAAAGAAAAAGTAATTCCAATGCTAAATTTACAAACCAGGAGCAAAGAGCAGGAATGAGCATTGACAGAGCAGATGACAAAACAAAAGAAGTCTTCTACATGTATGTCTCCGAATTGGAAGAGATCGATCTACCGTTGCAGGCTGATTAACATATATGCAGTTTGGCAAGAGCACTATAATGCTCACTGCTACACCATCCTTTTACGTCATTGTTGCCGATTACAAATTCATCTCATCTAAATATACGTACCGGTATGCAGCCATTGTCATCGTCTTGTTGGGCGATAGAAACAAGTAAATTTCTAGGTCATATCCTTTTGAACGTTGATCTGGTTTACACATGCAGCCAAATGTAGCCATCTTGCTGGCGTGAAGAAACAAGGACGTTCATGCTATTGATTTTCACATCCATGTTGCTGATTGCAAGTTGATGTGATTTACACATGCAGCTCCATGTGTAGACATGGCCATCTTGCCGTAGTGAAGAAACAAGGACGTTCATGTGATCGACTTTCATATCCGTGTTGCTGATCGCGAGTTGACGTAATTGACACATGCAGCCAGATATCACAATCTTGCTGTCCACAGAAACAAAATGATCTAGACTAACTTCTTCATATTCTTGTTTCTCGGCCATCTTTAGCACCCTGGTTCTGTTGGTGGAGTTTTTGTTGATGTTGTTGTTGCTGCTGTTCTAACAACTGTCGGTACAACATTGCAAGCTGTTGTTGATGGATAATGCTTGTTGCTGCTGCTGTTCATGTTGCTGCATTAGACCTGCATGTTGTTGGAGCTGATTGAGTTGACTGACTTGTCTTTGTTGCTGTTGCTGATGTTGTTGTTGTTGTTGTTGCTGTTGCTGTGGGTGGTGGCCATGAGGCTGAGAAGGTTGTGGGTAGCCATGTTGCTGGTATGCTAACTGCTGTTGCTGCTAGGGATAACAAAGAAGTTTACTCCATAGCTTCATGGTTAAGGCAGGGGTCATGGAAACACAATTGTAATATTTTCAAGATCAAACACAATATATCCTTGTCTGACATGAGTGAATCATTATTCAGCATGATAGAAATATGCTTTCAGGAGGCAAAGAGATTTCAGTCATCCATGTAAGAAATAAGGCTCAAATTTATGAAGTCTTGTTTTAATTTAATAACTAGTTTGTCTCTTCATATTTGATGTCATAGCTAACTTATTGTGAGCCATCAGGGTAAGAATGAAGAGAATGCTATTTTGTCTTAAACAATACTTTCACTTGAACCAAAATGATTTTCAGTAACTTTCGCTTATTCTATAAGATATCTAAATGACCTGAACCTAAATATTTCCAAAGTAAGGATTATGTAATCAACTAGTCATTTCATTCAGGGTATTCACTGTGAAATGAGTCACTTCAAACATTTCAATACTATACCTGTATATGTAATTGTCGGACATGCCGCCTCTCGATCTCCCTGAGTAACGATTGCCTGTAAGCCTCATAGTCCATTACCACTGTTCTTAAATCTTCTTTGTATAACCTTGTTAGCATGGCTTGAAACGCATCTAACTCGGGCAGTCTGAACAGGTCCCACTTGAGCTTATGGTCGTGTTCAGGAGAAGCTTTGTAGTACACGTCCAACCAATTAGGTATTTCTGCAAGCAACAGGGATAAGTATATGTGATAGCACATGTTATCAGTGATCACATGTGAGACGTCCCTTACTAGCTGTCAAGATGTTTCTCACTCTCTGTGTAAAATATAAGCGTCCTCATCAAGCATGTGCATAGGGATGATAACCTTTGAAATTTGATTCATAGTCCCAGGTATATTATCACAAATCAAATGCTAAGAATAGAAATATTGCAAAAATAGCAATCAATTAATTTAACTGATGTTGTTGCTAATTGGAATACACATCTCAATAAGCATGCAACAAAAGGGGCAAAATCCAATCCAACTCTTTATATATCATGCATATGCATGTATTTTCATCTCGCAGTCCTTTTCATACACAGTCAAGTCTGTTTATAGAGGCCAACAAATGGAAATGATAATCATTTTTTCCTAGACATTGCCTGCAAAATATTCAGGTCCGGGAGGCAACAATGAAAGTCAGCACTATGATCAGTTTGTTTCTATGATCAGCTGGTCTCTATATCAAGGTTGCCACTATTCATCACTTCCTGTAGTCTCACCTGTATAGAGATAGGGGTTGGGTGGAACCCAGAAGTTGTTGGCCTGGCCTGGTTGCCCCTGTGAACGGGATGCAGGGTTGATGTTGGATGACTGGGGTGGGATGGGCAGACTCTTCGGGATGGGTGGGGTGGGTTCGTATCTCGGAATCTTGGGCGCGTTGGGATGCCTGTACTGTGCTGTCCTTGAAACATGGCTGTCAGATATCGATAAACAGATGGATATATATATATACAAAGGCAAACTAAAGGGGCACTGGTATGTCTATTACAAGCCACAGAAGGAAAAGGGAAAACAGAGAGCTAGATTCACATACAGACAAACCATGTTGGACATAATAAAGCTTTTCAAAGTCTGTGCTTCAGAAAAAAATAATTTAGAAGGTACAAAAGACTACATCTCTACAAAAATACAAATGCTTTAAAAATCTGGAAAAAAGGAATGAATGATTATGGAAGAAATCGAGCTTGAACATGAGATACGATCTAAGTGAGACTGTAGTATATATGAGTGAACAGATCAAATGACTTTTTAAAGGTAATATTCAACTTGTAATATTTTCACACATAAAGATGCCCATAAACATTTCCCAGTGATAAAAGTAATGACTAGAAAGAAGCATGCCTTTGTATGTTGTTTGAGACTCTTTAAATTTTGATGTTCTAACAAAATGTATTTTCCATCACAAGCCCAAGACCGTTCACCCACAGATAACAGTGAATACATACTTGACATAGTACGTGCCATGCTCTCTGGATTCAACTTTCTCCCATCCAGGCGGCAACCCCTCCTTCTCTAATGGATGACTCAATGCGTCGTCTGAGTGTTGTGACTGTGTTGGGGAACAAAAGAAGACAGATCAAAATAAAGCAGGATAGAATCTGTTGAGCGAGTGCTGATGGAACATAACTTGGTGTAATTGACCAACGGATCTTAAGAGGTGATGCCTGCTATGCATTTGATATCAAGTGAGTGTGGGAAGAAGAAATGGTATCCAAAACCGTACACTGCATAAGAGTGAATTTTAATGAAAATTTAAATGAATTATTATGTATCTATACCCAATACTAACTGGACCAAATTGAAAAATAATACTTGAAAGCTTTCCAGGGCCCGTTGCACAAAACTTACCATTCAATGGTAAGTTTGCCATCAATGGTAACTACCAGGGAAACCTTGATTTTGATTGGCTGTTGAGCCCTGTTACCATGGTAGTTGCCATTGAAGGCAAAGTTACCATCAATACAATGGTAAGTTTTATGCAACGGGGCCCCGTAGTCACATTTTGCCCTTATGTAAATTAACCCCTATTGAAATTACACTGATAAGATTCTGGGGTTGGATTACCACCTTAATGGTAATGAAATACAACAAAGAAAATATGACATCTCTCTCCAGTCAGTCAGTGTATGAGACAATTAGACTTACTCAATATAAAACTTCCTCCCTCTCATGGTCCTGTCTACAGTCCAGCCTGGAGGAAGAGGCATGTCGGGTAAATTCCCTGAAATATCAATCAACAGTCATTATTATTAAATATGATATTGAGATCTGATGATAAATCACATACAATTTTCACACAATCCAGCACATTTACAATGAATTCGAAAATCTGAAGTTTAAATCATAGTTGTCAACAAAATGTAATAGCCAATGTACAAAAGGCATTCCTATTGAGTTTCATCTGAAGTTATTTTGTTCTTACTGTGCATAGGGGTGTCCCTCATCTTCAGCATTTCAGGCAAATGCATTATCTGGAAGATGGAGAATAGATTCCAAAATCATTTTGGGTTTGGGATGAGGGAGGGGCACAGCTTTCTCTCCCTGAATTGGCACGCCTACACTTTTGGGTAGTAGTCGTCTATGTGGTTTATTGTTAACAACATATTGATAGTGCATGTAACTTCACAGTTGTTATTTTCTACTTACCAACATGAGGTGGTTTATCTTGTCTGTAGGCACTGACAGGGAGAAGGGGAGATCCCCCTCGTTGTTGACTGGGTACACCACGATCACCATAACCACTATGGTGTTCTTGAGGGGAAAAGTATACAAAATGAAGAAAGAGTTGAATATTAAAGTAATTACTAGTCAAAACTGATGATAGTTTTGATAGAGTGAAATGACCAATATCAGTTTGCCCATTTAACAAAAAAATGTATTGCAAAGTATAGGTGCAATGGAATAGAAGAATAATAGCATGAAGAGGAAAATGTAGAAGATGATGATGATGATAAGGAGGAGAAGAAGAATGAAGATGAGTATGCGGAGGAGGAGGAGGAGGAGGAGGAGGAGGAGGAGGAGGAGGAGAATGATGATGATGATGATGATGTGTTACACTGTTTACCTGTTGGTGCCTGTCCATTGTCTTTGTTGAAGTCTGGCAGACCCAGCTGAGCTAGACCAGGCGTCGCCCTACGGGTGCCCCTATCGGTTCCCACTGGGGTACGGCTGGGTTAGTGGTTCCAGGCTGTCCTCCTGAGGGTATCTGCGATGGCCTCTTCATAGAAGGACCGTTGCGCTGAACAGGGCTCATGTAGCCTAGATATTAAAAACAAATAACAAGTTCTGTAAAGTTAGCACTCCATATACTGTTTCAAGATAGTGATATAGATCTGTAATTAGTTATGTGTTTACATGTTTTCCTGAATGTTTCGATGTTTAGATATTATTGTACATGACAAATTCATGACAGTGAAAACAAAATCATAAGCCTGAAATTGCATCGCCACAATATCAATAAACAACACAACCTGATTTAAATTTAGAGACTTTGAACTCAGGCTATCATACAATTTGGAATATTGAAGACATCCACAACTGTCAGCTTGATATCAACTAATTTATATACTGTTTACTTGAAAAACAAAGAAAAATATATTCTACTTCTTGTACCTTGGGTTTTTCTTTGCCTGGTCACGTATCATGCTGTACATAGAGCTCTTATAATGAAAACTATGTAATATAGTGGAACTTTATCCCTTTGTTGAGATTTACTTGAAACTTTATTTTTCAAAGATGCAAGGTTTTCATATCAATACCCTGAATCGCGATACAGAAATGGGTTGTGCTCCTGAAAGAATCTTTTTTTTTAGAGGCACAGATAACAATACAAGTAGGGATCAAAGGTCGTATCAAAGCTTCCATTGATGAAAGCAGCTGCTTACCCTGTAACCATGGTGATGTCTCTTTCTTGGTGTACTTGCCAGCAATGCCTTCAGGAGGTAGTGGTTTGGATGAATCTTTCTTCCTCAGGAGCATGTTCTACATAGGGAACATCTGGGAAAGACAGAGATCAATCAAATATGGTAAAAGTTGTGACTGTAAAAGATCAGTCAAATATGACAACAATTATGATTGCACAGTTTGAAAGTAATCTGGGCATAGTTTCATGAAGCAGTCAAAGTGCAATTTCACCAGCATATATCTCATTGAAAAGTGTGTTGATTTGAATACACCCATGCATGTTTCAAATTTTCAATGGGATATTGGCGAACATGTACTTTTGCCCAGAGATCAAACAATGAAACTGCTCTTTGGCAAAACCTTTGTGTTCTTGTTATTATGAGGTTTCCTAAATAAATTTACTATACTTCAAAAGATACTGCAGAAAATAAAGCATCCTCATAAGAGATATGAAGACACGACACTAACTGGATGAAATCAAATACACTCATAAACACCTACATGTATATAGGTATGTGTACATTGTCCATCAATGTCTGAATTAAGAAATTATGCAAGCATACACAGATTTACTTTGAGAAGATTTTACCCAAATTGCATGTACATCGCATGTATGTGTACAACTTGCTCATGTATCCATGTTTCATTGTAACAGTGTACACTGTTGTAATTATGTGTAAAGCATACGTACACGTAGGTAAACATACTGTGAATGAATTAGGGCGTACATGAACTTAAAGAACACTGCAGTCTGTAGGCCAATACAAAACATGTTAGCCTGTCCTTGCACCAATTTATTTTTGGTCTTCAAAACAATTTGATGCACTTGTCAGGTTGAATACTGAATAGGTATGCATGTATAGGGACAGTCGGAGGATGTTCTCTACATGTAGCACAATGGTGTTGAGATTTCTATACAAAATTATTAAAACAAATCCAAATTGTTTGCTTGATTTTTTTCCAACTACCGGTACATAAATTTACGACTTTTGCCAAGCATGTTAATTTAAATAATTTAGTTTTATTTGTATTTTTAGACACATCAAAGCAATCCTGTAACTGTGTAGAAATCTTGCATACATATACTAATACGGTAATGATTCAGTGTATCATCTCTCTCTCTCTCTCTCTCTGTGAAAACATTACAACAGAAACATTTAAAAAAACATTTTTATCTAACCAAGGGACCATATACATGTACATTGTAGGTGTACAAAACTGTATAGGTTCCTGTCTTTCAGAAATGTAAATTCATTTGATTTTGTTTGTGCCTTTTATAAGTACAAACCTCAATGAAAATATCTCAATCAGATTTCTAACATTGCCAAATATGAACTAATAATACACACACACACATACATGTGCATGTATCTGCAGACTTCCATCAGCAGCAATAAAACATTAAATATATATGGGCAAAGAATATTCTTTTAATCAACACACAGTCTACAAGTGATAAAACTTAAATTCCAGATTAACCGACTTGATTTTCGTAAAATGTTTTAATTTTGTATAACATTTCTCAGATAAGAACAAGTAAATCATATCTGTACTTACAACTGTCTTCAATTCATCAATGAAATAATGAAATAATAAAATAATGAAAATAATAATAGAAACTACTCAACTATTCATATTGTGAAAAAAAACACCAGGGCATATTCTGTGAAAAGAAGTCCATAGTAGTTTAATCAAGGAATGCTTCAAGCCTTACAACTTCTTGATTTGATTCCATTTACATGTAGAATAAATACTGTATCTCTATTCACACTATTGTACATCTGATTCTGTGGACCCCATCTCTTTACGACAGAGACAACACAAACCCTGACCCTATTCATATCTCGTTATATAGTATCCGGTCCTTGACAAGAGGCATAGCTCATTAAAAGAAGTTTGGCTCTATACACTGCTGGAATGGTAGGAATGTATATTAACCAGGAACAGGGAGGTACATGTACAGGGGTTTATTGATGGGTGTGTGCACACACTACACTGTACTTTACCCCTTTCATACCAAACCAGTAAACTGAATTCATGATTATACCAGTAATCAAAATATACATACATAAGGCTATAATAAATGCTCAGCTGAGCATACACTTTATATTACCGGTAGTATTATATGACTGATACTTTCCTTTCACAATCCGATATTATCTGTACATTTGGTGTACAATGCATCGAAAAGTGGGATAAAGTTAGCACTTGCCAATGTAAAGTTTTGAAAGAATTAAAGCAGCTTTATTTAACTCCACTGTTTGCAAAAATGATAGCAGTATTTGCTTGAAAGCTTGGAATCGCAGACATAAGCCATGGACATAGACAAGATGGACTACTGTTGACCTGATATTCTGGACTAGAAAGTCATGCATATACATGTATTGATGAAGTAAATAGTAATGCAAATGTACATGTAAGCTGCTTTTTATTCATTTAACAGATTTTCCCCTTTCCACAACCATCTACATGTACATGCATGTATAGATGGTAAAAACTCAGGTTTACGGGAAAAAAAGGGTTTAATTTTCAAAACCTGCATTTACGTGGCAAGCAAAAATCATAATTTTTCTCACATTCCAGTGTTTTGTTGGACGTTGCTAAGCAACTACCAGTAAACACGACCATAGACCCTAATCAGAAAACACACTCTGGGATTTTTTTTTAAGTGGCAGGAATTTCACAGTTTTTGCAGTGTACAAATGCTCGCTCTCAAAACATCGGTGAATGATTCCAGTTTTTGGTCACGTGACTCTCCTGCTTCCATGCTAATGCATGCACGGCAGCGACAAGTGGCGCATGTGCAAAACTCACCAAAATCCGGAATTGCGAAAACACTGACAGTTTCTTAAAGGATTTTCCAGTAGAGAAAATGGCAGTCAAAAAAAAAACATGATGGTTTTGGGGCTGTGTATAAATTGGGCCTAGTATCAGACATCAAAGAAAAATTCCTAGAACATTGTTATTCTAAGAGTTATAACTGATTGTATCTCCCCAAAATCAATTGTATCTCCTTCAATCAATCGCAACTTGAAATAAATCTATTATAGTAGCTTAATTCTATGTTACTGATGTATATAATGCATAGTAAGACACAAGTAATTGCGACAAGACTAATTATTCAGTAGATTTTTATGATTGATTGTAAGTTATATTTCTTTATATTTAAAGAAGTAGATTTTAACCAATGTGTCCTGAATGCCTGTTTATGCTAGTGTTGAACTGTGTAATATATAATCATTCACAACATTTTTACAATTTTAAGCCCTGAAGTTTATGTACGCAACATGTTTTGACAGTGTCTGTTAGTTGGTTTGTAATACTGAATTTATTCCACTGTCATCCCGGATTGGAACATTCTGATTCATTTGATATGAAAGGGGGTAGAATAGACTATAATGACGACTGGAATGGTGCATCAATCAACAATCCAAAATACTCTATAATCTATATACAATATACAATAGAAAACTATTGGGGTGCAACTGGTATTTGACAATTGGTTTGTTGACATCAAGGTTGAATGGAAAATACAACCACTGAATAGTTTAATAAAAGTAATCACCTTTTTGGAGGCTGCAACTTGAAAGTACAATTTGAACAACCATATATAGTTAGTAGTTATTGGTACAACCTGAGCATAAAGTTGGTGTTTGTATACTGCAGCAATAATCATAAGTTATTTGCCCTACTAGTACCTTGAAACTTGAAAGCACAATGTACATGTGTGCCAATAACATGTGCTGTGTTAAATGTACATGTGGGTCAACATAAAGTTATTTGCTTATATGACAACCTTTAATATAAACACAGTGTATACAGTGTTCATGTAATTTACGTGTGCATGCCAAAAAGAGAATGTCCCAATAACAGTACCTCAACCCATGTGAAGTTTAATGTATCTTACACAGTGTGTTGCTTACAGTACACATGTTCATGGGGACTAACATGTACAATGTATAACAGTAAAGATAGAAAAAACTTAGCCTACCACTTACAGTTTTATTTCACAATTATTTTATGCTAACCAAATAAGTACAGCCAGCACTTCAAATTTGAATTCAAAGTAGATTTATTTTCTCATTCTGTTGTTTAAATTCAGAGCTCATGTAACTTAAGTTGGTAAATTATTGTTTTGACATGTACACTGCACTCTTGTAATTGAAATTAGTACAATCATACATGTATGTACATGTAAATGTATATTACGCCCGAGTCGAAGCGGTTCCACGCCAAGTCCCTGACCGTCATTGAATGAAAGTACGTTTACATGTACCGTAAATCTCTGTGTATAAGACGCACATTTTTTCCATCGGAAAAATTCAAAAGTCGGGGTGCATCTTATAGACAGGTACAAGATATTTTGAGTCCTCAAAATGCTACTTTTTAGTGGTTTTCGATAATCTCTGTGTCTCAACATAAACTACATAATGCGAATGAAGAATAGGATCTACGATTTGAAGTTAACCTACGTTCCTAATTTGAAGGGAAGAGAGTTTTTTTAATTTATTATGCCCCTTCACATAGCACTCTGCCGGCCGAAGCTCACCCATGCCCGGTAGAGCAACGACATGGTCCCAGCTCACTCAACGATATTAATGCACACGGGATATCGACTCATCATTCAGAAACTAGAACCAAACTAGCCTATGTCCGAATTTCTGTTTGGACTCGAGGAAGATTTGTCTATCATCTTCAGTTTTAAAATGACATTGTTACTATTATTTGTGACAAGCTCACAAGCACAAATCAGCGCCTTCAAAGTACATGTACATGTACATGTAAGTCTAAATGATGTAATATAAAATATTGGAATAATAGTGTATGTTAAGAAATAAAGATCATGAATGAAGTTTTATAGGCAATCAAATTTTAACTCTGTAATCAAATGTAATAATGTACACTGTAATCTATCAGTAATTTTGAGTGGGAGAAAGTGCAATTGGATGCTATGTTTAGTATTTATACTTGGTGTTTTAACATCTGAACTGGAAGTGAACAAAACATACAAAACAAGGGGAGGGGCTTACGTGTAGGGTGCAGTAGTATGGATCACTAGTACAAGTTGTACAATCACCCTATGTCCATTCTGTTTCTTGTTAGTTTCTCATTTCTACAACACACACACAATTGAAGGCATCTTGTTTTTTGTTTGCTTTCCAGCTTCTCTTGAATAAAGTTTGCAAAAGCTGATTTTCACTCTTTGACAAACCTGAACTATACAATTTGAGAGTATCATTTACTGATTCAGAACATAGCAACACTCATGGCATATCATACAATGTATATACCTGTCATTTCAAACACGCTTTTGCTACCAAGTGTCACCCATTATTTATGATGATGCTACCTGAATAAAGCATGTTAATTGGAATGGCAGACCATGTCCTACCATGCACGATATGTATAAATTCTGTTCTGAATACATTACTGATATTTTTGTCGACCTAAGTCAGATTTTGAAACATTGCAAAGAGCTGGAAAGCTAACAAAATATTATCTCCATTTTTGTATATTGTGTTTACATGTACCTTTCTATCTATATATATATATATATACATACCAATATCGCCAAATTTGACCCAGCATTGACAGAGAGAGGGTTATTTGGAAATTTAAAAAGAGTGTCGACTTTTTAGATAACATGCTTTTAAGAAAATATTAAGTTTCCTGTCAACTTATCCAAAATTAATTACAGGAGTTTCATTTTGCATCACTAAGGTACTTGTCAAGTGCCATGTACATGTACATAATGTATGTACCGACATATTTGTTTTCTGTATAATATGCAAGCGAGCAAGCAAAAAAGAAAGACACTTTTAGTATACAGCAAAAATGTTATTTGTTTACTTTAAAAATTAATACGTAAGATAATAATTCTCCTGAGGGCCCTGCAATCATATCATTATCCCGGCTTTAGTTGAGCTACAATAAGGTGCTCAAGCATTCAAGGAATGTCTTCCTACTGGGTACCCATACACCTGGATGGAGAGTTGCTAATCAGTACCGCTAAGTCCGCTATACAATGTATAAGATATCAAATTATGTATGCAGGCACCATGATGTTGAATATATGAATAGTACTATATATCAGTTCTCATTATATCAAACATAAATATTTACTAGACTTAACAATTATACACACATAGCTGCATCGCTATCCTGGCTGTGTATTAAAACCTGTTTTATTGATCTCAACATTTCAAACACCACTGTACAAAATTAAACTGATTTCACTCAAAATCGTACTT